>WBMY01013491.1:55525-103127 GCA_013397315.1 Donacobius atricapilla | reverse complement strand
CCTCGGGCGCCTGCCCGCGGGGTGCGCCGCGTCCCTGGCACCAGAGGGGCCCCCTCGCCTGTGCGGGGGGGCCTGGAGGTGTGGGGGTTTTTTCTAAAAAGTTGAAAAACCTCCCCCCAGCCCCTCCAACTTTGTTTTAGTCAGTTGCCATTCGTGCCGGGGACACGGTCTGCGAGCAGCTCGCGAACGTGACTGTTTGTCTTCTGGGCGTTTCCTGACACGGCCACGGCTCGGTCCCTTTGGTAGGAGCTGGAAGCACTGACGGGGCCGCTGTGGCTGGCTTTACGCGCGCATCTTGCGCTGACACGTATCTGTGCGCGCACCCCTGTCCCCAGGCAGGCATGCACCGAGCATGAATGTTCCCGTGTCACGTGTGGCGCTGCTGAAAATACACACCGTGTGTAAGGCAGAAATCGCCGCGCTATTCACATGGTCAGCACTCGGTGCAAAGCCCCAACCAGCCCTCTACTACTGGAGGAGGTTTCGTAGGCACTTCCTCTCCTACACCTGCTGGTCACCGCTCTGTGGCGGGGGTGGTCATTCCCCATAAAAACGCGCAAATAAGGAGGGCTGTGCCTCACATGGACGGCCTTCGAGTTTTCGTGGTTTTATATACAAGTATCTGTTCTTCCACAGTAACATTCTGAACCTGCAAACTAGTTTCCATACTTGGGTGACGATAAGGTCAGCCGGAGTTAAACGGGGCTCGCTTATTTCCTTCCAAGCGGGTTCCCCATCATGCCAGTCCGCACGGAACTGCTGCAGCCCGTCCGTCCGTCCCTTCCCTAGCCTGTTCGACCCCCGGCCCCGCAGGCGGGNCGGGCAGCGCCAGGGGGAGCGGCGGGCCTGCCCCGAGCCTCCCCGAGCGAGGGAGCGCCCAGCCGCCTGGCATCTGAGCGAGGATCCGCCGGGCAGCTGCATGAGCGTCCTCGGAGATGCGCCCTTGTGCGCAGGCTGCGCGCCCTGTGTCAGCAAGGCAATCCAGGGTGTTTAGCTGTGAGAGACAAGTATGGGTTAAAATATCCGGGAGACAGAAAACACAATATTCCCCTCACTGTAGAAAGACAAAAATCACTTCCTCCCACATAGCAAAGTCAAAAAATAGGTTAAGAACTTATTGTACAAATTTATACGCATTGGAAAGGGCTGTTAAATTATTCATCATCGTTTTATTGAGTAGATAAATAGTGTTTTAAACTGGAAAGTTCATAACACCATTTTTAAATCCGTTGGTCAGTAGTGCAATCATCAATTCCCACACCAGTTCTCAGCTACAGGTGTATACACTTAATACAGAGGGTAGCCTCAGACAGATCTGAAAACAGTGAAGCTATTTTTATTCAGAGAGCCAGTCATGTGTGCAAAATGGTGAGGCATCAATGTCTTACAGCTTAAAAAAAAAAAAAAAAAAAGAGAGAAAAAAAAAAAGAAGCACCAAAAATAAAGCCAGCAAAACCCCCAAGAATACAGCATCCTGGTACTGATGAGTTGGAAAGAGAAGCCTAAAAGTTGCAAAGATTTGTGCGCTAACTGGCACAAAGGTAAACAATAAATAGTGCACAAAACTGCAAAAAATTGTGTGCTCTGCTTTGTGCGTGTGCTTGTGTGTGTTCATGCCGGAACCTCGATGCTGATTTCTCAGAATTTTAGTCTGATGGTAGCTTGGAACCAGCTTTTGGAGGGTTGCATGTATCACTCACACTTCACTCACATTTCTTGTCGTGGAGAGTGGCTTGATGCATGTGATTATGTTTCCCCTAGTGGTTTGCTCTAACCACTGCATGATTTTTTTTTTTATTACTTTTTTTTTTTTAGCTCAAGCAGACCTTGCTTTTTGAGATGCAGTTCTTGAGTTTATTCTCAGCAGAGAAATGTAACTGTTATATATATGTATATATTTGTGTAAATACCAACATACATGTATATTTATATGTGTATAGGTGTTGTATGTTCCTGATATATTTGAATATTAGCAATTCCAGTGGCTTCAGATAAAAAATGGGGCCATACATTAAAAAAGTGTATGACATGACACACACCCATCTGAAACAGCAGAAACTTTTCTGCTTCATCATGACATTGTCCCACAAGTTTTTACTTGGTTTGATTTTCTTACCAGGACCTGAAAACAAGTGGTTTCCCCATTTACTTTGAAAAGGAAGTTAATTCATAAGGAATTCTTCCTATGAGGGAATGAAAGCACAGTATTTTGCTGACTTTGAGAACATTTCATGCATTATCTCGTGAGTTAATGCAGTGATGTGGGACTATTGATTCTGCATATCCTAAAAGGACTTAAGTTTGGCTGCGCATTGCTTCTAATGCCCAGAAGTTCCATCAAAACTTAAACCTTTAATTGATTATCTTCTGTGTTTGTGACTGAATAAGATAAAGTACATAAATGAATTATAGAGCTTTTTGAAAGCGTAAAGCTTTTTTTGCCTACTGATATTTCATTGAGGTTCTCAGGGCAGATAAGGCCACTTAGATAAATCATAGAGAGAAACAGAGATGTCAAACACACTGCACTGTAAGCAGCTGGACTTGACTCAGTATTGTTAGTTTTGCTTTTGCAATTTTTGTTGTCGTTTCTCTGAAGGAAATCCTGTAATTCTTTTCCCCGAGAAGACGGGGGAAAATGAACATTGCATTCTAGGACCACAGTCTGGTGGGACAAAGATCAGCACTGTTACATCTGAAAGAAATGATACCTGCCACTCTGGTTGGGAATGCTCGAGCTCTGCAGCTGCTCAGAGATTTAGTCTCCTGCTTCTAGTGATGCCCAGATCTTCTCTGATTAAATGACTATTTTCAGATCTAGCTCATGATAGACACCTTCCTTAAAGGCAATATGGGCCAGATCCTGTGTAACTTTATCCCATCTGGTGACTGCCCCAGTATACAGAGGGACAGTTGCCAGAAGGATATTTTCTTGTTGAATGCCAAATACACTTATGTAAACTTACAGAATAAATAAATCCCTTTCCTGCTCCTTCTAAAATTATACTGAAGGATAGATACATTTAGTACTTGTAATATAATGTGGAGCTTTTGCATGTAAATTGTTCTAATAAAGCTAGCACGTTCTTTGAAGTGTCATTCAATGTTATTTGGTTATATTTGTGTCGATAAAATCAGCATTGTTTTTTTAAATTCAACCTTATAAACCTTTCTAGCTTATACAATGCATTTTATAATCAATTCTCTCTTCTCAAATACTTTAAGACCAGATGTTCATAGGTGGGACAATTTGGCATGGATTGGGACTAAGTGAAGTTTATTTGCTAAATTGGTATTATAGCAGGCTTTTTATGGTGTATCTGGTGCATTTGTTTTTTGGTAGGGTATTCCCCCTAATATTTTTGATTTCTTTGGTAGAAGTGATCATGAGAATGACCGCACAGACAGGCCTTGTCTGTTAGCATTTGAAACACTGCACTTTCTAGATTAATTCAGTTAGAGGCTAGATAACACTGGGCTTGACTATACTAGAATTTTATGCAAAATCAACTGATTGCCTATTAAAATGTTAATAAGTGCTAGTTTGGGAATTCCCAAAATATTTTGTAGCAGGATGCAGACATTTATGTGTTGACCTGGGATTAAAGTCACACAGAAGAAATAGAAGAGGTCAATGTTAGAAGTTATGGGAAATTTGAAAAACAGTTTTATGAAGAGACATCACATCTCTATTGTGGTTTGCAGCAGTAGAGATGTGATAAGTAGTTTTCAAATTTCTTCAGTCTGTAGACTTTTTCTATGCTTTAGAAGAGGAAAAAAAACATAAGGGAAGCACAGACCTTTTTAGAAAATTGTAAATTATGAGACCTCCCATTTAGAAGTGGTCCATAGGAATTCACAGATCATAGTTAGAAAACCACTGATGTAGAGATACCTGAGCTAGCTCTAAACTGCAATGTAGTAGAAAGGTAAATTAATATCTTGGGTACTGAGAACAGTGGAATTGGAAGAAGCCTCCTCTTCTCAGAAGTGCAAGGTAGCCTGCATGGACTTCCCATGCTGCGATGGCCACTCTGCTCCCAGAACATAAGGTATTTTTCTGCATTGGAGGCTGGAGTTCAAAATATACTCCTAGAGATCAGCAATTGCTAACATAAATCTTGAAAGTCAGTCAGAGCATATGTACAAGTCAAACTTACGGATTTTGCTGCAAACAAAAGGAAGCAGATTGAGCAAATATTAAAAAAAAAGTATCATGTTTATCTTATTTATTGAGATTATTTTTGTTTTCCTCAGTTGTGAAAGACTTGTTTCCATCTGAATACAAGCATACAACCATACAAGCACATCCTGAAAGCAGAAGTGATGTATGCAGAACAGAATAATTTCCTAGAGACTAATGAATTTTGCACAAAAAGGAAAATAAAACCTGATGTTTCCCCATCACTTGTCTGAAAATCAGAACACAATAAAAATAAAATACTCTTTATATGGTTATGTGAATTGAAAAAAAATACTAAAAATTGTGAAATACCATGATCCCGCTGTCAGATCTTTATTGTATTTTTTTCCTGATTATAATAGCAGTATCAATGACAATTATTAAAATGCTGGCTATTCTATCACAGTTTTTTCCACAGATCTCAAACTAGTTTTCAGGAGATGTCACTGCCCATTTTAGAGGTGAGAAAAAACAGGGAAGAAAGAAAGAGGTGATTTATCTCAAAAGCAAGAACTAAGACTCTCAGGTCCCAGTCCAGTCTCTGTGCTGTGTACATGCTGCTTCCCATGGAGGCCCAAGGTGTTCATTTCCTTCCGTCCTCCAAAGTCCTTCTGCACAACCAAAATTTCGGAATCTATGTCTGATAGAACTGGAACACATTAAAAAAGTATGAACTGTTAGACAATTATCTTACTTTGAGAGGGAAGAGGACGAAATATTTTATTATCTCAACAAGGTTATCGCTGCAGGAGTATCCACTCCCACCCCTTGATTAAAGCGTTCCTCTAAATTTCCATCTCTGCATCTGGTGTTGTTACTCCTACCTCATTTGTGGTTTTGTAATCATCTTTTCCTGTATTTTAAGTAGATCTTTCTTCCAAAAGTCCCATAGATACAAAGGCAGAAATTATCAGAAAAGCTGAATCCTGGAGCTGTTCCTCCTAAATAAACCCCTGACTCCTGGAGCCTGAGTGAAAGTCTTATGTGCTCCAGGCCAGGGACAGAATCCAGCTGTCCAGAGCAGCTCCTAGGATGGTGTTCTAATTAATGAAAGTTAAAGGAAGCATTGGAAATTGCGTTACAAACATAGACAATAAATCCACTGCATTTGACAGAGTAAGCTTGCAAAATAAGCACACTGGAAAACTTCCTTCATTCTTGAGGTTAAGTATTTAAACCGTTTAACATATTTTAAGTTTTCTTATTGTTGCTTACTCACAATGCAATTCAAATTGGCATAAATTATACCCAGTTTTGATGGTTTACGTTGTGTCAAAGCAGTTGTGTTTTCCAAAGTATGTGCTGTTCAATTTCCATTTTCTTTCTTCGCTCTGTAGATTTGTTTCCTCCACAGGGACACAAATTATGGCTCTATAAAATCTGTTTTAGCTAAGGAAATTTCTGTTAACACCTTATTCAAAATCCCAATGTAGACAGTAGAAATAAAGGCAACGACCTTTATTTAGTTGAATAACTTTTGCATCAGGTAAAATTTTACTTCTGTGAAGACGAAATCTTTGCAGAGTTATAGAATATATGTAAATATGTCTCTAAATTAGACGGTCAATATGTAAAATTATATGCACAGATGGTAGATACTGGGCGACAGCCCGGGCTAGTAGTAGTACTTTCAAGTTTGGTCGAAGCTGGATCTTAAGTTGCAAAGGCAAAATCTTCATTCAGCCCAACTTCAAACCCAAGGATTTTTTTTTCTGCGGTAAAAAGGACTAGGAAAGGGAAAGCGTTTTCTCTGTGGTAAGAGAGCGGCGGGAGGGAAGAGAGTTGCCTTTTGCTGTGAGACCCTCTCGGATTTAGCATTGCAGAAGCTGATTCTGAAAGCAAGTCAATGAAATAGAAACGGGAATTTCCTCCGCTCCGTCCTGCTTGTGTCTTTGCCTGTCTCACCTTTTGAGAAACTGATTTGTATTTGTATACATGCATGTGATCCCGATTTCATTGTTTGCCTTTTCACACAAGCACTTTCACCTACATCCCCCTCCCCTCCCTTCCTCTCATTTGGCAGCCAGTTGGGCTTCTTCCTGCCTTGAATACCGCATTCCCTGGTTATTCAAGCTCAGTCATTAGCACCCTGTCCCCCCACTGAAATTATGAATGAAAAGCCTTGTTGTTCTTTACAAATAACTCGGGCTTCCTCAGTCAGTCAAATTCAAATGGCAGTGACTGCCAGACAAAGCGCCTGTATGATGGACAGTCCTCTCAGCAAGCCGTCAAGGCACACAGGAAGTTTTTAAAGGCACGATCTAGGTAGCGCAGCCCGGGCGTTCCCTCCGGGCGCGGGATGAGGCGCGGGGCTGGGGCTGGGGATGCGGGGCAGCCGCTGCCNCCGCACATTGTTCGCCGGCCCCTTTCACGACGGGGGAAAAGGTAATTGACAGCCCCATTGTCCGCCCCGGCCCCCCGCCGCTTTAAAACACTCCGGGGCCCCAGTCACACGTTGTCAATGGGAGCTGTCGGAGGCGACGAGTGAAGAAGGGCTGTTCAGGAAACAGTTTGAGCCCTTCAAGTGGACAGGCCTCAGTGACTTCTCCGGCACTCCGGCTGCCACAGGCAGCCCCTTCAAACATAACCTTAAAGCAATAAATCATACATGTTTCCTGCACTATACAAGGAGCAGCTGGTTATTTTTCTGCACTCCAGCCCCTCCCCCCTTTTATTTTTTTTTAAACCTAAAAATTATTTAAGCGCAGGAAATCAAGCATGTCAAAGTTTGGCAAAGCAGTCTGGGTGATTTAGCAATTACAACACTTCTTTCTCTATTAGCCAGTCCTTGAGCTTTGACTTTTTATCTCCTCATTTCAACTGGTTTCTGCATCTGCTCGGAAGACTGGGGTAACTCATCGCTTGTCTTCCTTACAGCAAGGGAAGTGGTCCGTGGTTTGCAAGGAAAAGCTGCTCACTCTGACTCCTCTTTTACAGGAACTCTGTATCCTGGAGTTCAAAAAGATGTCATGGACTTAGCCCATCGATTTATTTAGGGAACAAATATCCTGAACCTGAGAATTACTGATGTGTCTCATCTTAGGCAAGTCTACCCCAGTACTTTAGTGCCCTTAACTGTCTGATGCAGGCAGTATTGATGCATCTCCAAGCGTGATACATCATGTATGATGTGTGTGCATAATAATGTGTTGGATGCATTAAATTTTAAATATGAATACAGGTTTTTCTCCTAAAGCCTCTGCAACCTCAAGCGCTGTTGCTGCAGCTGGATCCACGCGGGCCAACATTTGTGTTTCCAGCAACCCTCTTTAGGAGCCCACCTGCCTGGATCTGATTTCAGCCTTGGAGCTGTCATTTCCTGCCATCACACTAGGTAGTTAGTGCATGCTAACTAATGAAAATCCAGATCTGTTAGACTTAGTGTTGCCATTTAGCAATGCCTAATTCTGCCAATATGTTCAGTGCTTGGAACTGATGATGATACACTTAGGAAATAAAAAGCAGGGGTCAAATACTCTTTGCAATGTTCTGCAATGTCTGTACTCTGTTACTAAAACATTGTATTCTGGCCAGAAATGTAACTCTAAAAAAAAAAAAAAAAACTGTCAGAAAAGCTGAAAGATGAAGTAAGGAGAAAATCTAACTTTTGTGGAGGTTTAGGGTCTGTAAAAATCAAGGCAAAAAAGAAAGAACTAGCTAATGTGCAGCAGCATTAAATTCTCCTTACATAACATAGGATATATGTTCTTATTTCTTTATCATGACATCTATTAGCAAGATACAAAGAATATCACTGTTTCCTTAAGGGTGGCCAGAGGGTATTTAATTGAAAAAAATGTTCATGAGAAAGGAGGTGTGTGGCAGCAGTTTTAAGACTGTGATCTGCACAGTTCACTCCATGACATTTACCCATCCATTGAACAGCATTGCACTGGTAGGTCAGTCCATGGGAAGGTACATTTGCATCTTTTAAAATTTTTTTGAGTATTGTTACTTTCTTTCACTTGCAATATGATATGTTTGTATGTCTGTTAATATAATTTCATTTTGTGGGCATAGTTTCAGTTCATCTATCCACAGCACATTTCTGACGTAGTTTAAAGGCTAAGGTAACATAGACTTGCTAAGTGCCTGAGACTAGTTTACAGGCAATTTTGGCCAAACCTTACAGCATGCTGTAAGACATGGCCCTCCTAAATATCTTTTGAAATCTTATGGGAGTAAAAGCTGTTCAAAACCTCAGACCAGATGCTTTGGTAGGATCCAGCCTTTAGCTTGCAAATTACTCCAGGCAAGGATCTCCTTCCTGTTTGGCAACTTCCTAGAACACTTTTGCAGCCGGATACATAAACTGCTTATTATGTTGAGAAGGAGATACTCATCTGGGGTGATTTACCATTGCTCACTTTCATCCTCTGAGAATCCAGCACCATATGGAAGTCAGAGGTTATCCATGTCCTGCAAAGGGAGCCCATGATGGAAAACTTTTGCTGTAAAAGCCTGTTTTCTTACTTTCCCTTTACTGTGACCAAGAATTACATATTCTCATATGTCACATTATATTAAGTAACCTAAAGTCTGCCCACACTGTGAATATAGAAATATTTTGCTGTTGAAATGAATGGCAATTTAGAACCTGCCACCTTGGGGGCTTTGAGGTATGCCTCTTGTGCTGGGGAGCAGTATAAAAATGCCCAGTAAACAAGTTTGCTATTGCCTTTGCCCAGCAGTGCAAAATGATTGCTTAGCCACCATTAGTTCAGTGGAGAAAAAGAATCCCACAGCCAAACAATAATTAGGACCAAAACCTCTGCTGTTCACTGACCTACATGTAGAAGAGCACTTGAAAAGCCATTACAGAATATGTATGCTTATTCCCTAGGAGAGCTGAATCCTTCACTTCTCAATTCTTCCCATCTCTTTGGGTAGGCAGAAGAAAAAATCCAGTGTTTGGAACACTGCTGGTAGAGAAACTCAATGTCAGTACTTTCCTGACAGTCTTTTCCTACTTAGCTAAGCTCATTTTTAATGGGGGATGAGAAGCAAGTATGACAAATATTTTTCTTCCGACGTACAAACAGATCTGTGAGCTAAGGCTGTGAATCCTGCCATATGAAAAAGTGACATCAAGATGGCAGGAAAGTTGATGTGATGAAAGAAGAGTGACAGCAAGGCTGACAGAGAAGCTCAACTGGGCAGTCAAGTGTGAAGAAAATGCAGCTGGACAGGTGTCTGTAGATGACAAGATGGGAGAAAAAAGTGCCAAGAACTAGTAACTGTCTGAAGAGGGGATCCAATTGATTTATTTATACATTTATTTATATTTTTATTGCTTGCCTTATTGCCCTGGAAAACCATGCATTTTCTCTGGGTTGCAGTGAGGAAACTGCTCTTGCTTTTACTTTGCCTTTGCCTCAGTCTTGCAGTCACACTCCCTTAACACTTGTGAAATCGAGACTCTAATAAAGTCAAAGGGAGTTTTGCCATCAAGTTTAGTGTGGCCAGGGTTTTGCTAAGTCTGTAAGTCCAGCAGTGTCAGCAATGTTGGACTGGCATAGACCAAGGTTAAATTTGACAACAGGAGGGGAACTTTTCCCACATTTCCTCCCACTCCCCTTCCCAAAAGAAAGATGTAAGCCACTGTTGAAAGACAGTTAATGGTCCTTAGTCAGACCAGTGTAAACAGTGGGAACTTGGGGGAAAAACACCCATTCTGCAAGGTTAATAGGCTAAATACAGTCTGCAAACTCAATTTGTCCAGCTTGTAATCTACTCCCAGGAGTAGCTGCAGGAGAAGTTTGGGAACCTATTGCATAGCAAATTCACAGTTTCTGGGAAAACATGGTGCTAGTTTGCATCCCAGCCTGATGAAGAACTCCATGAACACTCTAGCTTTGGCTATGGGAGTCATAAGTGCTGGGGTAGAAGGCTCTCACTGGCTCCTAAAATGAGGTATTTGCCCAGACAGCCAGAAAAAGTTGGGAACTACTGATTTAGATCACAGTAAAATTTTCTTTTGAGATTCTTGTCAGTGCTTCCACCATTCAACCAGGAAGAAGTTGGGCTGCCAAATGAATTGAGGTTGAAACCTGTTTCTGAGCATATCTCTGGGTTCAGTAGGACATAAATGTAACAAATGAAATTTTGAATCTTTTGAAGTCTTGAGGAAAACTACCCTTGACTTTGATGAGGTCTGAATTTCATCTTTTTCCCATCACCTTCTTCTTCCCCTTCACTTAATTCACCTCATAAAACAAAAAGAGACTCATGTGTGTTTTTGTATAGCTGCATTCCTTTGAGCCATGCACTAGCATACAGGCTCCATTTGTATGTACAAAATCCAGCTATACATATGCAATTGTAACTGTGCATGAGAAGATCCTCTACAACCTTAGGCTTCAACTTATGAAAATCTGATTCTGGAAGCTTTATGGTTCCAGACTCTTTTTGGGAGAGTCAAGGAGCCAAGGGATGTGTCTACTACATTTTGCAATGAGCTTTTTACTTGGGAATAAAACCTGCAAGATGTTGAGTGCTACTGTTTGCTTTAACAGGAGTTCCTTTGAAGGCATGATAAAGTGGGATTCAATTTTGTGAGAATCCAATAATGACAATCATGAGGAGAAGAAGAGGCCTTAATTGACTCTGTCTTTAAGTTTTCTGGAGTTCTTTGTATGGCTCTTCTAGTGTGTAGAAGGGCTTAACAACACATATTTTTTTCTCCATCTGAAGTCAGGGGGTGAACAGGCCCTACTGCTGTCAGCTGCGCAAGTAGCACAGACATCATGTGCTTCATCCTCAGAAGTTCTGTAGTTACTTGACTTCAGACACATGGAAGTTCCACCTGAGTAACGACAGGAAGATAAGGCTCATTAGCTAATTAATTCTCGAAACGCCTAGGTCACACCCCTTCCGTAGCTGGTTTGGACATGCAGATGTGCACAAACATGCCCTTTGTTGAGCAGCATCTCCCCTCTGTGCAGTGGCTGCTGTGCCTGAGCACGTGTGGTGCCACTAAGCGCGGATGATTTGAGGATACATTTTTGTTGCATAATTTAGCCACCATGCCCTGGGACATCTTAGGTCTCATCTTGGTGAAATTCCCTACCTGAGATGCTGGAGGTTAGTTATCCACCAGCAATCTGACACCTGTATTACCTCACAGATGTACTTGTGATGCATTAAAAAGGTGCATTTAGCACGGAATGTGCCATCATTAGATTTTAAAAACATTTAACTGGGAGGAAAAATTGAGACAGGAAAGGACAAAGTTCCCCTTGCAGGTTTGAAGCCCACAAAAAGCAATGCTCTATGCTCCCTCTGCTGGCACCAGGGCAGCCAGTCTTTCCTCTCCTAGATGGATTAGCACACCAAGGCACTGACACTGTTTCAGCGTGAAAAAAACACGTGCCTTTAGTGGCACTGCTTTTGTTAGGTGTAATAAATAATAAGGCATTTCAGATTTTTCTCCCTCATTCTGTTTTTCAGAAACAAGAGTTTGAAAAAGAAACAGAAAGCATAGTTAGGCTGCATGATTCTGCCTGTATACTTATGTCTAGCCTGAAAGCACTGCTTCTTGTTACATAAGCTACAGCCAAATAGGAAAAAATACATATTTAGGGTATCATTGATAGAGAACAGAGAAAGAGCACTACATTATTTTTATTTTCAGACTGGGGGGTTTTTTCAGATTTGAGGTCGGATTTTTTTTTTTTTTTAATTTTTTTTTTTCCTTTTGGCTCATACCAAGGTTGAGTGTTGCAATTCTATGACTTCTGTTTTTCATTTGAGCTATTTCGGAGGTTTTTATGTTATTTATATAGGTAACCTGTTTATTCAACGATTCAATAAATATTAAGTAAAGCTTTGTTTTTCCTTTAACACATGCTAATTTGCAGTAATATTTTCCTTTAGTAATTGGCCATTTGCACAGGTTTAGTGAGGTGCGATTTATCACAGATTATTTACTTTTTTAAACTATTGTGATCTTTAAAATCTCTCATTTGTGAAATTATATTTATCTAATTTTAACTGTCAAATTGAAGAGAAGAATCAATTTCCAACTAAGTTTTATGCAATACTTTTTGATGATTCTAACAAAAAGAACAATGCCAACACACTAGTATTTTACTTATAACTTCTGTTATCAGTATATGCTTTTGTTTGCAGTGGATGCATTGGTGTAAGTGAACAAGAACTACAATTTTTTCTAACTTTAGCTAAGAAACAGTGCAAAACCTTTGGTTGAATGACTGAACTATCACTGGTCAGGTACCTCTTGAGGAAGGAGTGCAAAGGTCCCCTTGAGGAGTGGAGCAGAAGTGAGAGAGGTGGGCAGACATTGGCTCCACAGTGATTCTTCTGTGATGTCCTTGCTGGAGGGAAGTGATTAAGATGCTGCCCATCAACTTCAGTTCATTGTTCCTATTTTCTGCCTCTTTTTTATTTTTTTTATCTTTGCTTCCTGCAAAGAAGGCTATAGCTGGAAGAAGAGCCATATTGACAGAGGGGAGATATTTAACAACTTTGCTTTAGAAAAAAAAGGGGTTACTTTGGTATAATATAGAGGCTTTGGTGTAGTGCAGATGGGGAAAGCACATCTTATGCAGACAGGCATGGCTGAAGCCAACCTCAAGGTTGGCCATGGTCAAAATATCAATGTACACATACAGTACAGACCAAATAACTCTTGGAAAAAATTGGGACATTCTCAGCTTCAAAGAATGTTCTCATATACAGTCCTGGAATATTATGACTAATTTTGAAGGTTTGACTTACTCCTCTCTCTCCAAAATCAATGACAGTGGCTGACACTATGAACAAACAAATTTCTTGAAACAGAATCTTTATTTAGTACAGAGATACTTCAAAGACAGCACGTTTAAAACCAATATCTAGCTTTTCCCTGAGGCTTGTCTTTCCTTAGATCTGAAGGGCCTAACAAATTTCAGCACTCTCCACAAACCTTTTCTCTTTCTCTCTTTCTCTTTCTCTTTCTCTTTCTCTTTCTCTTTCTCTTTCTCTTTCTCTTTCTCTTTCTCTTTCTCTTTCTCTTTCTCTTTCTCTTTCTCTTTCTCTTTCTCTTTCTCTTTCTCTTTCTCTTTCTCTTTCTCTTTCTCTTTCTCTTTCTCTTTCTCTTTCTCTTTCTCTTTCTCTTTCTCTTTCTCTTTCTCTTTCTCTTTCTCTTTCTCTTTCTCTTTCTCTTTCTCTTTCTCTTTCTCTTTCTCTTTCTCTTTCTCTTTCTCTTTCTCTTTCTCTTTCTCTTTCTCTTTCTCTTTCTCTTTCTCTTTCTCTTTCTCTTTCTCTTTCTCTTTCTCTTTCTCTTTCTCTTTCTCTTTCTCTTTCTCTTTCTCTTTCTCTTTCTCTTTCTCTTTCTCTTTCTCTTTCTCTTTCTCTTTCTCTTTCTCTTTCTCTTTCTCTTTCTCTTTCTCTTTCTCTTTCTCTTTCTCTTTCTCTTTCTCTTTCTCTTTCTCTTTCTCTTTCTCTTTCTCTTTCTCTTTCTCTTTCTCTTTCTCTTTCTCTTTCTCTTTCTCTTTCTCTTTCTCTTTCTCTTTCTCTTTCTCTTTCTCTTTCTCTTTCTCTTTCTCTTTCTCTTTCTCTTTCTCTTTCTCTTTCTCTTTCTCTTTCTCCCTTTCCCTTTCCCTTTCCCTTTCCCTGTCCCTTCCTTCCTTCCTTCCTTCCTTCCTATTTTTATCTTTCCATGTTTCCTTAACAGCTTCTGATAAGTAACTACAGCACGATAAGAAATGTTTTTCCTGTTCCACAGTGGGACAAGACATTTAAACTTATATATTCAATTTGCATAAAAATAGCCCTCCCCCTTCCCAACGATTATTGCTGAATAAATATAAATAAATAAGATTTTGCACTTAAAAGAAGATGTAGCCATTTATATCAAGCAAAATGTTTTCAATAGGCAAGTGTATAGTTCTGGGATTCTTCAAAATGCTGCTTCAGTAACTCATGTTGAATGAGCCCTGGCATTGCTCTGGCAGCTTCCCCATTGCTGTCTGCTCAGGGGATTAGCTAGGACCTAAAAGGACTGAAGGGAAAAACTGCACATCAGTTAAGCAGAGGAGGCCAAGGGAAGAGAACATGGATGGAAGACCTTTTTTAAAGTTAAGCAGTTATAACAAAGAATAGTAAAATGAAGAAAAGTCTCAACTCAGCTTGAGGCTGGTAGGTTGTATAACTTAAACCAAAACCTCATGATATGAGCTTCTATTTAATTTGGAGGATGAAGGCTGATGAAGAAATCAAAATTGGGGTGGCATAAACGTTTGTCTGAATTTAAGCCAATCAGTGAACCAAAATACACAAATTCCTTTAGTAACCACAGGTTTAAAGGAATGTGATTGAGGGCCCTGTTCTGAGTGTAAAAAGCAAAGTGAAAAACCATGTGACTATATGAGAGTTTTCTACCGGTAAAGCCTATTGCACAGTCTCAGAGAAGACTTCTCAGAGAAGTTCAGCTTCGGATATAATGAGTTGGGATGTGACAACTGTTCACAATAGTGGTTTGATTTAAGTAAGGTGAGTGGGTATTTGTACTTTACTTTCCCATGTACTGGGAGATTGTTGGTATCTGCGGAAGAAGCAGCTGATGTTTATTTCTCTGACTTAAATGTAAGTAGTTTTTGTTTAAAGCTGAGAGAATTCCTTGTCAATAATTTGATCAGAAATGTTACAATCCCAGAAAAGATTTTCTGATAGGAAAAAGCTCCTTCCCGTTTTTTGTTTAGCTTTAACAATATGACTCATTATGATATTTCCTCTCCCCTGTCCAGATGTGAAGGGGAGTGATAGAGCAGCTTTGGTGGGTACCAGGCATCCAGCCAGGGTCAGCCCATTGCATATGGTAATTCCATTTCATTGACTAAATTGCAAATATAAGTCCCAAAATATTATTATTCCCATAATTTTATTTAGCAGCCTAATCAGCTGTACAGTTGCCACAGGTACCATTCTACTGGATCAAATGTCAGTCTGTCTCAAAAGTTGGTGCCAAATTTTGGAGGAAACAAGATCATACACTGGTTTCAAAGTCAGAGTATTACATCTCACAAAATTAGACCAAACCCAAAAAATCACCTCTGTACTTGCACACTCAGAAGGCAAATCTTCCTCTACTGATAACTGGATTTCAGAGTCATTCTGCAGTTTGCTGTAGCTGCTCAAGCATGGCCTCAAAATGTTTTGCATTCATTGAGCCCAGAGGGTCATGAAAATGGATTTTATGGACAATACATTATTTTGTTAAGATACTTAATTTAGCATTATTTTTATGTGCTCATTAGTAGCACCCACTTCATGGAACAAAGTCATCCAATGGATTATCTAAGGGATATTGTGGCCCATAGGCCAGTTCCAGTCCTCAGGACAACTACAACATCAGATAAGAATTATTTTCCCTGAGAAAACATCTGTAATATAACTCACCCCGCAGTAGTCAGGAAGTTGTGTAGCATGAAGGTGAATCAGTGTTGGGAGCCTGAACAGCTCACATAATATGGACGTGCACACTGGAAAAAATAATGGGTTTATCATGGGCAGAATGGATGAAAGGTGACTCCAACCCTGTTGAAAATTGCCCCCCTAGCTACACCTGTGAGAACCATTGTGCAAACATTTACCCAAGCACTGGATTTACACAGTGGTATGCCCAAAAAGGAGATTTAAATGCTTGCACACATAAGAAGGAAATCACTGCTATGCTAAGGCAGAGGGACTGTGACAGCACTTTTTCCTTTCCAAGAACAAGCCTAAGGTTAGTGATGATGAAGGAATCAGAGAAAGGCTAATGGGTTAAATGAATGTTTAGAATTCTGCATAGTGCAAAGAATTTTTCTATCTTCCTGTCTTTTTCCCTTTTTTTCTCCAATTTCAATAGCATAAATAATCCCCTGGACACTTATCCTTAGCTGCACTAGATAGGTGGAATTTATCTTCAGAAACTTATGGTTATTCTTAATGGAATATAGTTAATGGACAGAAGCAGGCACTTTTAGGGTATTTCAGATGGCTGCTACAGGTTAAGGTGAGAGATATCATGCAAGTGCTCTCCAGTAGCTATAAAAGAAACCAGGATGACTAATCTGGAGGTACATGTCCTTAAATACCGTGATAGCCTTATCACAGAGCTCTTTCTAGGTAGGGTGTAAATCATTGTAATTCAGCTCTATCTCTTATTTGTAGCCTTGGATTGGGAGAGTACTGATGATAAACTGGCATTTCATGTAAACACATTGGATTGCTGTATGTATGCAATATGTATGTATAAGACAGATGAGACAAAAAGATATTTCTTTAAGTTAGTTCCATACCAGAGATACATACTGGAGCAATTAATATAATCTAGGATAATATTAGAGGGAATAATAATGTAACTGTGGTCATAAACCTCTTTTTGACACCTGCAGTTGGAGAAACTGATTATTCATTTGGATACTTTTGCTAGATTTAACCTCTGTTCTGCGGGGAGGTTTATCCTTTCTGTATAAGAAACAATATTGACTTGTGTTGCAGCGTGCTGGCTGCTGGATCAGCTGTCACCAGATAACAATGTATAATTGCATGCTGCCTACATGAGAACATCCTGTCGCCTCGTCTCCAAGAATAACTTCACGGCAGAGTTCATTGTTCTGCAGGGTCACTGCCAGTGAAGTCATGTGCTACAGACCTCCAGGAGGAGGAACAGTTATACTGGTCCAAAAATCCACATTTAAAATTAAAAAAAAACCAACCCAACCCAACCCAACCAAGAATACCCAAGCCAACAAAGCCCAGCAAAAGAGCCCCAGTGATGAAATTTGCAAGGAGCAAAAATTAAGCCTACTAAAGTAAAGGAACTTTCTTTCCTTGACGACCTTAACACTACTCTTACACTACAACTTGCAGTCATATGATTACATACACCTTTTTTACTCTGGGGCCTCTGACACATTTAATATGCAGCCTAGATTATACTCTTTGATTTTCTTCTTGCTTGACATTTCTTAGGTGTTATTTCATACTGCTGATTATTAATTGTTTGCAAATGTTTGTAGTTTCGACATTCTTGTCCTCATGTTCTTTCTATCTCTTGCTGACATCTGTGACAGTTGTAGGTGTCATAGCTGCAGGGGTTAAGGTCTTGCCTGACTGTAAAGAAATTCAGTATATATTTATGAGTGGGAAGACACTATCATTCACTTTTCTTTCCCTTCTTTTAAGTGGTCTTTCCTCTCACCCACACTGCCATAATACTGAGATAGTTACTGCCCTCAATATCCTTTTAGAGTTGCTGTAACTACAAAAGTAAAGAGCTAAGAAATAAAAGGGCATTTTATGTGTATTAGGAAAGAAATGTGTATTAGGAAAGAAAAAAAAGAGTGTTCTATTTGTAATGGAAAGCACAGATATAGAAGTATATCTAATTTCTAAAAATGGTACAAGAAAAAATTAAAAAATAATTTTAATTTTTCTCTATGTTTTTTATGGGTTCACACTGCTAGTGAAATATATAATTGCCACAGTAGTATTTTATGGACATAGACACACAGAAATGGACTTTCATCCTTTTTCTGAGTCTGTAGTGAAATGGTTAATTTTTGACTACTGGTAACTAGTGAACAGTGCTCATCATTGCCTCAGCTGCAAGGTGAATACTATATGGTTTATATTATAAATTATCTAACAAAATAATATTTATTTATAAAGCTAAGGGGTTTTTTAACAGTTATAGTGCTGAGAATGCAGTGTTCTAGTAAGTTCATTTCAAACTGAGAAAAATGCATGAAATTAAAATTTGCAATTTTAGACTGGGTTTCAAAAAATTCAGTGATACCATTTTTTCTGCCAGATCTGCTGGTAAAAGGATTATGCTGTCCTTTCCATTAGAAGAGAATGATTTCTGGGAAGATGAAGTAGTTTGATGTGGCATCAGAAAAAAGCATGGCACACACATATACTACCAGCCTCAATCAACTTGAGACGCAGGTCTCCTGCGCATTTCTTCCTGCAGCTTCTAGCCAATAGGTTTGCTCCACTTTGGAGATGACAGGGCCCACTGCGGTGATGGTGTGCTGGTAGCAGTTATATCTTCCAGTAAAATTGCACCACGTTTTCATTTATATTGATGGCTCCCTCGTGTTCCCATGGTGGTGCCATTAAAGGTGTTAAGTCATTTATTTTCTTCCTACTATACAATACTTCTCAAAATGCACTCTTTTGATACCTCACACCACTGTGACACATACAATCTAAAACTTCTGAGAGCAGTTAGGATTATGTTTTCCCATTTCATCCCTTCTGATTGCAGATATTAGACAATGATGATACCTCCTAGGTATTTTATTTTCTTAATTTGCCAATATCTACTTTTCTACCAATGTTTCTTTTTTTCCTGTATCTTAACCAGTCAGTATTAGGCATCTCTTGCAAGATATTTATTTCACTTATATTTCAGAGTGTATTAAAACTCAGTATTGTGTGTTCTCCTAACAGTGGACCTAACAGTCATCTTTGTTAATATTGTCTTTTTTCTTAATTTTGCTCTCTTAAAGAGGCCTACATTATTCTATGCACTTTCTGCTTAAATCTTAGTCATAGTGAAGTTCATGAGAATTTTGACATCAACTTCAAAGACAGTATGATCTCCCACTTATGTGTATTAAAGTATACTTGTATTTTTCACTGTGAGGAAGTCTTACATTCAATGCTTACCATGGAGCTTTGAGAGAATAGAATTAGAGTAGAACTTGGCACATATTAGAATATCAGACCAAAAAGATATGCTATCCAGACCTAATACAAATACTCTTATCATAAAGAGGATATACTATTTTTACCGTTCACAAAAGACAGACCTAAAAAATAGTCATCTGAATTTTTGAATTTTCTTTCATTTTTGAATCAACTCCACATATCGCATGCATTAATTATCCTTCTAGATTTTGCAATATTAAGAAAGCAAGGATGACATTTGTCTCATATGATTTGAAACATGCACAGGTTAGACCTCTAAATCTAAATTAGACTGCTTTTTATGCCCCCAGTAGAAAAGTAGGTATCTCTGGACGTGATATGTATGATGTTATTCCAGAAGCCAACATTATTATGCAGAGTTTATGTCATGATTTAACCTCAGCTGCGATCTAAGCCTCACAGAGCCGCTCACTCACGCAGCATTCCAGTGGGATGGGACACAAAATTGCAAGGGTAAAAGGGAAAACTCATGTGGTACGATAAAGACAGTTAGATAGGAAAAGCGAAAGTTGCACACAAAAGCAAAGTAAAACAAAGAATTCATTCATCACTTCCCATGGGCAGACAGGTGTTCAACCATCTCCAGGAAAACAGGACTCCATCATGTGTAACACTGACTTGGTGTTGTGGTTTAACCCCAGCCAGCCAGAAAGCCATTACCAGGCAGCTGCTCAGTCACTCACTCACCATTGTGCCAGCAAGAGAATCAGAAGGGTAAAAGGTAGAAAACTTGTTGATTGATATGAAGACACCTTAACAGGTAAAGCAAAAGCCTTGCACGCAAGCAAAGCAAAGCAAGGAATTCATTCACTGTTTCTCATAGAGAGGTGCTCAACCTTCTCTGGGAGAGCTGGACCCCATTACACATAATACTGCCTTGGGAAGGCAAACACCATCACTCCAAACATCCCCCCTTCCTTTTTCCTACCCCCTCACTTTATATACTGAGCATGATGCCATATGGTCTGGAATGTCCCTTTGGTCAGCTGGGGTTCACCTGTCCCAGCTGTGTCTCCTCCCAACCTCCCACGCATCCCCAACTCACTCACCACGTGGCAGCACAAAAAGCAGAAAAGGCCTTGGCTCTGTGCAAGCCCCACTCACAATAGCAAAACTAGCTCTTTATTATCAACACTCTTTTGAGCACAAATTCAAAACATACTCCCATATAGCCATTGCGGAGAAAATTAACTCTACCCCAGCCAAAACCAGCAGACTTGGGAAGACAAAAGCCGTCACTCTGAACATTCTCCTTTTCTTTCTCCTCACCCCAGTTTTTTGTGCTGAGCATGACAGCATATGCTATGGGATATCCCTGTGATCAGCTGAGATCAGCTGTCCTGGCTACGTCCCCTGAAAACTTCTTGTGCACCCCTAGACTACATGCTGGTGGGACAGTGTTAGTAGCAGAACAGGTCTTGAGGCTGTGTAAGACCTGCTCAGCAATGATAAAAACATGTCTGTATTATTAACATTATTTACAGCACAAATACAAAACACAGCCCTATACCAGCTACTGTAAAAAAAAAACAAACCAAAAACCAAAACCAAAACCAAACAAAAAATAACAGAAAACCCCCTCTATGTCAGCTAAAATCAGGACAGCTAATTTCCTGTTTTTCTTTGTCTGTCACGAAAAACCTAGAGGGACTGGCTCAGAGATGGTGTTGCCTTCATTGCCCAAGATAGAACCTGTGAACCACACCCTAAATTTCCTATATTCTATGCCAAAGATAGGTCTCTTGATTACTCCTGATTCTTGAATACTTCAAAAGTACATTATGGGTCTCCTTGTGGTCCTTTTCCAGACCCGTTCCAAACAGTTGAGGATGATTTTGGAGGGGTTGACTCTGAATTGTTTGTAATATTTATTTTCATGGTAGATAGGAGACACAGTTCAGGTTGGTATCTTGTTTTATTTTTCCAATTAAAATGTTTTTCTTTCCTATTTCTTTCATTGGTAGGGTGTTTTTTGATCTTTGTATTTCTTTTTCCCCTTTGGTATCTATTTAAGTCCTTTTATTCTCCTTTTCCCTTTTTGGCCTATTCAGATTTAAGAGTCCTTGGATTCCTTTCCTGCCACTCCTTCCTGTATATGTACTTTGAGCTCTGAATAGCCCTTTTGAAGACACTGACCATTGCTTTGCCTTCTATCTCCTTTCCCCCTCCCCCACAGACGAGTTTCATTTCCTTTGCAGTTTCTCCAAAAGTCCCCCATGTTTTTTTCATTTTTTCATTTTCTTTTTAAAGAAAAGTTTTACGCGTTTATTCTTATTCCATATTCCATATTTTATGTTCTCTAAAATGTTTCTGAAGCTGGAGTTGATTCCCTTACACCTTTTTTTTTTCTGAAATATTTTCTTTCTTACTGGCTTCAAGTACTCTAAATTCATAGTTTCAGTGCCCCATTTCCCAACAGCTGAAACTTTGACCCAACTCTTCTTCTTTAGTTTTTGGAATTCACTATATGTGTTTGACAACTTTGCATCTGCATGCACTATCTAGACACTTGATCAACTAAAGTGCAGTCAGGGGTTTGTGCCTTCCCTGGCTCTGTTCCAGAGTACTGGCCTAGGGAATATACATGAAATTATTGCTATAGGGTTGTTTGGTTTGGTTTTTTCTCAATTTTTTGTATGCTTACCTGAGATTTTTACCATTTACTGTTGCCACTGACAAAATGATAAAATATGTACTTTGAAAACATATTTTACACCGATTGATTTTCTCAGCTTCGCCTTTCCCATGCATACTGCATCCTGTCTTTTCAACACAAGGGAATTATCCCACTAAGTTTCAGTTAGTCTTTCCAGATCGTAATCTCCATTATTTAGTACAGCACCTTCCAGTTCTTGCTTGTTTCCCCACACATTTGAGTCAGGCATTATATTCATGTTATCCTTCATCTTTTGCTTCAGAACAATTTTAGTTTCTTGCCTAATTTGTATGTTGGAAGTACAAGCCGGATTATCCAAATTAAGTGAAAGCTTTCTCTTTCCCTCCTTCTCCTGAAGGTTTGCAACTTGCCTAACAGGCCCTGCCAGTTCTGAGCCCAAGAGGCTGGCAATCTGTCTGCTTAAGGGGAGACAGCGTAATCCAAACAGTTGGCTGCGGCCGCAGGAGGCATTCCAGTGATCTGTGCACTCAAACCCCTCCAACCTACCCCATCGGATCTTCCCTTGGCTGGCTTCCAGCGCGAGCATTTCACTTTGTTCACCAGTGCTTGACATGGGGAAGTCTTCTGCAAGTTCCTTATCTGCACAGTTCCAATTAATTTTCCTTTCCTTATTGTCTGAAGAAACAGTTTCTTGTATATTATATCAATATACTTTATTGGTGTCACTTGTTTCTTTAGGGAATATGATGATTTGAACTTCTGGAACATTACTCAGTAGATCTAGCAACACCTTTGTTATGACAGTCCTTTTCATCCTGGCTCCCTGTCGTGTTTTGCTTATGTAATAATTTGAACAACTTTCCTTGTACACAAATTAATCAGTTGGGACTGCTTATCCTTTCTGTCTTTCTGACAGGTCTCTTTCAGTGCTTGTGCTGCAGTCATACATGATTGGAACTCTTTTTCATATTGAAAGAATAACACACCTGTTCCACGTCTTAGCACTGTTTCCACACATATTTCCCATCTGCTTTTCCTGTGGGCTTTCTTAGGATTCTGCCTTGGCACAAAGCTTTGCTTTTCTCCTCTTCTATATGTGGGGTGTAAATGGCCTCTTTTTTTTTTTTTTTTTTTTTTNTTTCTTTTCTTTCTTTTTTTTCTTTTTTCTGGTAATTTCTGCTCTTGGTCTTTGTCCAGTCCTTGTTTCAGTCTGTCTTTCCCATTTGCCCTTCATTTGGCTGTTCCCTTATCATTCATAGAATACATCTATTCCCCACTGGATTTATCTATGGAAAGGTCATGGACATAGTTTTGAACAGCTGTTTCTTCCTGTTCTTCAGGCTCGTTTGCAATGTCACAGCCTTTTTCAACCTTTCTACATTAGCTGTGCCCATCCTGTAGCTGATTCCTGACACTGCCCAATTTTCTGCCTTGGTTTGCCATGTGATACAATTTATCTGAGGTGATCTTAGCTACCACTTATGATCAAAAACATGAGAGTGGGAAAAGTGGGGGAAAACTTGACCTGTATTCTCCTGAGAATGCAGCACAGTGGGAGACCCATCTTCCTGCTGCAGCTATTTGTGAGGCTGGTCAGAACTTTGTCTTAGCTTGGGCAGATTTTGTGGCTAAATGCTGGGAGATTTATTATAGCCACAGGTAATCTAAGTAAACGAAAAGATAAAGATCCTTTAGCTATAATCCATGCAACAGTCATCATAATACTTTGCTTTCAAATATTTTTTCTGGACAGGAAACACAGCCTTGTGAAGAGGTACAGCCATTTGGTTTGAGGACAGAACACCCTATGCAAGGTCATAGTTACAGAATCATAGGACAGCTTGAGTTGGAAGGGGCCTTTAAAGGTCATTTAGTCCAACCCCCCTGCAATGAGCATGGTTCCCCCATGCACCTTTGAAGAAACAGTAGGTTTTCTTGGGTCAGTAATGAAAAGGTAAGAAAAACCCCCAGACACTATTATTCCAGAGCCAGCAGGTTCCCTCTCCATGTCATGGCCTGACACATACCTCAACTGCTTTGTACCCCTGAAGGTGTTCAGGTGAGAGGGAAGAGCTGTTGCCTGCCTCCCTCTGGAAAAGGTCCAGTCCTCTCTGTACTGACTGTCATCCTTCTTGTACCCACATATGAATTACCTTGCTTAGGTAATATTCTGCATATGGCCGTACTACTGCCACATGTAGCAGAGAATGATAAAAATATAAGGAATTTCTCCCTGGTTCAGGGCTAATTAGGCTTGCTGCAAACTTTAAAGGAAGCAGGTTTGGGGTTCCTGGTGTAGCTCTTTATATTGGTGGGTTATGGGGCATAAGAAAGAGCATATATGTCACAGAGGCTCTGAACTCTTCTTTTCGCCCTCCAGGTTATTTGATGTGAATTTGCTGGCATGACTCCCTTCAGGCATGAATTCCTCACCAGAAGTCATGATATGGATTAAAAGCACTTTGTTTAATAGAGATCTGAGCCCATTTCCATGCAAAGCAGGTTTCCTAAGGAGACAAAGGTGTTCAGCCTTGTTCTCTGTAAAGGGTGTTAATCAGAATACAATTTTCTAAAAGCAGTATTTAATTTTGCTATCTTGTATTCTTGACTTCTGTTAATACTCTGCTCTGTGGATGATTTACATTTTTATTTCATCGTATTTTTTTCCTCATCTTATGAAATGACTATGTATATTTTACAGGCCTCTCTAAGATCATGTGGCTGAGTAAGAGTTGAAAAAAAGAATATAGAAAACAGTTTAGAAGAGTTTTTTGTCATTTTGTCAAAATGAGGCCCAATCAAACATTTATATTAGGTCAAAAATAACATTGAAACTGGGGAGAGGGTAATTTTGCAGTCTACTAGTAATTTTCCATTCTCAAGAAGCAGACTACATTTTATTCAAAACAACTCAATCGCTACTCTTCTCACTAATGTACATAGAGTGTTTGATATTGCATTTCATTATGTAAACCTTGCTTTAATGCTTCTCATTACTTCTGCTCAAGTAACCCTGAATAAATGTAGTATCTGGCACAAGATGCTATTCCTATGGCATTGTTTCAAAACTAATACCTTTGTGTTGCACAAGATGGATCTCTCAGTGACATGGCAGAGCCTCCACTTTAAATCTTCAATTTAGGAAAGCTGTTCCATCTAACAAAAGCCCGACATCCTACATGAACTTCCAGATCCCCACCCTAAGGCATCAAGCCAGAAACACAGGATTAAGACCTAGTTATGAAAAGGTCTTGAACTGAACATGAATAAGAAAAATTTAATTTGGGGACTATATATGGAGAGCACTAGGGAAAGGTCTGTCTGTTTGCAATCTAAAATCATTGTGAAAATACTTTTTTTACTTTGCTGGCATGGGCAATCAGAGAAGCAGGAGAGAAGGAAGGAAATGAGAGACTGTCTAATTATATTTCCATAAATGTCCTCCAATACCTTCCTAGTGTGGCTGGGGGAACTTTTTCAAAACTGAAGTAGACAAATATGCTACTTCTTGTCCAGTTGAAATGGGAAACTAACATGCACCAGGTTTGGCTAGAAGGCTCCAGGAAAGCTTGCTTTAAGTGAATAGCCATACTGCATCGTTTGCTGCGTCAGCTGCAGCCAACAGAAATGTCAGCTGAAGTTGTCTGCAACATAGCACTGACTTCTAGGCTCTAAAACCTCAAAGCAATCCTTCATTTGACTCCATCGCATCTATGCTAGGGTTGATATGATATTATAACCACTTCCCACCATTAGCAAGTTTAGGTAGATAGTATAATTTGTAATTATATACTAAATAAAAGAAGGGAGGGAAGAGAAGTAGAGTTTTGGATACGTTGTTGTAGGCTCTGCTTAACTGTTGGCTCAGTCCCAGGCTCCAGGAGGATCTCTCCAAACAACTGTTTCTGAGTCAATATGTCGCAGAGTTCTGGGTCTAATTTCTTCCAGGGACCACCTCCAAAAACAATCACTTTTTGTTTTGGTGTCTGGCCCCATTTTATTTATCAGCATAGACATAGCCATGGGGTTTGGGTTGGCATGTGGTATTATAAGGCTTTTCATGACAATTCTGTTTCTCAGTGACTTCACCTCATCAAACTTCAGCTTCAAAACCTGGCCTGTCCAAATCCCCATCTGCCCTACTATATTTCCTCCATCCGGCACATCCAAAGTTCCAAATGTCCGTGATCTACTGTTTTATACAAATGATCATCTTGTGATTTGTGTTTTCTGCTTTTGGTTTGTTTTGTTGGGTTTGAGGGATTTTATTATTACCTATGCTTTGATTTCGTTTGTTGTTTTTGTCATTGTTTGAAATTTTGATCTGAACTCAAAACAAAAAAAACCCCAGAGTTAAGTTCCTTCTCCTACATCTTATGTCTGTATGCCAGTGAAACTGATTTTTCACTAGCGTGGCTTAGCTAGCACAAGTATGTGCAGAAAAAAAAGTTTAAAATATATTTCAATACCTTGTCTTATAGTAATTTCTATTAGAAACATAAAATGCAACAACTAAGGTTTTCAATTTAAGATGTAGCAATGCAAAGCAAATGTGTGGTTTTTCTTTATATCTGTATTTTACTAAACTAATCTTCCGTGTGTAACAATTACCTAAGGAGAGGTATGTGGAGGGATGTGATAGGTTCAAGAGTATTTAATTAAAATGTATAAGAATATCTCAAAATCATAGCTCTGGGATTAATAATTCATGTATTTCATGCATTTGTGTTCATGGTACCTTCAACCCTAGAATCAGTATTTCTGCAAGTCATTAACCTTATAATGTAATGCAAAGCAAAGCCTCCAATTCAGTTGATATCACTAAATTTCAATTGCTCTGAAAGTCAGAACTTTTTCTGCATAAAATTTATATTTTAAAAAAGACTGGCACTGTACAGTGTTGACAGCACAACATGAAAAGTCCTGCTGAGCTTGTCTATACACGTTTTGCTATGGCTGAGCATAAAATTCTTTGCTATGCAACTGAATGAATATCAAAAGAGAATATGAATACATGTAGCAGAGAAATGAAGTGTTTTTGAAAGGCCTTTCCTCTGAATGAAAGAAGAACAAAGCAAGATTGGCTAAGAACCAGCAAGCTGGTTATATTTTTTTCTACCTTGGGTGGCTCTGAGGTTTGACTGGGTGCCAGTTAACAAATTAGGTCATTGATATGTTACTTCTGCATATGGAATAATTCTTGATAACTGTATGGTCTGTCCACACATGCAAGACTAATCTTAATTTCCAACATCCTCTTTCTCATTTGGGGAAAGAGTTTTTACTGTCAAAACAAAATCTACTGATGCAGATTTCACACCCTTCCCCCCCCCTCCCCCCACCCAAGAAGAAATGAAAAGGAAAGAGCTTGTCAAAAGTTATTTCATTTCAAACCACCTCTCATCAAAAAGAATGATAAATAAACCTGAAAACTAACTCTCAATCCTCTCAGGCCTGTTGTGTTTCATTTAGAGGAAGAGGACACAGCGTCGTTTTCAGTGACAGGAAGGTAAAAACCTTTTTGGAAATTTAAAGAGGAGCTAACCACAATGTATTAAAGTAAACACATATATTATTATAAGTATATGCTTATTTCATGAGCCTGGGTTCTCTTGGAGTGTGGAGAACTAAATGTAAAGCATTTACCTTTACTCAATGCAAAGCTACAAAATGCTACTGTTAGGATCAGGTAGCAATTTGGAATCAGGCAGTGATTGACACATACTTTGCACAAGATGACTTAGCAGGAACTCAGCTTCCTCCTCCTGCTTTTCAATTTTTAGCATCTATGAGTTTGCGAAATGGTGTGCACTAATGGTGTCGACATTTGGTCCCCTCCTCTGGATCGCCTCCTTTCTCGAGTGTCCCCTTCTCATGTGTTCAGCAGATTTTCAGCCCCCACCACCGGCACAGCCCCGTGCCTCCACATGGCCTCCTGGCAGGGAGACAGGCTGTCTACCATTTTCATCTCCTGCTCCTCCTCTCCCGCCCAGATTGACCAGCATAAGAGGCAGAGGAGGAGCGGGAAGGGGAAGTGGTGGCTGGCAACAGTTCCTATATGAAGGGCAATTAAAGGCCGAGAGTTGGGAAAGAAAGGATTAAAGAACTGACTGGGCCATGATGGTGTGTAGGGAGCAGGGAGCCAGGGGTGACTTGGAGAAGTGCAAGAGAGGAGGGTGAAGTTAATTTGGCCACAGGAAGACTGAGTGTGCAGTAGGGAGGATGAACCACAGGAATGGGGACTTTGGAAGCATAGTAAAGGCAAGATGATTGATGATAATTGATAATTTAAGGAAAAGGAAACACAGTAATATGAGACCAGAATAAGAAAAGATATTGGGATTTTCTGTATCCTGTCATATGAGACAGCCCCTGCCACCCTAATCAAGAATTTCAATACAATAGTTTTTGTTTAAATGTCATGTAAAATGGTGATAAGTACGTTTTCTCTAAATTGTAAGTTAGGTATGTCAAATAGGAAGAGAAAGTATCTTGCAATGGAAAAACTCAAATAAGATGTACAGTGTAATACACATTATAGTGTGTACAGTGTATTACCATATGCTTTTTTTTTTTTTAGTTGTTCTTTCAAATCTTTTTGTCATGTAGGTGTTGTCAGTTTTTATACCATACCTTATCTTTTGCATGCACTGTCAGAAGAACAAATATTATTTCTATGCAGCCAAACAAAGGATTGCCAAAGAGAAAGTTGAAGAACTGAATCCTTTGTTGCAAGGCAATACATGTATCTATATATTTAGGTATAAATATTTATATTTCAGCAAATTTTAGGCTGCTGTGAGAGAGTTGTATAGAAGACTGGATGATAAATCAGGCTTGTTTTAGCCTTTGAAACATGACTTTATTGGATTGGTATTTATAGACAAAGTACGCCTCAAATGATTAGTTCCCTCTTTGTTTGTAATCATTATTATTACATATTCAGAGCAGTTATTCCTTAAGAATCCTATCTTAAATTAACCCATGATTATCTGCACTATTTCTTTGGCTCTGTTCTTGACTATGCCAACCGTTCCAAGATACATGTATCTATAAATACATGTATAGAAATACATAGAAATTTCTATGTATAGAAACGATGACATTCTAGCAATCAAGTTAGTCAGTGCCAATAAAGAGATCTGTCCTTGTTTTGACACAGTAGACAGAGCATGGGTGACCTTGGAGAAGCCACTGAACAGAGTTTTTCTGGTTTGGCTGTACTGTGTTGTATGAAGAAACTGCCACCCCTAAGAGCTCATTCCTAGCCTCCCTATTGTATTTATTTGTCTAGAGAATTTGAGATTTATTGATCTAGAACAAAAAAAATTGCATGATGATTTAGTACACTCACCAGAGGATGGGTGTGCTCACATCCTGTCCCTCTTTAAGGCTTGTTTATACGATGGGTAAAAAAATGTATACTCACAGCAATAGCAAGTTCCGTTTCTACATATTGAGGCTGGATTGTAGTTTATTCTCAGAAATAGTAATGGTTTTGTCATCCGGTTTAGTTTCACTAAATCTTCCCATTTTTGGAAAATCAGGAAGAGACACTCATCAGCCTTGCTATTTTTGGTTTATTTATTGTTGTTTTTTGCTATAAGAGCATTCTTTAATACGTTTGTGGATGTTTTCTGAAGGAATTGCAAGTTACTCAGAATTTATTGTCCAGTGTGTCTGCATGAAAGACCATTTTTACCTTGATTAACAAAGTCACAATGTAAGCTTGTGGTGTTATGTACAAGGAAAAGAACCATTTTTTCTGACAGTGAATAAACACATCTTGGCCAAAAGATCTGTTCTGGGAATCCGTACAAAATTACAGACATGCTGTGCAAGGTTTTTATAAATGAATAGCTAAGGCGTTTTTTGCCATGACATTTGTGCAAATGGAACTGGACAAACCATGGAGACGCTTTATCCTCCACGTACGCTGTCTCAGAAGGGTGTGTTACTCTTCTCACTGCAGCTCTGCATTGTCTAGTCCCTCCAGGGACACAGCTGATACTAATCTCTCACCTTGTGCTGCAGTCAGACAGAAGCTTTATTAATAATGACAATGGCACATCCTTTGCAGTGTCTTCCTGCTGCACTTGGAGCCTTCTCAGATGTTATCTTCATTGTTTCAGAGTAGCTATAAATACAAAAGTATTTACAATGCATTGTTTCCAAAAAATTAATTACTGAGATATGAACTAAGTTTATATTGGCTTTGTTACTCCCAAACACAAAACTGAGAGCAGAACCAGTTAGATAAATGCAATTATTCATATTTGGGCCATGAAAGATATCTGATCTATCATCATGGAGTCATTCTCATGTGAAAAATATGAGGTAGCATCTTGGACAAATGTGCCCCTGGATAATTTTGGGTTGTAATATAAGCACTAACTAGAAAAACCAAAAGAATTTAATTTTTCATTTGGTAATTTTATTTAAATAAGATTAATAATAATTAACATACAAGCTACACCTTTTCTTGTTTGTAAGTCTCAAAGGAGTCTAGAAGAGGATAATACTAAACTCATCAGAAAATGGAAATGCCAGAGATTACTTTACTTGCTCAAGTCACATTGCTGTCCAGAAACAGACTGTCAAGATTAAGTCTTTAACTGACGAGACAGGAAATTTCCACATCTTCACCTTGTCCAGGATGTTTTCAAGTGATATTGTTGGGTTTTTTGGTCATTGACCTCCTCAAAAAGACTAAGTATCTTGATAACAGAGATGAATGAATACAAACAGGTAAATGATATGTTTAACCTAATAAGGTTTTCTCATCAATTTTCTCACAGAACTAGAAGCAAAAGCTCTTTGAAGATTTTGAAAGGATCAAGTTAATGTATTTTTAATTGTTTATCCCAGAGTTCATACATTTGACTAGGACTTACCTAACTACCAAAATTGTCACTGATATATTCCTTTCTGTAGCTCCGACAACAATTACAAACCTTGTTCTGAGAAAACTGAATAAAATTCTAGGCTGTACATACTCTGCCATTGTTCCTTTTTACCAAAAAATGTAAGAAATATGGTATATTCTACAAAATATGGTATACTGCAAATTATGGTACACTACGAAGTAATAACTCAGGCTTTTCAGATGAATTTGAACAGCAAAAGGGTTTACTGGAAAGGATATTTGTGTATAAAATCATGTGCAAGGTGTGATATTCTTAGTACTCCACTAAAGTGAGTTTTCATGTAACACTGAGTCAATGTAAAAAAAGGGATTTTTCATTATGTGACTTAATAGAGACTGAAGCGATGTTTCTTCTGCTGTCATGGCTGTGCTATGGATCTATTTTGGTTACTCTGAGAATCATTTTATTCACCATTAAAATGGGAATGCGAACATAGGGAGGAAAAACCTGAAGTTGAGCACCACAGCAGAGTCGGACTGGCACAGAAAATGAAGTGCTGAGGCAATGATAATCCCTACCAATACGTGCAAACCTTGAGGTCTTTCATTGCTAGTCCTAATGGGACATTTCCCTCTCCTTTATTCCTGTGTAGCATGTTCATATAAACAGGAGGTTGAGGAGGAAGGAGGTTCAGGAGATGGAGTCATCCCAGAGGAGCTATAAGCAGGATAAAGGAGATGATGGAATTCCCCAGAACTCCACTTCTCACTCCTTCCATAGACACGCAGTTTTTTGTCTCTCTTTTCTTATGGGAGGCAGGTTGCCAGGGTAAGACGATAGTAATTCTACTGCCACTGTGGATGCAAAGTGTTGTGTTTCTTACTTTCACCATGGGAAGGTAAAACTAGCCTTCAGTCGAACACTGAAGTTCAATATTTGGTAAAGGATTTTAAGCAAAAGGGTTTTAGCAGGGTCCAGGGACACAGTGATTTTGAGGCTGAGAAATGTCATATCCCAAAGTGCCAAGCACAAGATCCTACTCAGAGCTGATGTAAGAGGCACAGAAAACCCTTCAGAAAACATCCTTTCTTTTAGCCCCAAACCCTTGGGATCATGAGCCAGGGCATGTTAAAGAAACTGCTAACCCCAGACTGCTGAAGGATGAAGTCAGGCAACTGTTAGAGTATACATATGAGGAAATGATGTCATGCAGCACAGGAGATGTATCTTAACTATGATTGTTTGCATCAGATCCTTCTCTTGAAAACATCAGCATCGCCAGCACATTTTTTAGTTGCCTGAGAAACATTATTGACTCCACAGTGTCAGTCAGAGGGAAACAGAAATCCAATTACCTGTTCCAAGATGGGGAGCAGTGGTTCAAAGGCATTAAGCTCTTGCCTAGATTGGATCTTGCCAAAACCTTAAGATTAATTATTAATTCTTCCTTGTTAAGTGCAGAATATGTGCTTGGTGGTCTGTAAGGCATTCAGAAAGCCAGCACCTACAGCTAATTGCTTTCAATTTCCATACCTGACCCTTCACATCAATGCTTTCCTATCCCAATGAAACTCTGTTTGCATGAACCAAGGTAGTTTCAAAGACAAACAATTTACATAGAAAGATTCTGGCGGATATAAATATTTAAATTAGAGTTGTCTCAACTGGATGTAGAGAGGAGAACTGACATGAATATACCTGCAAAAGTCAGTAAACGGAAACATAGGAAAGTAAAATTCTGTAGCTGTATATTCATTGTGTTCCTAAAGTCAGTTCCTGGTTATAATCATTATACTTTGATTGTTATTTCTGGTTTGTGGGCAGAAAGAGAAACTAATTTTTTTTTTTTTTGAACAGTAGTGTTTGGAAAGAAGATGAGACAGCTGTGGTCTCATTGGGATCTGAGTAAAGCCAGTAGTGCATTTTCCATTAACTTGAATTTAATAGGATCTAAATTTGATTTAATTCTTAATTTTCTTTAATGTATTTTATAATGTATTTTAAAGAGGCTCCAAATTTGAGATGATTAAACATTTCCAAATACGATGCAGCTAATGTTCAAATAATATTTATCCCTAGAGGTATGTTACAGTGGTTGATACAGATGTCAAGAGAAAGAGCTCTCAAAGCTTGCTGGTATTTAGAATGGCTTGTTGGTGTGGCTACTGTTGTTACACTGGAGATGCAGCTAAACAGGTCTTCCAGTGGCAAAACTGACGCTAATTTTTCAGACAGAGGAAGTCATGCTAGCAGAAGATGTTTTTGGCATTATAAGTCAATAACCATTAAACATTTCTGTCACTTGTTTTGAGTGACCTGGGAGCAGAGTGTTATGCTCTCGACAAATGCTTTCTACAAATATCAGAGACTCCTAGAAGTCCATCTAGAAAAATGCTGTCTCTAACTGCAGCCTCTTATCATGTTCTTACTTTAATTTTATTTTCTAATCATTCAGTGCAGAAAAAAAGAATCTGTTTATTTTGGTGGGTATAATAAGTTTTAATAGAGATTTAGCTATTTAATCAATAAAGACTTAATAGTATAGAAAGTTCCCCTTTGTAACACAAGTGCAGGACAATTTGAAAGAACTAATCTGAAAATGTGAGAGATGAGCCTGAATGCTGGTACTCACATGGAGAGAGAGTCTGATGGAATTTTGCAGTAGGCTGCAAGAGGAGAAGTGCAGCTGCTGTGTGTTGCAATTTCTTTTCTGATTGAAACAGAATATTCAGAAAAGAGTGCTAAATATACTCATGTCACTGCTCATACCTGCTGCAATTACTTCTTGGTCATAAATATAGCAGGGAAGTGTGATCCATATCCCTGTCATTCTGCATATATACATTTTGCAATATGATAAGAAAGAGAATGCAAGCCCACTGGAACCTGGCATATTAAACTTGCTTCATTTTTTTGCTACTTTTGCAAGAGGGTATACATTTGGGAAAAAAAAAGGTGCCTGAAAAACCTGTTCTTATGCTGTAATAATGTGGTAGTGGTGAAACTATTTTGTCTGCTCCTTTTAAAGGAATGTTTTGTTTCAGAACATCATCAACTGATGGCATGTTTCTAATGGAATTTTTTTTGTCCATTTATTTTTTGGGGGTCTGCAACACATGTTTTTCGTCTTCCAGTTTTTAATATTTTGGTCTCTGGTGAATACACATACAAAAACTTCCTTCCTTTAGTTAGAGTCCACAAATGAAGAGCTTCTCTTTCTCTGATTGCAGATTAGCCTGCCAAGAAACAAACTCTAACTGGAGAACATCACTTTAATTTATTTATGGGATACAGATGACAAGAAATTCTGTCCTCTTCTCAGGCTTTTTGGAAAGCTTTGGGCTGACCCAGCCCAACAGAGTTCATATGGCAAAGGCAAACTATGCCAGGAACCAAAGCCAGTAGCCACTGCAAACCTCTGAACCAAAACATTCTTTTAGTGTTTGAATTTCTCTATAATTTGTGTAGATTCCCTTTTTGTCAATGAGGCTTGCAGTGGATAACTAGCTTAGTGCAATCAAACTAAACGACTGTGCTATTCATTCAGCAATTAGATGATAGCAGTAATGCATACTTTATGGTTTCCGTTCTTCATTCTTTCCTTTCTTTTAAAGTCTTTGGAGACAAACCCTGAGATGTTTGGCAAGGAGGAGGCTCTTGCTGAAATATATCTTTTTTTTCCCACCTTACGATTGTTAAGTTCTATTCTCAGAAGCAGAACATCAGATCTACATAGGAAGAAATGATCAGCTGGAGAAAAAGCAGCTCTACAGTCATTTACATATATGAACATTCACTTTGATCTATTTCAATGCTGGAGGAAGAACTACTTTTTAATCACCAGCCACATATGGCTTAATTTAGAATTAAAAAAATATATTTTGAATGCAAATAGTTTTAGCAGATACATAGTAAGGTATGTTTACTCTATAAATTACCTGAGAGGGGCATAGTGCTAAAAGTGGAGAATTTTGCTTTTGTTGCATTAAATAAATCTTTGTGAAAGGGTAGGTTTCAGTACTTTGGCTTTCAGTTAGAAGTTTAAGCTTTGGCCAAAATCAGCTGTGATTTTTACCCTTTCCTTACTGCTGCACATAACTTCTCTGTGTTTGGAAAAAAGGGATATATATATATGTGGTTAATTTGATGACATTGTCAGTGATCCTATTAACTAAGGGGCAAAGTTTACCTTTTTGTGTATTAAAAAAAAGAAAAGTTTAACCATGTCAATAAAAATATTATACTGCTTAGGAAATGTTCTCTTCATAGAGTTGGAAAGTAAGTGTTTGCTTAACTTCTACCTTTGCAATTTCTTATTCTGGCAATTCTTCCTTTGTTTTACACCAGCTTCTGTGTGACCTCAGACAGATCGAATAAATTCCCTGTACTATAGTTTCCTTATTTAAGGGCTAATCCAAACCCCACCAAATTCAATGTGGGTACTGAGAGATTAAGTACTGGCAGATTTAGCTGTAGTAGCTTCAAGCATTACAGCACCCAGATGTCTTTGCTACCTCTTTTCAAAGAATTACTTCACCAATAGGAGGCAAGGAAGGGTAGGATATGAGCCATGTGTCAGTCGCCATGGTTTACTTTACAGATTATTAGATTAAATTGCAATGAAGTTATGTGCTCCTTAATAAAAGGAGATGTAAATGTAACAGTTGAACCACAGATTCATATCATGTTCTGTTGTTCTGCAACATTGGTGATGACCTAAGACAGATGGCCAAGTCAAAAACATAGGATAGTTACACCTCTAATGGTGAACATGAAAGATATCTGCCAGAGCTCTGAAAATCCTACCTGCATACCTCAAAAATGTTAGAAAATGCTGGGTTTTTTAAACTGCTTGAAGATCCTGATAATATCAATGACTAACAATAAAGGATCATTGTACATCTCAAGGGAAAACCGGTTACATTTAATTCTGAAATGCTGAAAGGAAAAGACATGGGAAAAGGAATCTCCAGCTGACTCCAAGTACATTGGATTTCTACTCAGACCACTTCATTTGATTTCCAAATATGCTCTTGTGAAACACCTTTCAGCATAAGGACAGTAATTTTTCTCACAATGACAATCAGTAATGACAGCATATTTGTGAGAACTTGAAACGGAAATAGAGAAAGATAGAGTAATGACAAGCTAATGGGGCAGCTGGCATTCCAGCATGGTTTGTACTAACCACTGAGTTGAAATACCTTCTTAGTGTTGGGACATTCCCTGGAAGCTGTTCTAGTGCCTCTCTAATCACCCACTTGAGTTCAATGAGCTCAAGATCACTCCACCTTTTTTAGATATTTAGCTGAAGTGCTCATGATTAGAATCTTGTTGCCCTTCTCAGTGGTCAAGATGTTCAGAATTAACTGGCTTTTTCTCCATGGTGAGTGTTTGAAGAACGAGAAAGAAGTGACAAGACAAGAGGAAATGGCCTCAAAATGTGCCAGGGGACATTTAGACTGGATATTAGAGAAAGTTTCTTCAGTGAAAGGTGGTCAGGCATTTGAGCAGTGCACTCAGGAAAGTGGTGGAAGTGTTAAAAAAATGTATGGCTGTGGAATCTGGCAACACAGCTTAGAGGTGAACATGGTGGTGCTGGTTTATGGTGGGATTTGATGGTCTTAGAGAGTTTTCTGACTTTAATACTTCTATGCAGTATGGGGAACTGGGCTGTGTTCTGCCTTTGGTCTACTGACACCTTAGAGCAGCCTTATTGTTACAACAAACAAATTTAAGCACTGTCTTGCCAAAGGCAGAATAGTTCAGAGGGTTTTTTTTCAAGTCTGAAGCTGCAATCTTTATGTAAATTCTTCATATTACTTTTTCTTTAGTTGGACCAAATGTAATATGATACTGGTAAGAGTAGCAGGGCTCAATGTGAATGGTACCAAATCATAGAGGGCTAGCAGTATATGATCAACACAGTATTGGTTTAGATGTTACCAAAAAAGAAGAGAAATTTAACCCCCACTCCACTGAAAATCAATAAGACTAGTGACATCTGCATGTTAATTAGTAAGGCCTGCCTTTCAGTAGTGGATGAAAATTAAAAATTTCAGAAAACTCTTACTAGTGCCTAGACCACGTAGTCTGCTTAACCTGAGAGAAAAGAGCATTCCAGAACAGAAACAAGTATACAAATTCTCCCACACGATGACTGTGTTTGTTCAGTAAGTACAGTCCTTTAAACACAGGAAAGCACAAATGGAACAGCTGTCTCTGTGGGTTAAGGCTAAGGGAAAAAAAAAGGAATAAATTAATACAAAATTATCTTGTGGGAGAAACAGAAAATAAGTGCAAAATGCGCATTAAAAAAAAAGCAGAGATATGAAAAATATACTGTTTATTTTACAATAGAAACATTCTTACTGGTAAGAGTATGGCATTGTTTGAGTTCCGGCTGTAGTGAAGTCTCGGGAATAAATGTATGGTTTTACAGGATATAGGCTATCCTGCTGCCTTTGAGCTTGGTGTTTTTCACTTCTAGGACATAAACAGTTACCAGTAATACATCATGAATAAATTTACTTTATTAGTACTGCTTAGAGGACAATTTTGTAGTGTGCCATTATTTGAAGTTTGGCATAAGTCTCAATTGAAACATTAAACTTATGAACTGGAAATCTTGGAAATCCTTCAGAGGAAGGCTTTTATTTATGATATTGTAGTCAGTGTTTCCATTATTTCCCTCTGTTTTCAGGGATTTATAACTTAGTTGTAAAAAAATCATTCTGGACTGAAATTTGGCATGTGGGATTGAACTCAAAGAATGATGTCTTTGCCCAGTTTGAAAATAAGTCTGATCACAGATAAATTGGAGGATATAGAAATTATTAAATGTATTCTTTAGCGGTTGTTCTGCTTTATTATTATGTTGCATTGCATTGTACAATTTTCTACAATTAATCCTGTATTAATAACTTTATATTTCATTCTACATTCCTCTTTCTTGGATACAGAATAGAGTGATTATGGCTGTGTTTACCACTGAAATATAGTATGGTTGAGTGTTTTTGTAGCCCCTAGAAAAAATGGTGGTTACATCTCCTGAGCAGCATAGCTGAGTAGTTTGTTGCATAGATGAAATCTAAGCAGATGAAATGCCAATGGAATGACAATTTTTGCCAGCTAGACATTGCCAAAAGCCAAACAGCCAACAATAAATGAATATGTAAATAAATAAATCCCCAAATTAGAAAAAAAAAAAAAAACCCAAATAAAGCTCTAGATGATACTGAGTAGCTTAGAGGCAGCATAGCTAAGGCTTTTTAGTTTCTGCAGTCAAGTACGGGATAGGGTGATACTATAGATTTTTCATTATTATTCATGATCTCCAGTTGTGCTCCTAGCTCAGAAAATGACAATCTTTTCACATTCCTGTTACTTTCCTATTGTAACATCACAGTAACGATGATCAAGGAAAAATAAAGCTCCTTTTTGAGATTGGATGATGTTCACAACTGTGCAGAGAAAATTCATGTGGCCAGAGCTCAATTAAAGTTGAAGTTGGCCAGTACTGTGGGGGACAATAAAAATAGCTTAAAAAAAAATATGTTAATAGCAAAAGACAGTCCATAAATTACATTGGCCAGGTCCTTGATGAGTATGGTCACCTCACTAATGGTAACATAGACAAGGATATTAACCTATTAGAGATCATTGGAAAAAAAAATCCATTAAGATGGTGAAGGAGAAGTTGTATGAAGAGCAGCTGAGGTCACTTGGTTTGTTCAGCCTGGAGAAGAGGAGACTGTAGGGGGAATCTCACTGTGGTCAGGGGAGGCACCTATCGCTTCTTCCTGGTGACCGGTAATAGGACCTATGGGAATGGCAGAAAGCTGTGTCAGGGGAAGTTTAGGTTGGATATCAGGAAAATTTTCTTCACCCAGAGAGTGGTTGAGCTCTGGAACAGGCTCCCCAGGGAAGTGGTCACAGCACCAAACCTGACAGAATGCAAGAAGTATTTAAACAATACTCTCAAAAACATGGTGTGATTCTTGGGGCTGTCCGATACAGGTCCAGGAGTTGGACTCTGATGATCCTTGTGGGTCCCTTCCAATTCAGGATATTCTGTACTTCTGTGACTGTTCAGTACTAATAACTTGGGGTAAAATATCTGAATTGATAGCTAGATACTGCAAAATGATGAGAAAAGGCTGAAATAGAATTGCAGAAAATCAGCACCTAGTTTTGGTACGTCTATAGATAAAGGAATAAAAGAGGGCACAAATGTGCCCAGAAAGAAACAGGGAAGAGGAATGAGAACAGTAGTATGTGGAATAAGGGAGGATGTAGTTAAACTGTCAGAGATTAAAGAGTAAAGTTAAGAATTTGGGGAGGGATCAGTTAAGAAAATTAAACCTGTAGTGTTGAAAAGGGAAAGAATGTATTTACAAAGGTTCCTCAAGAAAGTCTAACAAATATTGCATCCTTTATTTTGTGCTTTGTTGATAAAGTGTGTGTGTGATGCAAAATGAGGCATTGGAAACCCAGTTAAATGATACAGGGAGAGCTGACAGACTGACAAACCTGAAGGAAAAGGATTCTAATAACTCCTGTTACCATCAACAAGATGTCTTCCCAAGAGGGAAAGCAGGATGTTCTAATTAATCACAGCAATGTGATCTAGTACTAGAAAAGGCATATGACACATAGAATATATCAGAGATTCAGACTCAGATGAGGTTTTGGTGGACTCTCCTTCACATTGCTTAGTTTTGACCATCCATATGTTTACAAATGTGTAAAGCTGAAACAAGAAGGAGGCAGGAAAGACAGGATAGCTGAGGAAATGCATTTTCTGAGAAGAAACTGGATAGCCACAGTATTTAACTTACTGAAATGAAGACTGGGATGAGGATTTCACCAGTATCTCTAAATGTGTTAAGGGCTTAATGCCAGAAAGGCAAAAAAGCTATGATGAGGGCCAATGTTCATATGAAAACTAGATGCATGTAAAATAACCAGAAATACGTGCAAATCAGAAGAAAGTTTTTAACTGCTGGAATACTGAAGCTCCAGAACAAATTGAATAAACAATCAAACAGCCCAGCATTCTTTAAATGTAACTTCATAAATTCATGAAGTTCCTATGGTATGCATGTCTGCAACAGCAGGAAAACAAACCTGATGAACCAGGTCATTTTTCTCTTTGGTAAATGTCCTGATTTTTAAAAGTTTTTATTTATTGAAACTTTCATTGCTGTTTTTCTTGAGAATGCTCATAAATTTCCTTTGAAACTCTTAGTAGCCAGAATCTGGTGGCTGGAAATATTTAGTAAGTTATAGATTTACTCTACTATGAAGAATCTATTTTAGGGCTATGGCAAAGTAAACTTTCAAATTTATTTATACTATTATCATGATATATGTGTTTAATTTAGTGCTATGGTTGTTAGCCTGCTTATCTTGCTAGTGCAAACCATGGAAAACAAGGGAGCAACCAGCTGACTTTTTTGCATATCATCTAAAAAACATTCATGTATTTCTTTTCCCAACTTCCATGACCTTCCTTTACTCTGCCACCTGCCAGAATATATTCTCCTCCAGAGATGATCAGTGGGGAGCCTTAGCTTGCACAAATTTTAAATAGATACACATATATTTCAGAGGTTATTCTTGGTTTGGTGTGGCTTTCATGAATAACAATGTGTATAGCTTTGTACTTACATATTTAAATGACTGATCTTGGCTTGTAGCTGTATTAAATGCAGCATTAATTTTTTTTTGAGTATTGCTGAAATCTTCAAAAGATTGTGCATTTTGTCTATTATCCTTACCGTATAAGGTGAAACTTCATGATAACAGCTCAGGATGAGCATAAAGATATGTAGGTTAACTGTGGCCTAATGGAATAGTGGGGACAAAGAAGAGGAGCTCAGCAGAGGGTGACTGAATCCTCTGTTTTATTGCTTATTACACTTATGTTGGTGGGATTTGCAGTCTGGCAAGCTACCACCAAATTAATGAAGTTCATGGACTGGAATTTCACGCAGAGTTATAGTTATTTGTATTGACACGTATCATTTCCTCTATGCCCTCTGGCATTCTGTTCTGTACCTGCACTTTCAGGAACACAGTATATATTTTTTCACCAGGTCTGTGAGATCCAATCTACTAAAAAACCCATCGGTATTCATCCCCTAATATTAGCTTTGATCTGCCAAACATACTTTGTATCAGTGGGCAAAAAGAGGAGTGTGGGCTGAATGATTTCCACACTGACTTAGTATGCCATAATTGCTTGCACAGGCCACTCCTCAGTTCCTGCATAGGCCTGCCTACACTGCAATGAAGTTCTAACAGCTTCTACCTGGATTTAGTGCAAGATCAGCTAAGCAGGTGTTGATATTCTCAGCTATATTTTAAGGTCACAATGTGCAAAAGCTGGTACAATATGTCACCTGTGGTTCGCTGTCAAGGGCTGAAAGGATACTTTGTCACTGCACAATACCTGTTGAAATGTGCCTTGGCTTCCTCTATTTCTTGCAAAAATAGAGCTTGGGTTTTATCTGTTCAAATGCACAGTTAGGATTACCTTGTTTTTACTTCTCATTTTCATAAGCCTTTCCCTTATTAATCCAACTTTTTTAGTCAAAATAAGACCATAATATTGAATTTGTAAAACAGCAATTTTTTTACTTGGTACTTGCTGACAGTCTTGTTAACTTCAGTTGTACTCATCTCTCTTTTTAAATTTTTAAATTTTATTTTATTTTAATTTTTAACAGTGGACTCATTTTGAGAAACACCAACTAAAAGAGCCTGCTGATTTGTGCCCTAGACAAAGTGACATAAAGTTGCTCATATTCATGCTACCGAAGACCACTCTGAAATAGATATTTTCTAGGTTTAGTGGTCCAAAATGGAGACTGTGAGTGAACTAACTCTTAATCTGCATGAGCAATCAGCAGTTCAGTACTTGAGTCATTCCCTGGCCCTTTTTCATTCAACAGTACAGTTATAGCTTTAGGCAATGTCTATATTAGTAAATAATGTGAACCAAGGCCCATCTTCTGGTTCTGGGTGTGTGCATGGCACAATTTGCGCCCATGTAACCAAATATTCTTTTACCTCTGTGGAGGTTGCCTTCATATACAGCAACAACTGAGTGCAATCTGTGGCTTGTGCTAGCCCTAAACTGGGAATGGTCTGGAAGACTGGCATTGAGACCAAAACTCTCAGGGAGTGTCATTAATAATGATTAAGTAGATTGGTTGTGAGGTGGTACTTTAGTTTATGTCCTGTCTCTTTGAATTTTATTGTCACATGTGATGCTTAAGGAAGGCTGACCTGAAATCGAGACTGGACAGAGCTAGAGAATAAAGTAGGTATTTATTGAAAGGCCTCCAGGATCCACCTTGGGCAAGACAGGAGCCTGACCAGGGCTACACCCAAGGTGGACTAAGAATGGTCACAAAGTAGATGACTGGTCACGAGATCTTACATTTATATAAGTTTTGATCCATTTGCATATTGGGATTTAATTGTCAAATTACAGTCAGGTTGTGAGGTCCCATCCTTCTTGTTCCTCCCTCCAGCCCACCATTGCTTTACTGTTGGGCCTGAAATTTGTCCTTGGTCTTCAGCAGGAAAAGGATTTGTTTTGTCTACCTACTCTGTGAGGAGAGCTTACTGGCACTTAATATGAGGCTCAGAACTACATCCCTAGGCAGCACAGAATCTGAAAAACATGAAAGCTAAAACTCAAGGCATCACAAGCAGTAGCCATCAGTCCATCTGCAGGCTGGACCTGGATTTCCTTCAGGAGAAAACATTGCTGAGCACCTACAGCTCTTTCTGTCCTATTCTTCTGAGTTTGCTGCCCTTTGCCGTGATTGCGTGCCACTCTCCTGCTTTTGGCACCTAGTCCAAGATTCCCTTTGCTCTGGGCCTCTCTCTATACTTAATCTCCATTACCCACCTCCTCTGTTCTCCATATTCAGGATGAGTTTTCTAGCTCTCCCTCTAACTTCTTTCCTCCAGCAAGTTTCTTTCCCTGCTCCTATTCTGTTTCCTTTTACTTTTTTTTTTCCCCTCACCCTATTCCTCCAAATTTTGCCACATTTGTCCTCTTGTTCTCCTTACCTTGCTTTTTGCATGGCTTCCGGTCGCCATTTCCCCATGCTTTCCACATCTCCACATCCCCTCCCAGGCTCCATGGCAGGTCTGTTTTTCTCACCCTGTGGCCTGCCAGTGTGTAGCTGGGTGTCCATAGACAGCCCCAACCTGTGCTTTCCATATCCAAGTTATCAGTACCCACGATTTTTCAGTGCCCCTTCCTGGGTCCACATCCTGCATGGAAGGATGAGTCACCAGGGAGGCTCAAGCTGTGCCCCATCATTCTACTTTTCTTCCCTCAGGAAAGTACATGCACTTTTGGGTGAGCAGAAAGTGTAATGAGAAACTGTGTCATACCCAGTGAGGACTCCCCTTTCATGGAACCATAATGCCTGAATTTAGGCTCAGCTTTATGTAGCCTAAATGCTTCATAAGTCTCTTTCTGTAATGTTTCCTGCTGGCTGGGTTTAGCTACAGAAAGTGTAAAAGAGAAACAAGTAAAGGCACTTCAGCAGAGAGTAGTGTCCAAGACAATGAGCCTACAATTCCTGCTGAATATGCTAAAAAGGTTAACTTTTGAAAATTTTAGATGCAAATATTCCTATGCAGACATATATCACTGACAGAAAGTCAGCTTCCCCCTCTCCACTTTCCTGTCACCCCAAACTTCAAAATTTTACTTTCTGCATAAAAATACTTGGACTTCTCCTGGAAAAGGTTGCCAGTATTTTTTCAACATTACTAAACAACAGATTAACTTTATTCTCAGAAACAGCTGTACCATTTTGGATGAAACTTCCTGAAATATTTCTGCCTCAGGCAGACACCTGGCATGGAAAATTTCAGCCCAAATATTTAAGGTTTGGCAAAGTGATATGCAGCTGAAAACAGGCTTTATAATGAGAAATACTGGAAAACTTTAATAAGAAACAAAATTACCAGCCTCACCCCAGTCCCAATCCTAACTGATGTGCCAATCTCTATGATAAAATACTTATTTTAAATGAATGAAGTCCTTACATATCGAAGGACCAAAAATAACTAGGAAAATAGTCTTCTTCCAGATATAACAAACATTTCTGACTTATGGCTTAGTGATGTAAAGAGAATGAAGTAGATTAATAACAAAGCATAAAATGTAATCTTGAATTTGTGTCTGTTAAAGAGAAGAAGACTGAAGTGTGTGATGTGTACTGACAAAACATGTAATACCTTTGTTGCTTAGAAATATGTGCTTGAGTCACTCAAAAGCCAGATGGTTTATTTTCTCCAAACACCCCCCAAAGTTTTAGCTGGAAAACCACTTAGACATTAAGATGGTGAATGTAAGTTCTGAACACAAAACATAATTTATTAATCTTTCAGCAAGCCACCCCAAATTTTTAACAACTGCTTTTTCATTTAATTTCCCCTTCCAGTACAAGAAGAAATTAATTTCCGATGTCATTTGTTCTCCTCTGTAAAATATAGCTGTCATGATAGTCATGCTGTTCTTTAACCAAAATAAGTTGATAAATATGAAGACATGCAATAAAATTTGTTCTTCTATGCACAAATACAGTGAAATAACTCTATAGTTTTCATTCCTGTAAAAAGGTTTTATTATACTTTTAATAGAAAAAATTTAAACAATATGTATTTATTTATTAAAAGAGAAGTTAAGAAAAAAATATAAAAAAACAATTCTATTCTATTCTATTCTATTCTATTCTATTCTATTCTATTCTATTCTATTCTATTCTATTCTATTCTTCTTTGTCCTAGAGAGAGAAACACAGTCGCTGAGTATGACCTTCACCTGGGAGAGAAAACTGGGTGCCCAACTGAGTAATTCATACTTCATTTATGCTTCACTGAAGACAAGAAGAGGCTTCATCTCTTAGATATGCTTAAACCTACCTCATTCATCAGCCCTGAGTTCAGTTCAGATAATGGGAGATGAAAACCAAGAAATAGTTTAGTCTGTATCCTGTAAAGAAGAAAGGAGGGTTTGCTCCTTCAGTCAGTACTGTCCTGTGTCCTGGCTTATGGCTTTCCCTACTGGATCAAATGTACAAATGGCAGGTGAAACAGGGTCCCGATTTTTTTCTTTTTCTGGGACTACTCTTACCAGTAGCCTCAGGGAGAAAGTGGGAAACTGAAGGCTTTCCTGTCTTTCTTTAGAACTGTGTGTAATAGTAACTTGGTAGTGGAGGGAAGGTAGTCAGGCAAATTATTTTGAAGCTGAAGGTCTGTATCTAAAATAAGGGTTCTAAAAGTTCATTTTAGTTTGCTCAACACTTCATGTTGTAGAAGACTGTAGAAGCTGGCATGAACTGAGCTGCCTCTGTGATGTGATGTCTCAGAATCTGTCCCAGTCTGCTTCTATCAGTGGAAAGAACATAGTCTAGATTTTCTGTACAACCAACTCCTTTAGGTAACATAAATGGACACTTTGTATCATCTCAATTCCCTTAATACTGACAATGTTTAATTTAATTTGTGCCAAAAGCTGATTAGATTTACAGCATGAAATTATAATTAGTAGTAAAAGGTGCTGAATCACATCTCTAACACATGCAAATTGTGGGATTTTCCTTTGCTAATAATGCCTTTAATGCATAGTGACCAATAGAACTATTTTACAGCACATTTATCCTTTAAACATGTACCTTTAGGGGAAAAAAAAGTATTTATATTAACTCTTCTTCACTGATACAACTCATAACACCTGTCTTAAGATACTACATTAAAAAAAAAAACAAAAAAACCAACCAAAACAAAAACCAAAAAAACAAAACAACCCCATGCAGGATTAACAAGAATATAGAAATTGCGTCTGTGTCAGAACAAGATACATGTAACTAAAATCATGGTAGAGGTCCTGACATATTGCTAACACCATTCCTGGCAAGCAGCGTCTAAAAAGTACCAGGAGAATTACACAGTGATGGAGTCAGAGTAGTGCAGGGAACAAAGAGACTCCACTTTCTGTGAAGACTATCTGATGGAAGGGATCACCCGACTGAGAACCATGTCACTGCAGAGAAAAAGGACAAGTGGAATCAGCAAATGGATGTGTCCTGTCACTTTACGATGGGAGTAGGGAGGAGAAACTCTCTTCTTCTGAGGACTGAGCAAGTAATTGAAACACATGCTGGATATCACATATAACCTCATGTATTGTATCACATGGTAGTAACACCATAGAAAAATAGAATTTATTTATTTGGTAGTAACACCAAAAATATATAATTTATTTTAGGAATTGCTGTCGGGATAGCTGTTAGTCAGCAGGAGAGACACCTTCCCCACTGCTAGGATGCAGTGGTGCTCAGTATCCTCAGGAGACACGAGGTCAGAGAATTAGTGACTAATTTGGATGTTTGTACAGACCTTTTACAGCTTCCACGGTACATGTGAAATTCAGACAGTTTAGACTGAATGCCCTGCAATCCCACAGGCTTGGTAAAAGTGTAAAACAGTTGTCTCTAATGGCATGACTACAACGTACTGTTTGGCAAATGTGACTCGGGTCCTCATTACTATGTCTCCACTTCTGAAATTTATAGTTAAATGATGTTGTTGATTCCGGCAAGAGACATTACAATTTCTCTAATTAAAGGAGGGCAAAAAAAAAACCAACCCAAAACAATCTTCTTGTTCCTTCCCAGATTGTTTCCATTTACTGCAAATAAGCATGAGTTCCTGCCTGGAAGCACTATCTGCAAACTGCAGTCAGATGTAAAAGAAGCCTAATCAAGCTTGGGAACCAGGCCTTAATTAGACTGCTTGGAAAACAGAGCAGAAGAGCAAATGAAAATTATTAACCATCACTCATGATTCCTGTTTCTAATTTTAAAGAGGAAATCATGCATTAATCAAATGCTAGCCCTAAGCTCAGAGATGCGTTTTAGAAGTATCCTGAAACAACAAGAGGAAATCTTTTCAGTATATAGAGAAAGCAACTCCTGATCAGCTAGTATGTGTAGCACAATATATTTTGACATGAAATAAGCTATGTTTCAGTATGCCTCGATTTTGTTGGATCCAAGAAAAACAAAATCAGTACCAACTGAAATGAAGGCACATGACAACAATTGGGGTTAAGCCTGGGTTTTGTTAAAGGAAAAGAAAAATGAAGCGTATGCTGTTTTCATGGATAAAGGAAAGATATGGAAGAGTAAGAGTAAAAGGAACAGTGTAGTAACATTGCTTCTAGTGTGTGCTTTGGTCATAGTAAAGAAACTCTTTGGTTCACATAAACAGTATTTACTACAAATTATTTCTTATAAAAAACAACAAGCATGAGCATAACTTTTACATATTACCCAGAGATCACTGGAGATCATGTAATAGGATTTATCAGAACTTACCTCATAGTTTCTGTTATATTTGGACGACATAGACAATTTTCTATTTTTTTGGCAAACTCATGTGAGTTTTCTGGCTTTGATTCAGAAACTAGCCTTTTCTGGTGGAGTCAGATTGAAGTCTTCAACTTTCGTGGAAATCTACAGAATGAGGAGAGAAATTGGACTGTAAAACTATATTAAACATTGCACCCATTCTTGTTGGACATTATAAAGAGTGCTCACTTTTTTTTTCAAACACAAATATCCAAGCTCCTTTCTTTGAATTACAAACAATGCTTTCTAGAACTCATCAACTTCACCCCTAGCCATCCAAGCATTTTCCAAGCATTGCCTATTCAGATTTCTAAAGCTAGAGGGTTCATGAAATGGCATATCTAGAAGTGTTGATAGCATGGATTTTTCTGTAGCTATAGTTACTGTTCTGTGAACAGATTAAAATATGAATGACAAATGAGAAAAGTACAGGGATTTTTTTCATCTATCATGCTGTATATGTCATGCTTTGATAAGGACTAGACAATGAAGTTCAGAGATCAAATTTGGTGATTTGATAGAGCATTGTGATATGGAGGAATGGGCATGGATGGGGGTAAGTACTGAACTTTAGTGATACTTTTGGCATGTTTTTTTCTAAAATCTTGATCAGTAACCTCCACAGTTCAGCCCTTGGAAGAAAACATTCTAAACAAAGTGAAGGTTTCATACTCCAGTTTGGTGGCATCTCCCTGAAGGATATAATATAGCTCAGAGCATTTTAGTTTTAATTGAAAAATTAAACTAGCTTTGATTTTTAATTTTTTTTTTTTTTTTT
>WBMY01013491.1:0-55511 GCA_013397315.1 Donacobius atricapilla | reverse complement strand
TTTTTTTTTTTTTTTTTACTTCTAAGGTGCAGCCAATCTGGGTGATGCCTGGACTGCTAGAATTCGGTTGAAACGCTTTTACTAAATTAAATGTGACAGGATTTCAGCTCCTTATTTTAGTGGATGACTAAGGACAAGATAGAGCATGTCTAGTCTAAAAATTGGTGCAGCTGCCTTGGAGGCGAAAGATGAAGGTTTAAATCCTCTTAGTCTGAACAAAGAGTTAAACACATATTTCTCATCTGTGGCATGAGTGCTGTAGGTGACTCACAGTTGTGCAAAAACGTAAGTGATAGGAGTATAATGTTTTGTAACAAAGTAGCTGGAACTCCTTGGTGCCAGAGTGAAAGTTGCCTCTACATGTGTCATTTGCAGCCCTTTAGTTTAGGTTGGGGTCAGAAGTAGAGCTCACCTGGTAGGTAGGAAGGACATTTGTAATTCAGAACATCACTTTTCTCTCTTTTAGATTCCTGGAGGGTTTTCATTGCTGTGTCTAGGAAGATTTAATCACTTTATGGACAATGGAGAAAATAGTTTAACACAACTTTGAATAATTATATTATCTTTTTAATACCTTTAGCTCTTTCATTTGCCTCTCTGGTTTTGAACTTAATCATTAATCATGTAGCCTTTTTTTCTTAAAGCAGTACCACAATAGCAGAGTCTGCTGATATATGCCTTGTTTTCACAGTTATGAGAAGGTGCCCTGCTAAGTTTTCCTTTCAGGTCAATATACTATTCTGGGGACTACCATGTGATTTCTTGTAGCAATTATTTTTCTCTGCTTTCGTATCCCATATCTACAATTATCCGTCAGAATCATACAGCTATCAACACTCACAACCCAGAAGTGGAAATGAGCCTGTCACTGTTCATTTCATATTTATGTACCAATGTAACAGCCTAGTAGAAATAAGAATTTGATTTGATTTTGAGTGTGTTCCAGCATTACATACTTATGTGCCATGACCAGTGCCTCATATCTGCTAAAATCCTGGTACTTTTTTTTTCCTCTTGTTTTTGTCTTGGCATTCATTTTTAGTCTTTAGACATTTGCAGTTATTATTGTAATTATATGTTTTTGGGTAGCAATTGAAAAGTTCTAGGTGCTTTCCAAACATTAAAAAAGAAAAAAAAAAGAAAGCTCAGTTTCTTGGCTATTGTAATCATGTCCTTGCAGGTCTATCTCAATGCACCCTCTATGTGAAATATGCCCACAAGCACGTGGCTTGTTTGATTTATAGCTGCTTGTGTTTTTCCAAGTGACTTGACTGTTGAAGAACTCCAATGACTGCTCTATTTGTGTACTTTAGCTGAGGCTGGCTGGAGCACTTAGGACTCTGCACACTGGAACAACTTATTCATAGGGTTTGATTTTGCATTATGTTCATCTGTGTTTAGTTCCCTCTGCTCCACGTTTTATTTTGTCCTGCATTTGGTAATTCCAAACACCATGTCTGTTCTGTTGTTCTATCCTTTTGGTAGGTTCACCTTGTAGATTCTCCATGATTGAATGATTGTGTCACTTCAAAACAAACCAGAAATAAATTTGTATGCTTCATTCACTCCTCTGGATTTTTCTTATTCTCATTTGATGTCATTGTTTTGTTATGATGGAGGCTTGGCTGCAACTGTAATCATTAAATATATATATATATATATCTATATATCTATATATATATATATATATCACAGTGATGCCAGACCAAAGAAGAAACAGATAACAAGCACAGTCTTTGTTTCTAAAAGGAGCTTATCTGAGGCTCTGAGAGTACTGCACAACCTACCTCTGAAATAGCTATAGATGTATATTCTACAAATAGCACCTAGTTTCTCACGTAAAGAAAGAGCTTATTGCTTCTCCTTGTGGTTGCTTTACCAGATTTTTCCATATTTTGAGCTTTATGAGGCTGCACTCACTCTTCTTTTTTTTTGGCATGTTTTGGTGCAGCCTGAAGTTCTAACCTACCAATTACCAAGATTGTCCTTTGATTAGAATTTGCTCTTGCTCTGACCAAGACTGCGAGGACAGCTTTTCTTTGCAAGGAAACTGGTATATGGGGATTGTATAGGCTGCAGCCTTGCAAGAGCTGTAGCATATCTTCTGGATTGGAGACTGGAAAGGGCTCCTTGCTAATCATGCTACAACTGCTTACAGCAGTTGAACAGCAATCAAGCATGGGGCATGACTGCTGAAACCGTATAAGAAGAGCTTTGGAATATGACTGTTGAATTTTTCTTAAGGGAAAAGAACTAAATGTATTTTGCAGCAGAGAAGGGTATACATTTGCAGGTGAGAAGTATTCAAGGAGACTCTATTAATATTGATGGGGCTTGTAATATAATCAAGCATTTTGTTGTATTTGGGGACTTTAGGACAAGGAGGAGACAACCCTCAAAATAGTGTCACTATCTTACAGAGTGGAAAGCGGTTTATCAAGCTGGAACTGTTCACCGACGCTTTGTCTAAATGTTAAGGCAAAGACAGCTGTGGATTGATCTAGTCAATGTAGATGCTCAGGACTAGTTCTCTTGGGAGAAGAAATATCATGTAGGAAGCTGCTTCGAATAGTCCAAAACAGATGTAGGAGCAAGGCTATACCGAGTGGATGACTACAACAATGGGTCCAGTGTTTGAGGCTGATTTCTGACCTGGCTTTACTTACCAGTAGAGACAAAGCCTTAGAAGCCTGGTTGCGTCCCTAGCATCTCAAGCATAACTTAGTTCTGCCATATGGAAGACAGGTTCCAAGCAGCTAATCTATGTCAAGTGCACACAAGGTGGAGGGTTCAGCCATTTTTACAAATTCATTAACAAAATTGCTCACCTGGGACTTACTTGATTTAGCTTTGATTTACTGCTCTATTGTGGAATTCCTCTCTGACATAGAAGAAAGTAGCTTCTGTCACCCTGATTTTTTCAGCTTCTCTTCTGTTCACAGCTTTCATGGTTTTGGGTTGTTTCTCACACTTGGATGATGTAAACACAGCCAATGTTTTCATAAATTCAAGGAAACTTTTCATTCCTGTTCTTAGAGATATGGACAGCTGATGGACAGTTGTCTTAACCAATGGGATGGGGAGAGGTGTCAACCTTCTCCCCCAATCCCTGGCCTTTGTATAAATACTATAACTGGAGTCAGATCTTTTAAAATAAAGTTAGTTCATGCCTTCTGACCAAAGCGTATCTGTGTGTGTCTGTGTGATGAACAGCACCTAGCTTCTGTGAAAATATTTTACCCATCAGTAAAATGGAAACTGCAGTACTTCCATATCCATGTTATGAGGTGCTGCCATGCTTTGGCAACAGGGATTCAACAAATTCTTTAGGTATGTGGACACAGAGACTCTCGCAGCAGGGAGATTTCCAGAGCTGATTCAGAGGATCTCCACAGTCTACAGGCAGGTCTCCTTCCAAATTCAGAGCCAAATTTGTTCTTAGAAATGTGATTTAGGCAATAAAGAGATGACTTCACTGAAAGACATGAAGAGGTACATCGTGTACAAACCTTTCTCTATTTCAGAATGAAGGAAACATTTGTGGTGTTCAAATACACTCCTTTTCCTACTTACCTGCCAGGGATATATTGCCATTTTACTTTGTTTTTAACTTTCACTTATAAATCATTGTAAAACAAGACAGAACCAGCAGATAGCACAAAGTGTAATTAAGTCCTTCAGAACTTGATTAAAAAATGAAAGGAAGAATTTATGGTAAAAAAATGCTGGAAACTCTATTTTAACATTTACACCCAAGGAAAGGAATGATATTTGTTTTTCTCTCTACTCTTTCCATACATCCTACTTTTTCCTATGTCTGTAAAGAGTGCTTAACATTGATGTAACTTGAGCTGAGGATAGTCTTTGCAAACCAATAAACAGAAGTGCTTTAAGATTGCCTTGCAAAGGGCAACCTGCATTCCTGGTGTTGACTGCAGTGCTGCAGGGGCTGCTGGTGCTGTCTCAGTGTTGGTATTGACAGGCCTGTTAGGCAGGCTGGCTTTGATCTAGCTTTTATGTTCCTTAACCATAACACAAGCCGACTTTATTGGACCAATTAAAATTGCAGTCTTCACTTCTTATCTCCATAGGGTAGACCAGGGATGGGGCAAACTGAAGTTAAGCGTTTTCATTTATATTGGGTTTATGAATTCTTGTTTGATGTATTAAACTTGAGTTTATAAAGTGCAATTTGCTTTAACCCTGCTTGTCATTTATGTAGTAAATATTTTAAGACCAAGGATTAAAAAGTTATTAGTTGGAGATATGTCATTTTACTTAAAGCTCTTTTTGCAACATTGATTACAAATGTACTTTAATTGGTCAAATGTCAATAAAATTATATTATTTGTTTAAAATTGTTTACATAATTTTGCTAAAATGGAGTTTTGAAAATATGACATTTAGAGAAGACCAAAGTGAAAATGAGAGGTGATTTCACAAGTGTCTTTAAGATATAAAAGTCATGATCTTGATATCCTTCGTGTACCAGAATTATGTGGCTCCAGAATGTGCAATCAACTGCATCAGATTAATTATCTAGTGGTGCTTAATATTATTTTTATGTTATTGCTATTTTCTACAATATCATCTCATACTGTGGCTGCTGTTTCCCCAAGCACAGGCTAGTGTCAGTACAAATGAAGTATCCAAACTGATACTTCAGTTCCATTTTAGGGAACAACAAAATATCAGATGGATTTTATCTGCTCATGCCACAGCATTTCTTCTCTTATTGAGTATGAGCATCAGTCCTGATGAAATTCTCACTGACACTGGTAAAAGCAGTCCTCGTTTCTAATTACAGGCTTAAAGTACAAATATAATAATCTATCTTTGTTTACTGATGTTATGCAAAATGAGTATATCCTTTTATTATTGCTACCATATTATTAAAGCTTCATGTACAGAGAAGGAAATGACCTTGTCAAGGATGTTTAACACAAAAGAGCTGTGTTTGTTAAACATGATGTTATAGCTGCCCTGAGACAATTGGTTTTGATGCCTTACAGGAAACATTTCTTAATGTGAATGTCCATCATTAGTCTGTATGTGTAAAAGCCTAAATATTATCTCTCTTGTCTGTGTCTAAGCATTTCTCAAGGCCTTAAGAGTTATTGCATGTTACAATTATAAAGTACCAGTAAATTATGTAGTAATAGAATTTTCCCAGGCACTGGAATTCAACTCTTCTTTTAAGCTGCGTTCCCTGTCATGGTTTTGGCAGAGCAGCTCTCAATCTCCCAGTCATTTCCCAGGTTTAGGAATGGGTATTCACATAGATGAGGGACCATTTCCAATTTTCAGTGTGGCTGTGGCCATTGAGTTTCAGAAAGGAGAATGTAACAGACTTGGACAGATCCACATCAGTGGATCTCAGGGCTAGAGAATATTTTGGCACACAGTTAATTATTGGTGTGAGCTGACAATAATCCTGTTCTGTCTTTCAGGACTCTGCTCTAGACTTGTATCATGCTGATGGTTTCAGTTGTAGGATGCAGTGTGTTTACAGGAATAAAAAAAAAAAATTGGAGCAGGGATTTTGATATAGGGCTGCTGAGAGGTTACTCTATTTGAAAGGATTGCTTTATATAACAGGAGGTCTCAAGAAGCTTGATAAGTTAATTCTGGTGAATTTTTCCTTGTATTATCATTCTGAAATGCTTAAAGGAAATAAAGATGCCAAGAAATAAGACCTTTTTCACTGCCCTCAGTATGGTTATTTATGAAAACAAGAGGGTGGGGTTTTTTGGAGAGGGGATGGTTGTTAGTTTGATGTGGGATTTTTTTCCTCCATGAGGAAATCTAAAGGAACTACTCTGCAAATTTGGTCCCTAAGTATGTGGTATATTTGTAAAGATCATAAATTACCTTCTTCATTTGCAACAGCAATAATCATATTGACTGGAGACAATATTTAAAAAAATAAACCTGAAGTTTTATTAATTCTAGATTCACAAGTTTTTGCACTTTTAAATTTTTCTGTGAAATCCTAGCCCTGTCTCCTTTAAATACAGCCCATTTGCTAATCATTTTATGTGACTACATCCCTTCCTCCATAGTCCTTTCTATCCTCCCTTGTTTGCTGTAAAGGGGTGGTTTTGTTTTTTGCTAAATTTACTAGGAAATACCAAGGAAGGAAAATTTGAAAAACTTTTAAATTGTTGCTAAAAGGCAGCTTAATGAAGGTCAGAAACTATGTTCCCTTGTATTTTTTTCTTTTAATTAGCAAAAACCAGTGGCAACAGCTGGTAAACTAATTCCTATTTCTCCTTTATAGAAAAATTAGATATTTTTCTTACAGCTGCTTTTCAGATAAACTGAACTTTTGTGAAATTTCCAGGAAGTCAAAATAGAGTGGCCTTAAAAACAAAGGTTACCTGATTTTTACTAGGTTGACATAATATAGACCTATATGTTTTAGTTCATTTTCCTTATTAAAAATGCTTCAAGACACATAACAGATTGATGGGCAATGAACAGTTACTGAAGCTCATTTTGAGGAAAGAAAAGAGGAAGTCTGTGTAAATTGATTTAAGAAAAAAGGCTTTGCAGTCTATCTCAGTAGTATTACTTTTTATTCCCTAAACCCAGGAACTACAACTTCAGAATAATTATTACTCTAATCTGTATTCATTATGCCAAAGCTTTGTATAAATTCAAGCTAGAAGACATATCTCAGGAAACAGGCATTCATCAGCTGCATGCATCAAGTATGTGGTCAAGCACTGTACAGTTTCTTCTATCAAAAGACGTCCTTGATTAGGATTTAGTGTGGGAACAATAGTCTGAAAACCAGAAAAAGGATTTCTATGAACAAGATGGCTTCTTGTGATCCATGGTGATCAAACATACTGATGGTCATCTGGTTTTCTTTTATATGTTTATACTCCCTTTCTCAGTATTAATAACTTTTCTATTAAAAAAAAAAAACAAACCAACAAATCATAAGCAATTTAGATTCCATGCCACAGTTCAAAGAACTCAGTTTTAAAAGTTGGAGAAAGAAACACATTTTCATTGTAAATGCCAGTGTGATGCAGCATCAGTGCATGTTCCTGTTGCGTGACACCGTAGTAAGGACTAACCTCACCTGGCTTTAGCCATCTCTGATTCTGGAGCAAATACATCCTGGAGGAGGGACTCTATTCATGGGACTCCACTGAATGACGAGTTTGACTGAGTCAAGGATACTGTGACTAATTTCCATGTCTGCTTTTAGAAAAACCTAAGATTTGGCCAGTAAATTGTCCCACCACAAGTGATTCCCAGAACTCTGGCTACATCCAATTTGGTTTATATTCCAATAATAAAGTAAAAGACTAACAGAGCCTCAAGCCATAATTTTCAGTAGGAATGTAACAATGTGTAACTAACACCACTATTTATCTCATCTACAAAATTTTCTGCTACAGTATTAATGACCTATACAGCAACAAGTAATTTGTAGGCTGTTTTCATGTGCTTTCTATATTGTGTACAGTATTGCCTGGAAGCAGGAGGAAAGAACCACTCTATAGTTTGGTTAAATAGAAAGGATAAGATTAATCATCTTCAATAACACTGCTGTTTAGATAACAAGAACCACTTCTTCCAAGGTTGTGAAATACTTGCAAAGCTTAGCAGCTGGAAAATACCTTCAGATGCTTCCACACTATTTATATTCTTGTTGTAGGAAGAAAACTTAATTAATTTTCTTTGTCACTGGAAACTTTCTGGAGAGTTTAAGGCAATCTTGATATCATTACCTCTGAGAGAGAGATCAAGATGTTAGAATATTTGTCTGCAAGTCATAAATATTATGTCTTTCTTTGCTCAATTTTTTTTACAGTCAAGAGTTCAATTAAAAATTTAAAAAGAACAAACAACTGTGCTCATGAAACACAAGGACATGCAAATTCTGAAAAGAAAAATAGCATCTTTTTATATGCCTAGGTATAGTTTTTATTGAGTGTCATACATAGGGAATAAGAAGGCATCAGGACAGCAGAGCTACATCAAGGCACACCACAACCATATTTATTCCATTAGGATCACAAAAATCCCCTTTTTTCTTCCTGTTTTGAAAACCTGAAGTGAAGCTCCACAATCAGTTCAAAGCTGCTAATTCAAAGTTAGTAAATGACTAAGCAAACTGTGCTACCCACTAACTTCATTTTTGCTTTTCCATAAATTTTCCACAAATACAACTTAAAATTTCTTCCTTTTAATTGTTAGTTTGAACATAAAGGTTTAACTTATCCTCAACCCAAACAAACAAGCTTGCGCTAACAGCCAGCTGTTCCTTAAGAGTTCGGAGCCAAGGGGAACAATACAATCAACCAGTGCCCAGACCCATGGAGCAGCAAGGTGAGCAGGACAGACTGAGAGGTAGTGGCCAGCTCCAACTAAGTCCAGATCATGATGCAGCATAACAGTGGTAAGACAGGTCTGAGGCCAAGGAGAAAGTCAGGCTGGATTTTTTTTCCATATGTTCACCAGTCATGATCATTGTCATCGTCACAATTAGTGCTGCACTTAGAGATAATATCAATGCTTCATTAGCTAGAAAGACCAGACGCTGCGCTCTTTGCTCTAAACCTATGGGATGAATTAAAAACATAGAGAATCTGTGGGAAGCAGAGATTATTCTGCCCATTTTCAGAACTGTGAAGTGGAAGTATGATCATGTGACTTGTCTGTTGTTGTCCTTGGAATCAGAGGTTTGGGAGACAATGTTCAATTTTTCTCTGCAATTACCTTCCCTAGAATAGAAACCTCGCCACACTCACAGTAAAGAATTTCTTTCTAATATCTAATATAACCCTATCCTCTCTCAATTTAAAGCCATTATGTCCTAACTATCACTATGCGCTCCCTCTGTTGTCCCTCTCCAGCTTTCTCATAGGCTTCTTTCAGGTACTGGAAGGCTGCAATGGGATTTTCCTGAAGGCTTCTCTTTTTCAGCCTGAAAACTCCAACTCTCTCAGCCTGTCTTCAGAGAAGTGCTTGCACCCCTGGACATCTTTGCCTTCCTGTTCTGGACTCACTCCAGCAGGCCCTTATGCTGGAGAACCCAAAGTTGGATGCAGTACTTCAGGTGACATCTCATAAGACTGGAACAGAGGGGCAAAATCACCTTACTTGACCTGTTGGCTGTGCCTCTTTCGATGCAGCTCAAGATAAGTTTGCTTTCTGGGCAGCAAATCCACATTTCCAGCTCATGACAAACTTCTTGTTCCCAAGTCTTTATCCGCGGGGCTGTTCTCAATCCATTCTCTGCCTGACTAGTACTTGTGCCTAGGATTGCCCCAACCCACGTGCAAGACCCTGCACTTGGCCTCATTGAACTTCATGACATTTGCATGAGCCCACCACTCATGGCTGTCAAGGTCCTTCGGGGTGGCATCCCTTCGCTCCAGCGTGTCAGCTACACTGCACAGTTTGCTGTCATTGGCAGACTTGCTGAGGGTCCACTCAATACCACTGTCCCTGACGCCAACAAAGGTGCCTAAAGAGGTGTGCTGTGCACTTCCATATCGATGGAAAGGGGAGGAGAGAATAAAAACAACTGCTTGGTCACCCAGAAGGCAAAACACATTTAAATTCAAGTGCTAGAAATAGTATGTCCATTCTGGAAGAAAATAGTACCCTATTTAATTCTTGAATATACTATGAAGTGATAGTTTGTCAAAGCCATATAAAGCCTTTTATAAAGTTTTTTAACCTATTTATACATCTACCTGGCCTATTTCTACACGTACTTAAACCTATCTCATAAAATATGAAATTTGCATTAATTGATAATAATGAAGCTTTGGATTTGGTAGGAATTGAATCAGATAGAAAAGGGGACACTTTTTAAGGTACAAACACAATTAATTTAGGACATTTGAACATAATTAAATGTTTTATTCCATACATGTTGGAAGTGATTAAATGTGTTTATTCTGCAATGAACTCAAAGAATGCTCATATAGCACCAATATTAAGGCTTGCAATAATATATTTTAACTGCAGAAAAGAATCTTTCTATAACTTATTCACTGATATTCCTCAAAATTCTTCGCTTTTAACCATGGCATAATATTGGCTTATTAAAAGCAAAGAGGCTTTCAAAGAAACAGTCTTTACATGCTCCTGCATTAAAAGCACTAGATGTTTTTTTCCAGTGCCATGAGGACAGCAGATGTGTTAATTGGGACCTTAATCCTAAGTATTGTGCAACTACAAAATGTTTTCCAAATTCAGTCTATTCTATCTGATTTTTTTTTTTTTTTTTTTTTTTTTTTTGTGCTAGGTAAGTAAGTGTCCTCAGCACAGCTTTATGGAATTACAGGCTGTGAGGCAAGCACTTTGCATGTTGAACAAATTTGCAACAGACTTCAAGGAAATAGGGAGCCATCATGCAAAAGAATTTCATAAAACTCAATTGACTTCAACTGAAATCAATGGGAGACTTTCCTTTGACTTCAATGGGTGTTGAAACAGATGCAGAAGGGGCACTTTATAAGGAGACAAAAGTAGTTAATGTAGGATTTTTGTACATAATTTAAAAAGTATTCCATTATTCACATACATGAATGCCAACTTGTACCATGTCTTTTATAATTAACAATGGTTGGATAGTATCCAAATGAAAATTCTGGCTACTTCTGGCTATCTGGCCTAAATGCAATGAAACATAATGTGCCAGATTCTTGCAATACCGTGCGTATGCCAAGGATGATCTTTCTACATCCTATGCAGTTATTTTACATAGGATGAGTTTGGAAAGGGGGATTCATTAAAGAACATATACACTGTTGTTAGGAAATATATTTATCATACAATGGTATCAGTGTAACATGTTCAGAAAAAAGACCTGACACTGATTGTGAGGACCTATGAATATTACTTCGTACCTTGCCTAAACTTGCACAAGAATAGCCTCTTCCATAACCAGACTGCTTGAAGATACACTCTGAGCAGAACCATACTTCCCTCTGTCTCACAAATATTCAGAAACAGATGTGCAAACACATGTAATGTTGTGTAGCCCTACACAGTTCACTAAAACGACTGTATTTTTACTCTGTGCTTTAGTCAAAAGTATTTGTGTATTCCATGTGTATAGCTGTATAATACTCCAGTGTATCACTGTGGCAGTGATAAAACTTGTAAATTACATGCAGACGTATTTCAGGTGTTTTATTGAAAGGGTTCACCAAAGATATTGTTTCTGCGCTGTGTCTGGCTTACTAGCACTGTTTCTACCTCTCGTATGATGTTAAATACAAAGGCTTTACCTTTCAATAAAAGTGCATCACAGCCTTGTGTCCCTAATTGTCTTTATCTCTCTTAGTATCTGGACACAGATTTTTTTTCTCCCATTGGCTGCAACACTAAAACTTTCCCTGTATTAGTTACAATTGCAAGGAGGCATTTCTATATTTAAACTGTGCTGCTCCCAGTAGCTGAAAAAATGCTCTCTTCAACCACCTGCAAAGCCTCAGTGATCTTTCTTCAAATACTTAAATACTTATTTAAAACTTTCTTATTCTGATTACTTAAAAAAAAAAAAATAAGATAACTCAAATAAGCTTCTGGAAGAATATGGCTGCCTGACTGCAAAGGCCTTGTTATGGAAATACAAAAAAAAGCAGGATATTTTTATTTTTCTGGGCAACTTAAAGCCTGTTGGGTTTATTTGCATACTGAAGTTTGAGATCAATACTTTTTAATTCCTTCCTGGGCATAGTAGATCAGCCTTAAAGGCAAGGATCAGTCAACAAATGTTAATGTCAGAAGAAAGGAAATCTCAAAAATAGAAAACAAGGTGCAGATTTGTTCTGACGGATTTGATGGGATATCTTCAGAAGTTGCATTTTTGTCCCAGCTGATTATATTCCTTCTGTTGTTGATCCCAGTGATCACATTTGCTATTGTACAGCAAGAGATATGATTATTTATAATAGCAGATGAAATACGAACTATATTTATTTATCTTTTTATAGTGACAAGATGAACCATTTAGTCAATGCTCAAAAACTTCCCAAAAGGAAAAAAATCCTTAAGAATTTTATTTTCAAGCTTAATGCAGGATGATATCAGGATTTAATACTCTACCTTCAATTTAACAAGGGATGGTTTTGGAGTTACCTGAAAGTTTGCAGGGCTGTGTGACTCATGAACAAATTGCTTTCATGGTTGGGTTGCATTTACACAAGTCAGCGTGTGAATTTTACATGCAGATCAACAAGATGGGACAGATTTAGGTGTGGGCATATTTATATAAGGGATTTGAATATGGGCATGGAAGAGCGGAAAGCAGAATATCTGCCCTGGTACATTTGCTACTTCAGGCAGAAATTCCTCGCAATAATACTGATGAAATTTTAAAGAGATTAACCTCATACAAGGCATTAAATAGGATTTTGTCAGAGAGTTTGTGGTAGAAGAAGCTGAAAGCCAGTGACATCCCAAATCCTTGACTAAATATGGATTGTTGCCATGTGTTAATCCTGCGCTTACAGCAAATGATGTGGACCTCATCCCAAAGATGGCAACCAGCCATATTAGCCTCTCCAGTGAAGAACAAAATGCCACTGAGCTTTAGAATCTAAAGGGAAACTCCATGCATACAGTTCAAATAGAAATAAAACACAGCACATTTTGCAACGTCTCCTACTAATGCAACACATGGTGCTCAACATGGCATATTGATGTAACTGACAGGAGGGAGGTGGCTCTAAGTTCCACGCTGAAAATTCATTGCTTAAGGGGTGAGGGGTGGACACAGAACTTTGGTAATTAAGAAGATATTGCTTAAAGGATAGGAAGATGATGAGGCATCCAAGCTAATAGAATTTAGAAGGAAAGGAGATTGGGCAAAGAAAGGAAATTGAATGTGTCAAGCAGGACTTTCCCATGGTGAGCCTGTGAACAATGCCTGCATAGGCTTTCAGTCTTTCCAGAACTCACAAAATAACCTTCTTCATTATTCTCCCAACCACTGAATGGAGGCTGACTGGCCTATGGTGACCAGGGTCACCCCATTTGACCTTATTGAACATTAGGACATTTGCCAGCTTTCAGTCACCTGGGACCACTTAAATTCCTTACACTCTTGAAAAACCCATTCAGAGAAGTTTCACAATGACATCTGCCAGATCTTTGGGTACCCTGGAATGAACCTTACCTGGTCCCATAGATTTACAGAGAACCATGTGGAGCAGCAAATCCAACCCAGTTTTGGGCCTGGGTTGGGAGTTTCTCATTCTCTCAGCTCAGGTCTCGGGGGTGGTTCCAAAGCTCATCATCAGTGTTGAACACCAAGGCAAGGAAAGCATTAAACCTCTCAGCCTCGGCTTTGCCCCTGTTTGTGAGGTGATCATGCTCGTCATGTAACAGGCCGATGTTATTTCCTGACCACATTTTGCTATCAATATACTTTTTATTTGATATTTTGATTGTCTTCTGCAGCCCAGACTGATCAGTCTCCTAAAAAATTTCAGCAACATGAGACCAAGAAAACTTTCTGGATCAGTGTCCAGTCCCTTTTGCTTATAAGCTCTACAGCATACAGTATCTTTTTATTGGGTTAATACATCCCTTATAGTCCAAACATTCCTGCTGATAAGGATGTAGTACAGTATATTCAGGCTTCGTACACTTTTATTTAAAATTAGTATTTCTCCATCAACACATAAACACATACATAGGCATGGAAAATACTTCCTTAGTAGGATAATGGTATGCTAATAAACTCCAGTCAGAGAAGTCTGAAATAAAGCTCAGTGCCAATTTTATCTGCGTGTTTTATCTAAAAATCATTGCATGTTTGAACCAAAATTGTTTGCAGGGGGAAATTGCTCTTGCTTGGACTTCTGAAAATGAAAGAGGATAGTAATGCTTTTAAAAGGAGTGTTAAGAAAGTCCTGTATGTAAATCACCAGGAGCATGTGCAAATGTGTTTCTCCATCCATGGGTATGCCAATGTATGTGACAGAAAGAGAGAGGGGGCAGAAAAAGAGAAGGGGAAGAGGATGAGAGGGGATGAGAGCTTCAAAAAGGGCATGAGCCAACGTCTGAATGATAAGAAAGGAAGCAGTGAATTCTAAAAGCTCTGGGATTTTTTTAAGCTACACTAGCTGGAAGAACGCTGATGTAGTTTTATCTGGGACTTTGTATGTGAATATCAGAATCTGCAATGGTGTTGTAGACTGGTCTTAATGGATAGCTGAGTTTTACAATATCCATTAATAGTTTATGATATACAGAAATAGACTAGAAGAAGAAAGCCCTGTTAATGTACTAGCTTGGTTTGAAAAGAGATACAAACAATAGAAATCCCACTAAATTGATTTATCTCATTTAAGTAGGAACTGGACAGCATAGTCTAGCCCTGTTGAGGATTGGGTTTCTGGTTGGTAAATGTGTTTTGCTCCAACTCTTTAAGTACCAGGATGGTCTTCCTTCCTCTTTCTCTGCATTACAGCAATCATATCTGACATGGATTTGCCATTATTTGTAAACCATGAAGGAGCTTTAGCTTAGGATAGAAGTCTGGTGCCTTGAAATTTTAGACAGACTTAAAGCCAGTGTGTTAGTGTAATAAAACATTTCTCATGAACTTATGAACCTGTAGCTCTTACAGATTTTTCTCTCATGGTTTACTGTATAAATGGTACGTACACTTTCCTTATTAAGTATCTGTCAAAATGATGCATATCTTTCACATGAAATATATCTCCAGATGCATCCAAATATAAGATATGTCTAAGAAGGAAGGAACATGCTAAAAGGAGAAAATTTATCTGCATGCTTTAAATAGCATTTCTGAATGCCATCTATCTCTCTTTTTAATGAAAGAAAATAGTGTTGTTTAGTCAAAGGCCTCTGTCATCAATGAAATTCACATAAATTCACCAGCATTTGAACAGCAAGGTTTTCTGGTAACTCTGCTCAGATTGCCACAAAGTCCATGTGACATACTGTCATGGAGTTTTCAGTGTGAGTATGCTAAATTTTTGGCAGAAAAATTATTTCAGAAAGCTAAACAAAATTCAAATAAATGATGACTTGTCTTTATGCAGTTTTCAACATTTAATCTTCAGTTTCCAAACAACATAAGCACAACTGTGGAGTAAAGAGAGAAAAGAAATTTTTAATTAACAGTTTAAAAAAAATGTTGTAAAAGACCTTAGTTCAGCAAAATGCTGAATCAGTTTTTAAGTATCATTAAAGTAGATAGAATCAAAAGATGAACTTAAGTTGCTTCCTAAGGGGACAGCTTCTGATTTGGGCTGCTAACCACAGCATTGTTCTTAAATAATAATATTGTGACTTTTAAAAATTCATTATCTTGAACAAATAACTCAAGTTTTTCATAGGAGAAGGAACTTCTTCTGTTGAGGTAGTGTTTTTTTTGTTTGTTTCATTTTTGTGGGGTTTTTTGTTTGTTTGTTTTTAATTAGGTTTTTTTCCATGGGGTTAATAGTATCTTGATATATTATGATATTCTAACAGATTGAAAAAACAATCTTAGAAATTCCTTAAAAGAATTTTAAGAAAGCAGTAATCTTCATCTTTCTGTTGACCCAAAACCTTAAAAGTAGCAGTCTTAATACCAAGATAGCTGAGTTTTATAGGAAGGACATGACAACAGTGACCATATGTTTCTAAAGACATTTTATAATGTCCAAAAGACATTTTGAAGTGCCTCAAACACATTGCACGAAATAAATAAATACTTGGTGGAGAAAAATTTCTATTGTCATTTTTGTAGAACGCTGTGCCTAACTCATTCTTGAATAATGTGACCATCTGAATCTCATTCTGTTTTTTACTTCAATATTTGGTCCTTCCAAATGTAATATCCTTTGATCCCTGTTTCTGACCTGTGTCCTTCCTATCTCCCCCTTCAGAAGAAAAATGTCATTGCCCAAATCAGCGGTTTTTGTGACATATCCTTATCTCACAGGATAGGCTGTGTTTGCAGCCTAGTCACAATAAGCCTAAGCATCTTTGGGATGTTAAAATGCCCCCAGAAACCATGTGCCTAGGATGTGTTGGACTTGAGGATGTATCAGTCAACCTTGCATGAGAAGTGCAAAATTCTTCCAGATGTTAAGTGTCTTGCTCTATGCTGCCACTCTCATTGGGTGATCAGAAATCTGGAAATATGGAAAAATTACTGAATTCTACATTTTTGTTTGGAGGAAGAATTCATATTTTGCTACAGCCATGAGATGCTGTGACTGGGTGTGAGGAGGCACAGACTGGGCTAGGGCTTCCTACAGATTGGGCTAGGCCTTCCTACACCAACTTTTCTTCTTCTCACTTTTTTTGATTCAATCTTCAATCCCATGCCATTAGGAAATTCTGTTCTTAGAGTGAGAAAAGAATGATGATGAGAGAGAAACCAGCATATCTTGATTTTATGTATGTCACCATTTTTTTTTTCCGAAAGAAATGTCTGGCAGCTACTAGCACATAGGTATCAATATTTTCTTTCACTATCCACAGACTTGAAAAAAATATTTCCACAGAAACATGTCTTGCTTACTGTGACCCTGTTTTGCCAGGTAGACAAGATATATCATTCTTGAAGGATATGTACATGCCTTACAGTTGTTATTCAGTTTTAACTCTTTGAGTGCTAACTGAAATATACTGTCTAGCTATGTACTTGCAAACAAAGCACGCAGGAATTGCTAAGTCCTACCTTTTAACAGCACAATTTAATAAACAGATAAAATTATCTTTATATTATTTCTTTAAAATGTGCTAAATCAGTTAACATAGTGCTTCTTTGTATCACGTATGAGAGTGATAACATGAATAATTCACCCTCTACATTTGCTGTTTGTTCGATCAAATCTTGTTATATATAGGTAATATTTTAGAAAAAAGAAAAAGAGAAGGAAGAATAAAAGAAAAAAAAAGAGAAAAAACGGCAAAGAAAACCAAAAAGGAAAAAAGAGAAAAATAGTTCGTCCTCTCTAACAGTATGTCATAAGTGGTCTAAAAGAGAAGAATGATCCCCTTACAAGACAAATTTAAGTAGCAGTTGAGCCAGAGTCACTGTTCCTCCTTGTTATCAACTTTCTGAGTTTATTCCCCCTTCACTAGGTGATAGAAGAATTGGATGGCACCTGCCTCAGGCACTTTCACTCTTGTAATCTCTGTAGTCAGAGACCATTGTATTTGCACATGCTTAAGGGCACACCTTTCGAAGTTGTCTAATCTTTTTCTACAGTGCATGGTTGAATTTCTTCCTGACCATATCTGCAGTTTAAAATTACAGGAGCAGTTCAGAGTAGGTATATCTACCTATACATTATTTGAGGCACTTCTTATCTTTTAAAGGGCTATTGATAAGTCCCAAACTAATTAAATACCATGTCAACTTTCCCTAATACTACATGAGACGAGTAGGAAGGAACCAGAGATAATTTATATGTTGTGGTAGAGAAATATTAAGAGATTCAGCACACTGTTCACTGCCAGGATAACTGTCTCAACTATCACTTGCTGTTTCAGTCTGTTATCAGTCAGATAAATATTAATACTCTGTGCTACAAAAATGGAGGGTCTGAACAGAAAGCTGAGTGCTAAGATTCTGTCATGGCACTTCTTCAGGCAGAAGATGAAGGGACAAGATGCCAGGCATGATGTTGCAGTATGAACTTCTATTCCTGTGGATTCAGTACTTACCTGTTCAACAGATCAGACATCCTACAGTACAAATCCTGCAGCAGTGGCTGCAGAACTACTTTACTGGTGTGTCTTGAGTCTTAAGAGCAATAAGAATCCTAAAAGAATTATTTCTTTAAGGAGTGTGTAGCTGACTTTCACATGGGGAATACTTAGAAAGGGGGAAATTATCCAGCCAGTACTCCCTGGCTTCCACATCTAGGGACAACGATTTAGCTCTGAGGCACAGTAGATAGCAAAGAAATATCCTAGGGCTGAGATTCAGCTGTGGGTGGTAGTCAGTTAATTGTGTCCAGATGTTGACAAACAAAATATTGAACTTCACTTACAATCAGTACACATCTTGAGAATTTGTCAGTGGAATCTCAAGTATACAATATACAGTGATCAGTATGTGTGTTTATTTGAAACAGGATTCTGAGTCCTCCACAGATTTTTTTGCAGATACCAACTGGGGTATAAGCTGGTTGTTTAATGCAGGCGAAGTCTTGTTTGAGATATCACAGAATTTTGGAGATGTCCTTGTCGGACTTAGTGATGAGAGACTTCAGGTATGAGCATTTCCGAGCTCCATCAATCTTGATGTTTGACATGAGATAGTTAGTGCTGAAGGCTGATATTTCTATTAATGCTTATTTTCAGTGCAGCAGTATGAGTGAGAATACTCACTGAAAAGTGGACAACAGATCCAGCAGAGAGGCCAGGGATGATGGCTGGAAAGACCTCCGCATGCCATAACCAGCTGCAGAATTGGGTCTGTGAATACTTGGTACAGTTTCTTCTGGGAAAGGGCTGCTATCATGGGACATCTTTAGAAACAGATCTTATTTTTCCAAAGGTTTTGGAACTAATAGCTTTGTAACACATAATCCAAAACTTACAAATGTACATGCAATGCTAGCCATTATTATTTGATGATAATATCCTGGCAGCTGGAAAGGACAATTCTATTTCTAAACAGACAAAAGTGCCTGTATTCTCTATAGTGCCTGTAGTGTAGGTAACGTGTAGTTGTACATGAGTTGATCCAAGAATATTGGCAGGTTTGGGGGAAATGACAATGCATTTTATTAAACTAGATTTGCTTTGCTTAAATTGATAAATAACATTATCAGAGTTAGAAGTTGCTGCAGGAATGTAAGAATTTCCATTTGCCCTAAGCTTTTAAGATCACTAGAAAAACAGGGCTCAGAGATGACCCGTCCACTGAAGGCCTCAGTTCTGAACAATATTTAGGGACTTTCCTGATATTCACAAGTTAAATGAATGCAGTTGGGACCTCAGAGTTTTCTCCTTTTAGTGAACTGGAGTCAGAAAACTGACTTGGTTGGTTGAAACCAAAGAGTTAGCTGTGCTGCAGTACACATAGGAAGTTGTCTTTTTATTCTCTTTCGTGTGTGTGTGTGTGCGTGTATTAGTGCTTGTACTGAATGACTGCAAGGATTGTCTCTTGTTCTTTCAAAAGCAAGTCATTCATTAGGATGCTTTACCTTTACTAAAAGACATGTTTTCAATTTTGGCATGGCCACTAGCCAGAAAAGCAATTTCCTCTTTTTTTTTTCCTTCAAAAAAAAAAGAGGTTGTAAACCATCAGCCTATATCAGGGAGAAGGATTTCAGTTTTAAAGGTGAAATAATGTTTGCTCCTTTTAGATGATAAATGAAAGAAATAGGATACACTAATGAAAGAGAGAGGATATAGCAATTAAAAATACCAGGAGAGGGTGGTACACATGTCTATCCTCATGTTATCTTAAAGTAAATTAGCATGAGAGGTTAAAGAAGCCAGACTTCTTTTACTACATAAATTACTCAGCTTTCAGTACAGATTTTACAAGAGCACATATCACTTACCTGAACAACTGATAGTGTGGTATTTATCACATGCTGTCTCCATTTGTAAGGTCATAAATTCCCTTGCTGTGGCTGCCTGTAACTTGTTTTAGTGCTAAGTGTAGCAATAAAGTGCTGGAAGAAAATCTATAGATTCAGCTTATAATACCTGGCTCTGTTTTATCCTATCTCAAAGGAAGTGAGAGATAAGGCTGAGGTTGCTTAAAATGAGCAGATATAGGAATAATTGCTACTTAGTGTCTTAACTGTCATTTATATGTTGATTCCTGGCATTTTAATGGATGAAGAAAGCAAGCTTTTTCTTCCTACATTAAACCAAGGTATTTCAACTAGGTATCTCCCCTGAAGTTCTTGTTCCTTGCAAGTTAAACACATAAATCAATACAAATACATAATTTCAAATGGTAAATGTACATATATTAATAGATATTGTATTTACAGCATATAATTTATATTAAAGTAAATAACAATAATTTTAAAAATTACTGTACTGTTTTTAATTTTGTCCTGGTGAAGGTAAAATGCTGGTTTGACAGTCTGTAAATTTCAAAGAAGAATGACACTTTTAAGTTGTAAACTTTTAAGGTAGAAACTTTGCTTTCTTATGTGTGAATCTAGCCTCAGTGTCTGCTTATACCCCAAAATATGTTATGACAATTCCCCATAGATCTTCATCTCTTTTTTTGTCTGTGTGGATTTTTTTTAATTGAGTTTGTCTCACAATTTATGATATATAAATTCTTACTGCTTTGTGGTGACTTGTTTGTTACACTGGCTTACTTTTGTGAGATAATTACGCAATCTCAAAACAAGTGGAATATGCCATTTACTGCAGATCTAGAGCATACTTTAGACTGCAAGGACTTCAAGTCCAACAAAATTATGTTTTGTTTACAGATATCTCAGTTGATCTTTTAAGGCATCATGAGATGTCTGGAAATAATTTGCTATGGATACCTTAACAGGGCAGAATCAGATAGAGGTATTATTGGAAAGCAAATTGTACTGTGCTGTGATTTGCATTTCCCTAACAGGTATGACATCTGCTTGATGACTCCTGGAGCACGGTTAACAATGCTGCTGGCAGGGTTTGCTCTTTTCTGCATTTTGCAGATGTTACATCCAGTGGTGTGCAGCTTTATGCCTCTCCTGAGGCATTCATTAAAAATCTGTGCTGTTGTATGCATGTTGTATATTATGTGCTACAGGATGGAGATGAGGATGACTTTCTCAAGTCTTTCTCAGCACTATGACATTTGTTCCTTGTGACAACAGGCATATCACTCAGGAGGTCTTCAAGACTACATATATCCTGTTGAACAGAAAAAGAGATTATTTCACTGATAGTCATGTCTTACTGCTAAAATGTATTCAAATTTCAAAGACTGTTTCCATTTATTTATTTTACATATTTACTAAAAAACCCACAAATACTTATGAAAATTGAGCAGTTTACATGTTAAGTAGGCTGTTGCCATAATCATCCTGTTTTACACTCATGAATACAGAGCAGAACTAATCCTGTATCTCAGAGATTGAGGGTAGGATAAATTATTTCCTCAGGGTTGCAGAAAGACCTGTCAAAATCAAGATTCAAAAGTAGAAGTGTTTTGAATAAGATTTATGGAACTAGTCACCTACAAAACCAACATCTTAATTATTTATTGGCTCAATTCAGACACGGGAACTCAGGTATTTGGTGACATTTGGGATGACATAGGGTACATGAGACATGCTCAGATGCCTAGGGAGGTATCACACAGGACCACGGGAATATCTAAACCCTTCTGATGGAGAACCTGAAAGGCAGCATGATATTCTAAGATATATTAGAATAGGTACCTAAGTTCAGGCAGCTGAATCAGGTCTTTACATATTCTTTCTATTCTTTGATTTCATTTAGAAGTAGATAAAAGATTACCCAGTTTGTTTGCTGGCAGAAGTCAGAGAAGAACCTTAAAATTTCAGTCACATGCCAAGTAGTCCTGCAATTTTTTATTTATCTGGAGTCCTGAGAAGAAAATCCAAGAACAAGTTACCAGGACTTCATAACCTACATCAATGAACAGCTGCCTGAGCACAGATGAGCTCTGGATGGGCCCTGGTCCTCTGATTATGTATCCTACACTTCTCTCCATCACTGAATACATGTTTCTCGCTCTTTTCATGGTCATTGCCTTGATTTAGGAATGGTATTCTCCGATTTAGTACTCCCACTAAAAATCACACACCACTCCTCTTCCCCTTCTCCAACTGGAGGCAAAAAACCCAAAGATCATAGGTTGAGATAAGAACAATTTACTGGAAATGCAATGAGATAGGAAAATGAATGATAATAGCAACAATATTAATAACAAAAAGTATAAGAAAAGAAATTTTTCACACAGGAGAATCCAATACCAGATAGCTCCCTTCATCACATTTTCATGACCAGATGGAACCCCTGCTCCCTGGAAGATACTCCCTTTCCCCTGCCCCTGGCAATGAGGTGAGGTGGTACAGAAACCTCCACATCGTAGCCGTGCCCCTTCCTGGCTACTGCAAAAATTAACCCCCTCCTGGATGGAAACAGGACAGTCACACAGGGGCAGAGAAAGTAGGATTTGATGTGCACTTGACTACTATAACCAGTTTGAAGTTGGGATTTGGTTTCCATAAGCATCTCAGGCTATCATCAGAATATCCTGCCTGGATGTTAAGACAGAGACACAGCTACAATTAGTTGCAGAAATCAGCCTTTGCATAGCTTGTGACAATCTTTGAGCTAAGCCAATGCAATTTTTACTCACTATGTTTTCCACAATGTCTTCAAAAAGTGAGGAAGGTACTAGCGACTTTATTTAAAAGAAAGAAAGGGTAAAAATTTTGAAATTTCTAGGACATTGAAATTACAGCTTTTTAATATCCACATTGGGAGTCTACAGTGAAGAAGGCTGCTGTTTTCAGCCTTACAACATAAGGTAAAACCATAACACAAGACTACCCACACTGGGTCAAATTAAGGATTTATCCTGCTGTTAGTTTTGAGGGACATTAGACACCTTGGCAAGAACATGACAAGCAATCAAGTAAATGTACTCTGCACTATATTACTTGTCTAAAGCAATCTAGGGGGTCCCAGATGAAAGTAATTTATAATATAAAATAATACTTCCAAAGGAAAACCATGCAGAGGTGGACAGAGGTGTTGTCTGTTTTTAATAGCTCTTGATTAATACCTCACCATGTCTCTTTTTCCAGTTGCTTTTTGAATCATGTGAGAAGGAGATATTTGAAAAATCACCTCCTCTTTGTTCTGAACCTGAGTTCTGCAGTCCTCACGTCTCTCGAAGTGCTCTTCAGAGTACTTATAGCACTATTAATGAGCAAAATTTCAGGGTAATCATTAACAAATGGTTAGCCTAAGCTCATTTTACATAGACAACTGAAAAGTCTCTGTGTAGAAATAGCAGTAGTGTCTTACTGAGCCTGAGCTTTAGACAGCAACAGAAAGGTGAAAAGTTCTTCATTCTGTCATAACTACCAGTCTCTTGCATGACAGGATGCAGGATTTAAATGCTCAGAAAAGTGATTTCCACTGATATGACAAAACTCCTCATGGTGAAAGCCCAGCTGGAGAGTTGCACCTTTCACAGAAGTCTAACACTGTGTTATTACTAGCATCCTGAAAGTAATTTGTGACAATAAGGAAAGAAATAGGGACATCAATCAGGCTGTCAGTTCCTGTTGAAACCAGAACACATTCAAACAACAGATTGTAAACCCATATCTTTCAGTCTTCCAGTTTAAGAAACCTTTTCTTGCTGATGTGTAGCCTCAGGAGGAAAAACTCTTGCAAGATACTGGTAGTGGTCCATATGTAATTCAGTGTAAATTCATAAAATAAAATTCCAGGACAATTGACTGTGTCTTCAGTCCATATGCACACACTGTATTTTTTTCATAGATACAAAGCAGATTTTTGACTTAAAAGTAAGCACAAAGAGAAATAAAAATTAATAGTAATAAGCTAGTGCCAGATTTTATGACCAGCTCTGGTAAAAAAGGAGTTCAGCTACTTTGAATAATGGTGTCTGTCTGATCCTATTCACTGTTTCGTAGGTCCTGATGGAAAACTCAAGAACTAGGCAGAGAAAATGCATTTGATTTTTTCATTTAAAATGTAATACATTTGATAGTAGTACTGTTTCATCAGAGTAATGTTAAAAAAAAGCTAAACTTAGATAAATTTCAGATTGTGAATAGTTTTCTAATTTTATTTTGGATCCTGTCTATTAGCCTTCTGATTCTTGGATCTCCTTGTTTAGGAATTTCAACCAAGCAAGTTTTTAAGTATGTTTTGCCAATGATGACAATAGGACCAATTAATAGAAAAAATGGCATAGCTACAAATCTTCTAAAACATGCTTTTTTCTCTGTATGAATGAAATAAGGCCTAATATCTAGAACTAAACTAAGAGATCCAGCTGAAAACTTGTCTATTGACACTGTAAATGAAGTTTTCTCTTTCCACAGACATTGTTCTTCTAGAAAAGTGTATATCAAACTGCACTAAATATATTAGTATATTGGTTTGACTTTTTAGGAAAAAGAATTGTGGCAGTACATTTTTTCCTTTTCCCTTTTTTTTTTTTTTTTTTTTTTTAAATCTCTTCATTTTGTCATATTTATAACAAGCAGTGAGGATAACCAGCAATATAAAGCTGTTTCTAGGAAGTAGGAATGGCTTGGTATTCCCTGAAAGGAAGACCTGTCCTCCAGGGAATGGGATGCCTCCTCAAGCCCACCAAAGGCCACAGGCGTATCCTGCTGCAGGGAGACCCTCAGATCCCACTGGATTTTCTGGTCTTTGTTCAAACAGATCCTGCAGAAACTATATATGCATATATATATAAGCAGGAATTACATATGCATAATTTCAAAGGCCACCCTAAGTATTGCTCCAGCCTTTCAAGCTTCCCCCAAGGGAGGATGCGTTTCCAAGACAGCGATTTTGATCCACTAGTGGTCAGACTTTTGTAAGAGAGCAGCACCTGGCATTTTGCAGTTTTTTAACCATCTGCTTTTCTACTCAAGCGCTAAATGATTAGGTCCCTAAACAATCTGAACCTGAAAGCAGGAAGTGATTTATTCAGGAAATTTTAATTGAGATGTCAAAAAAAAAATTGAAAAATTACTTTTAATGAAGAATGTTAGAAGCGTGGCATTTTCAAAGCTCTTTGTAAGGAATGATACAGGAGAGAAATCTTCAGTGTTTCCCTCCTCAACCTTCAGCATATCACGAGTATTTTTTTCCTTGCAGTATCGAGAACCTTCCTTTTTGCTGTATTGTGTCTCAGGATTAGTCACATCATTTTTACATTCCTACTTTCTACATTTATTTCACCAATTTGGCTGGAGTATGACAGATCTTATCATGTTTGGCAGGATTTGTTTTGATGATGAATGGCTCTGCAAGTCTTTGCTTGCAAAGTATGACAGTCCACGTGTATACTCTTAGTTCTCACTCCATTTATTAGTTGAATTGTACATGTTTTCATATAATTCTGTGTATTTTAATTAGGACGTAGATATCTAAAAGCACATTGGGGGGGGGCTGAAAAACAGTGCTCAGTGCTCTGAAATTACATTGAATTTGGAAGTGATAGCAAATATAAACTTTCAAAAATTATTTTCTAAGCAAGATCTTATTTGTGAAAATAAACAGTACTATTGTAGACACGAGGTTTAAACCATGTTAATTTGAAAATTTTACAGTTGTTTTCATTTGGCCACATTCATGATCTATTAATAATTTATAAATAATCATGAGAAAAAACTGTGTAAGTTAGAATATCTGGAAAATGTTTACTCTTTTATATGTATACCTAGGCAATGGAAATAGTTCTACTTAAACAAAATAATTCACTATTTGTTATTTTATGTTTTAAAAATCTGTCAGCTTCTCAGGGAACAGATACCATATTACATGATATAGGCAGCTTAAAGACACAAAACAAATGTTTTGTAAATGCATAATCTAGAGTTTATTACTTATTTATGTATACAACGTGATGTGTAGAGTCCTTGCTCATATTTTAGTGACTGCACCACCATGCCATTGCCTTTAATGGAATTTCTGACAGATCTAAGCACTTGCCAGCATGAACTCTCAATTCCAAGCAGCCCTGGATAGTGGGAAGAGGAGTCATGAAGTACAGTTTTCTTATTGACTATGAACTAAACTTGAATTGTTGCATAGACGATTGATTTTTGTTGGCTTATGCAACATTATGTGGTGAATAAGCTCTTTTGATCAGGACTTTGAGAAAATATAGACTGAAATGAAAAACATTTAAATACCACAAAACTGGTGTAGTATCTTTATTCACTGTTTTGATCTTAGCTTATTACAGGGACCAGTCTGAAATGAAAACAAGCTCTCCATCAAACCCCTATAATAAACTTTTAAAGTAACATCCTCACTGTCAGAACTAAAAGGAGATTATTTTAATCCATCCGGTTAATTTTCAAAACAGGTTTTGCAAAATCTGAAACAAATGAATCAATATCAAGTGAAAGTTTTTCTGTGCTTATGAGTACAGGTATTCACTGATGTTTCATATAATTTTTGGTTTGGTACAGTTATCTATGTCATCAGCATAGATAACAACACTATTAGTTCTTCAAACAACTTCCAAAAGTGTGTGAAAAGAGCAATTAGTTGTATTTTCATGTGGGATTTGAGTCACCTGGGGAGGGAGCCTTGAGATCTCATGAAGTCACCAGTGCATCACTCCAAAAATACCTGGCCAGATTGCAAGGAGATTTGACCAACCTGATCTAGTGAAAACTGTCCCTGCCCCTGGTAGGGGGTTGTAACTAGGTCTTTGCCTTTGAGATAAAGATTTTTCCCTTCCAAATCAACTGATTCTATGACTTTGTGATTTCCTGGAACTTACAGAAATAAAAGCGTACAAAGAGTAGGACTGACCGGAATTACTTCATGTTAAATCTTATTAGGATGGAAAATAGTGAATTAATCACTCAACTAGGAACAAATATTTTCCTAACATAATTAATAAGAATTGGGTTCATATTTTATATTTAGCCAAAGAATGACCCAGTGAAAAATGGCTCTTTTAAAAGCTATTTTCCTGAACTTGAAATCAACCGCTGATATAATGAAGGAAAAAGTCCCTATTAATGGGTTGTTTGGGAGAGACCAACAGATAAAATAAAAGCAAAACACCCAATCTGCCTCACTGCAGACTGCAACTAAAAATACAACCACTGTATAAAGAAAGATAAAGCCATAAAATTTCTGAAAAAATACATACTTCATTTGTAGCAGGAAATGAGAGGAATTTATTTAAATTCTTAGAAATAACCCTACCTAACATATAGATTCTGTATGAGACAAAAATTATCTTAGCCATTCAGAAAAGGCAAGGATATTTAATTAATAGCCATTTGAAGTCACAGAATATGATCAGATATATTCAATTAAAAAAGGTATTTGAAGTAGGAGAATTAGTTCATATCTTGCAATGCTAATGAAGTATATTTTGTTTCATCAGTAGCTGTTACAGACATTAAATGACAAAAAAAGAGTGAAACAATTTTGGATCCAGTAGATTGTATGACTTATAACCAATAGTATTAAAGGCATTGGCAGATGAGGTTTTTTGAGATATTCAAGTTGATTTTAAACAAGGCATACAAAATGAGAGACTTTCCAGGATGCTGAAACAAAGCTAATGTTCTTCTAATATTTTATGAGAAATATTTTAGGAGAAGCATTTTATGAGAAGTATTTTATAAGAAAGTTTATGACCCACATAAGTATATCTTCATACTAATTCTGAGAAAGAGGCTCACCAGTGAAGCATCCACGAAAGAATTAAATGTAAATAAATCTAATCAATGTACTTCAGGGATGTGGATAATTTTTCAATAAATATATAGGCCTGCTTTTCAGGCTGACCATTATGACAGAAATTTATGCCTGAACTGTATTTGACTTTATTTCATATGTCATCTGAAAAACTGCAATATAGAAAATTCAGGAGAGACAGTCTTGTATCGTTACTTCAAGCAGGACCTTGAAAAATTTGGAAAAAATTGAGAGGTTTCAAAATGGACCTACAAATTTCTTTTTACTGTTGTCATGCAAGCATATTGTGTACTTCCACAAAATCCAAGTGTTTTCTTTATAAAAATTAAGACTTTTTTCTTATACACACTCAGCTCCATGCAGTCTCACTGTAGCTGTTTGTGGCTATGAGCGCTTAATGTTGCTTTTCTTTCATGCAAGCAGAGTCAAACAAACTTGTAAGGGAAGGCGATTTCTAAAAGTTGCTTGGCAGGCATGTGCCAGAATTCACAGATAAAGAGGCCACTGTCTTAGTTAATGAAAAGGACAAATGGAAGAAATAAAAATCTATAAATTCATCCCATCCATTCCCATGTGCCAGGGTGATCAATAAGTGAGCAGGTCTATAACATCTTGGAAGTTTGGGGATCAGGCCTGGTTTTGAATTGCACGTTTTCTGTCATCCACTCTGCCCACACACTGGTCTCACAGTCTAGTCTGCAGAAAGTCAGCTGGCTCTCTGATTCTCTCAGGAAATTTCAGGATTTGTGGGGTTGGAGACAGGGAAAGGGCAGCAAGGTTCAGAATACATGCAGCTGGTCCAAGCCTCATGGTTGTGCAACTTAAACTTGAGCTCAGTTTATCCATCAGTATAGCCATAAAAACAAGTTCTTTGCCTTATTTAGCAGTGGGCAAATATTAAATATTCATTCTTCATTATTCCACATCTTATATTCTTCTTCTTTTCTTCTGACTGAACTGAGAAGTTGAAATCCCTATTAAGTAACATCTGCTCTCTTTAGCCCATCTGGCGCTCTTACAGTAGGAATATTTGGAGAACACTGGTAAGTCTGTGGGGCTGACAGCCTTGCACTGATGTGTACTGGGTCTGCAAAGATGGAACTCAGTTTCTGTGCAGAGCTGAAGGTTTATCTCTATCCACATCTCTTTCAGGGATGAATCCTTTTCTTTGGAAAGGCAAGTAAAGCAGGTGGGACTTCAGCAAACTCTATCTTCTTCCTGGGATCCTCATGGGGGGACAAAATTGAACTGACAATAAGAAAGCAAAAGATGCTTTTTCAGAATGCTGATTATTACACAATAAAAAAGTCTATGGGAGCTCTGGGGAAGTGATACATTTAATCATGTCAGCAACAAGGGGCTGTATGGTTGCGCAACATATACTACAAAAGTTGGCTGGCCTTTCTTTGCACCTCCAGCTCCAGCCTCCCATCCAATCCCCCTCTCACTCTTCTGTTATCCAGCAGAATCTGGAAAGAAATCATTAAACTGCATAGCTGTTCCAATAGCAGCTGCTTGCAAGGTGGCCTTGGGAGCCCATGTCAATTCCTGCGCTGCACAGGGCCGCTCAGGGCTCTCCTGGCAGCTCCCCTCTCTCACAGCTCCAGCACAAAGTTGTGTGCAGGCTCTGAAAACGAGTGGAAAGAAATGAAAGTGGAAAGAAGGGGACAGTATGGCTTGTTATACGAATTACCTGTGTGAGGGAGAGTTACAGATTTAGATATTATGGATCTTCTCTTCATTGTATTTCTGTTTGACATTTTGGGTTTGCCTGGTTTTTCTCTCTTTATCTCTTTCCGTCTCCTTTTCCATATTTTCCACTATGCTTCTATGTACCTTCACCTCTTTTTCTTTGTCACTTCCCCCCCCTTACCCTTCTGTCTTTTAAAATCATTCCATTTCCTTTTGGTTTTAGAAATATTTATTCTGTTTCACTTAATTTCCTCACACACACCTTTCCTTTCTCTTTTTTTTTTTTTTCCTGCTGTTCTTCAGAAACTGCTTCTCTTCCTTCCTTCTCTGCCTGATTTACTTTACTCTGCTGTCTTCTGCACTGCTCCCTTCTCCCTCCCGCCCAAAGCCCCTCTCCATTATTCCCTATCTCTGGTTGCAGGTGCTGCAGCTGCAGCAACCTGAGACACTGCAGGAGGGGTGGAGTGGGGTGGTGATGGTGAGGGGCTGTGCCACATGTTTTCCTCCCACCCTGCAAGCAAGAGGAGGAAGGTTCTGCCTGTGCAGGTCTTGGGACAATGGTTGCTGTCAACAGGATGGGGGAGTTTTATTTAAATGTGGGAATGTCCCATGAAAATTGGGACATCTGGCACCCTTACGTTCCACGTGTGACTTCAGCTTCCTCTGCTGCCATTATGAGTGCCATAAGCATGGGTAATTTCATGAGCCATAGGAGTCAGAGTACACAATAGCATTGCATTGCAGATGGTAAGCTTGCCTTTAAAAGGACTGGGTCTTGCAGAGTTGCAGAGATTGTAGCTTGGCATATCCTGGAAAGGGAAACATGAACTCAGGAATGAAAGATTCCACCAGTGTCATCACACACAAAATATTAAAAATATTGCAGTCACAATTTAAAACCAGAAAGGAAAGAGATCAAAATATGCAAATTAAAAAGAAATTACACAGCATTAATTTAGGAGCTATTGTTCAGTACTGGTCTTAAGCACAAAATTGTAGGTATTGCATTTATGTGCCTGAATTAGCAATTTCCCAATGATCCATCTAGAATTAGTGAAGTCATCTTGAGGAGATCATTCAGAACACCTAGATTGATACTCTGCTCTTGCTAGGATCTTCAAAGGGTGTCTCTCCTAGTCTGGTCTGGTTTTGCTTCTCATCACACCTGGTTCAAGTTAGTCTTCCTCTTTCCTGCTGTTTCAATGCCTCAGAATTCTGCATAGCTTCCTGGAATAATTTTATCACAAAAATAGGCAAAGGGATATTTTGCTGTATGTATTTGCTCTTCCAGTCCTGCCTTTTGCTTTGAGATCATCGAGGCCATTCCCTCTGTGCTGCAGCAGCGGGTTGGTTTGTAGGTACTAGTCAAATTTTTGGCCCCGGTTATTTTGTAATTTGTAGCTTCACTGCCAATCTGATAACCAGCAGGGGGAGTGCAAGTTAGATCTCTCAGTGCCCATGGCTGTTAGTGCCCCTGCAAGGAAATGGCTATAATGTAAATAGCAGAATGTGTTAATTTAAACAGGAGAGATAACATGATAGAGATGAGTTGCCAGATGGATGAGACTAGTTGATGAGAGGAATGTTTTCTCTAAGCATTAAGAGGATCATACGCACAATGTCAGATGAAAAATACACTGACAAAAATTTAATTAATATAATCTGCTTAATCCAGAATTTTCTTTTTTGGTTGTTGATCTAAAATAGATTCTTGTGCAGACGTTTATGTAAACAATGCCCCTGTTTCTTTCAAGAGTCTGTACTTCAAATTTTGCATCCTAAGATACTGCTTAGGGGTGAAGGGGCAGTGGTGACAGAGGCTGTGAAGGGAAACAAGTTTCTTTCTTTGTGAACTGCATTCCTTTTCACAATGATTTCCCATCTTCTGTATGGGATAGAGTTAGCTGCTTCCCAGGAGCTCATCTCTTTTTGTTCAGGCACATAGTAGATGCTCCAAATAGGAGATGACAAAAAGACCTGCAGACATCTCATATGATCCTTAACTGTAGAAATTTTTCTAGTATACAGGGCTTTAAATCCACTTAGATGGATTTAACAGTCTCAGCAGCACTTCCTCTGAGCAGAGTACTGGGTCCCTATCAGATGGCCGTGTAGTCATGGCAAGAACACAGGCCATTAGGTACCAGGAGCTAAACTTTGCCTTGGGGTTTGTAATACCTGGTTCTTGAACCCCTTTGCTGGGATATGAACCAAAACATAAACTTGTCCCATGTGATCAGTATATCTGGCATTTCCTTTAGAAGAATGCTATGGGTCCAGTAGTGAACCCACTACGGAATGGAAAAACAGAAACCTGGAGGCAATAGAGCTCTAATAAATCTAATAACAAATTAGTTTAACAGCGAAATCATGAGGGAAAGTCAGTCACCAGGACTGTATGGTGGTTGATCAAAACCCTGGAAGCACGCATGTATTTGAGACACTTGCTAGGGATCAGAGAGATGTTGAGTTTCCCTAAAAAGTGTAGAGATCTTCTTCAGACATGGGCAAAAGTTTCTTACCAAATTTCCATGGACTTCTGTGTGATCATGACATGCAAACAAAATCTTTTATTTATTTCAGAGGAAGAGAACTGTATCAAGTTTTTCCATTAGTTAATCTTGTTCTTTTTAGTCTCTGATGCCTTCCTACAGAGCAATCTGGGAGGAGATATTTTTTCGGTAAATCATTACTCTGCAATATTTTTCTGTTCCAATAGATTCAGTGGTACTATAGTTTCTCTCATTTCAATGAAATTTATGCACTGGAATAGTGGAGTGAAGAAGTCAATGAAACTGCTCACAAAAGGTGGGACTCCACCTGTCCCACACAAACAGGCCCAGTGCAAACATATGCTGTGAAATATTATTTAGTCAGTGCTTTTCTAACTGCAGTATGCTAAGAACTGGCTGATTACTCTGTGCAATCTCTCCTTCCTGCTTTCAACTGCTAAATGGCGTTGGTCATACTTGCCTAATACTTATTTTCCATATAAGTAATTACTCTATGGGTACAGGGGGCTTCACTGGATGGTAAATATCAATGTGAGCCTGTGGTACTTATTGCGTTACTTATCCTTTCCCTAGGTGATTTAGAAAAATTGATGTCCATAGCAGAAATTTAATTATTTTTCCACCTTTCAATAACATGTTAATTTTGAATTAACTGCCATATAGCACTCTCTCCATCTTTCTTTGATCTCTCCATACAAACCTAAATTTCGTAAATGGGGAGGATGGCAGAAACAGAAGCTTTCTCTTACTAATGTCATAAGTACAAGGAAACCAAGATTAGTGACAGTATTTTAGAGAATTATAATCTAAATTCACATCTTTGTACAAAAGTATCACTTTTTGGAACAGAGATCAAGGCATTAAAGGTTCACTCCCCTGTTCTGTAGCAAGGGCTCCAGCACACAGTATTGAACTGGACAGAATGTACATTTCATGCCCTTACAAGTATTCTTCCTGTCAATATTCAACTTTATTCTGATTATTCGACCTCTCCATTGCAAGAAGAAAGGAAGACAGGAACCCCTTTTAGCATGTGATATTCCATAACTCAAAAAACACTTTGTGGAAGAAATTTTTAAATACTGCTGGTGATGAAAATATGCCCATTAATTATAATCCTCAAAAAATTTAAATGGAAATAACTTCTAAGAATGTACAATCTAGAATGTTCAACCACATATAATTTATATTCTTTCCCATCAGAGGATTAAAAATACTCTATGATGTAACATTTTTTGAATTTCTGTTTCCTTGTTTAGTCCCTCTTAAAATATCAGCTGCTTATATATGATATGTGACTAGGAAGTAAATTTGAAAGCCAACAATCTTAAATTAATAGAGGAAGTAAAATTAACCCATGCCTTGTTGGATGATCATGCAATTTTTTAATTTGTTGCCCCACAATCTCTCCTTTAAAATACCTGAAAGTAACAGTTCCATTCCTTTTGCTTTCACAGTATTTATTCTTTGATAAGAAAATGTCCTTGATAATTTTTGAGAAGTGGACCACTTATGTTTGTTTCTTAAAAAAGTCAAAAATTGCAAAATCGGCACACAAGACTATGAGAAGGGAAGGGGGAGGGAAGGGCCAATGAGAGGGGAAAGAAAGATGAAACACTGGTGTAATAGCCAAATGTTCCGTCCTGTCTTGCTGAGTCTTGAGACACCAAGTTTTTCTTGCCAGATTTGAAATATATTATTAATCAAAGTCCTTTGAAACTTTTGAAAATATATTTTTCAAACCATTTTGAGCAAGAGCTCAAAACGAGGTTATATTTTTTGTTTCAAACACTTAATTGCTTAATCAAATACTAGAATGAGCTTACTAAGAGAGATGTCAATGTGATACTGCTAAGTCTGCCATGAAAAATCCATTCAAATTTGAGAAGACTGAAAGTGAATCCTTTTCATTTGGTGTAGACTATTAGTGTTCTGATTTCAGATGCTAATATCCTGAACTGATGCTGAAAGTTTGTGCTAATTATTACTTTACAAACATTTAGTTATTTGACTGCATATTTAAAATTTATCTTGAAATACATAAAGAAATAATATTTTTTTCAAGCATATCTTATTACCAAGCAGGAGAAATAGAATAAGGGTCTTGTATCTGTTTTTTGAAAAACAGACTTATGAATACAGAAGTACTGGGTTATCTGATCTTTGTGCCTGATACTTTATGTAACAGTTGAACAATGCTAATTTCCTGTAGGCAGTTTTTTTCTGACACAATAATCATTACAAGGCATGCCTCTAAATTTAGGCCAGGAAGGCAATTTTAAAACAGTAGAATTATTTATCTTGAATGAATGATATCACTAAAACCGTTCAGAATTTCAGCCAAATGCAATGGAAGGAATAGGATGCTTTTGTCTCCCTGTTTCTCCTATAGTTATGAAAATGCAGACTTAGACTGCTGAGTGAGGCAACAGCTGTCTAATGCAGAGTTCAACACCTTTTTCTGTGCTTTGCTTTGCTTACAGGAATCAGTTGCAAGAGAGTGATCTAATAAGAAGGCTACAGAGTCAGACTGCTCTTGCCTAATCCCTGTCTTACTCTGTTATCTTCTCATTGCTGTCTGCAGAGATATATGGCTTCAGCTGAACAGGTGGATCACATCTCTCCTGGCTCCTGCGTGGCTTTGTGTGTAGAATGCACAGAGAATCAAGTCTCTGCAGGCTGACAAGTGATTTGAATACAGACCCTTGGCCTCCTAGGCAACTGCTTTCATAATAAAATTATTATAAAAATGTAGGAAAATTATTATAAATTTTGTCTAGATTTATAATCAGTAAAATTCTTCGCACAAGTGTTGGCTTTCATCTTATCATGTGGACAAAGGACCTACCTAGTTTGTAAAGTCAGAGTTGAGTAGGCACTCAGCTGTTTGGATCAGCAAAGAATATATACTCTTCAGGTTTGTGCAATAACAGGATACTTGGGTTTTGGAATAAGTGCTTCTTGGGACCTTGGCCAAGGATTTTTGGTGCTCTGGGACTTAGATGCCTGAATCCCATTGAAATTGTACTGTATGGGCTACTGTGAAGTACTGGATTGTACCTTTAAACACTTATGATGTGGAAGACTTTGTATGTTTGAGAAGACAAAGATTGTATCTTTACCTCAAGAATAACTTGAAGCTGGAGAGCTTCAAGAACCTCTCAGAGGTTTTTCATTGCCCTTTCATTGAAAAGCCTGAATTCAAGCAAGCTATGCATACCCTGTGTGCCTATGGAAAGTGGGCATGTTTCAAAGAAGGCAGCTGTCAGTCATGTCTTCTTCATGTTGCCTGGGTGATGTTGTCACTAAAACACATAAAACACAGGAAGGGAGTCATACTTGGGACAATTCTCTATATATTTAAGGTTTGATTTCTGGGGTCGTTTTGGGGGGTCTGGTTTTTAGGGTTTTTGTTTGTTTGCTTGTTTGTTTTTTCTGGTTTTCTGTTACTGTTGTTTTGTCTGAAGTTTGAAATTCTGACTATTGTCCAGCTTTCTCCCACATTGAGCAGGCAATTGCTTGAGCAGGAAGCCAGTGTGCTAAAGCAACTGCTATCTCACTACAGTGTGAACATAGCAAAGAGACTCTCTATAAGTCATTATTTCCTAGGACATACTCTAGGGCCTGACACTCTGCAGCTAAAGGGGGAATGAAGTAGAATTGCAATACCTAAACCCAAAATTATAATCCTGAGAATCCTTACTTTATTCTTCAGTTCCATTCTCCTGACTTCTACACTTCTTTCCTGTTTAGTTTTTCTTTTTGAAGCATCCTAGAAGCCTCACTATCATGATTTTTCCCTTTCTGTATGCAATATACTGAGAGAGAGGGAAATCTGGAGCAGATAAAATCAACTCTGTAAAAGTTTATTGTGGGGTAGCATGATAAGAAACAGAAAAGCATTTGTTTTCTGAATAGTAACTATATGGGATTTTGTTATGCCTACTGTAAAACCACAATGATTTATGAGAAGAAGCATTTTAACTACATAACAACAAGCTAAATGTTTCCCTGTGTAGGATAACACAACACTTTCTCAGCTGGCTGAGTCTGCAAGGCCATCTACATTTATCACTCTCATAAAGTCCCCTGAATAAGTAAAAGCTTCTCTCACCCACTCTTGCCTGTGGCTTTTAAACAGGAAGGAAGTATCATTTTCTTGTGCTTTAGCACAAAGAGAGCTCTGAGCATCTAATTACAGTTTCTGTGAGCAAATGGAACCAGAAAAGCATTTCCCTGTAGCTAAAATGCCTGAGCAGAGCACACTCTCTCAGTTTTCCCAGACTAAGGTTGAAAATCTGCTCTCTAAATTATTCCATTGCTTTACAGAGGAAGTATTAATTACATTGCTGCGAAAGTAGATTGGGGTGGGATGTAATTACAGGGTCGGCTTTGTGTCTGTTGTCCAACAGAATTAGGCAGGAAGTGTTTGCAATGCCAGCAGTTTCAGGTGTTTTGCAACCTATTATATTTGCTGGTTCTCACCAGGTCTCACAGATGGATCAGGTGACTTTCTGCTGCCCGATTGTCTGGAAAATCCACAAAGCTGCTATTACTACAGGTTCATGGCTTTTACAAGGCTGATGGATTTAGATTTAGAGGGTTTAGAGGAGGAAAAAAAAAAAGTAAAAATCTGTTCTTCTCCATTCAGTCCTTGCCAAATTTTGCTTTCTTCCTTTAATCAAAGACTTATTTTTCTGTTTGTTTTCAAGTTTCCTCGTTCTAATCCTCTATTTTTTGTCCATTTTTTCTGCTCTTCTGAGAATATCTTTCTTGTTATGGGGAGAAAATGGCTGTGTCTACACAGGAAAAGCCATCAGGCTCTGCAGCAGGAAAAACAGTAGGCACTGGGTTGCCATGACTGGGCATCGTACTGGGACACGCACTTGACTTCCAGTTTAGGCACAGCACGGACTTACTTTCTGGAAAACATCTCTATTTTTGGGGGCTTGGTAGATGGTAGGAAAAAAAATCAAACTCCTGTACTCTTCAGTTGCTGGTACTGTCACCAGGCATAATTTTAGCCTGAACTGAATCAACATGTCCCAGAAAAATGCCTGATCACAACTCAGGAGTGACAGAGACCATTATCTGCAGACACCTTTGATAAAGATTCCTTGTGTGGAAGGGAGAGAGCTGGTTTGTATGGAGACAGGCTGTTCTCTCCCAGTTTGGCTGGGTGCAAATAGATGGTCTGGGGGACAGCTAACTTATTTGCACAGACTTGATCAATGAGTTTGGATATATTTAACTTGAGCTCTGAGCAAGTGGCTGTCCATGTTTAAACATGCTTTCACCAAGAATTTGGGATGACTGTTCATCAGGGAAATAGATTTTTAATAGGCAATTCTCTGCTATTTGACCAGTATTTGTTTCTTCATAAAACCTATTTGTGCTGACTGCTGTGTGTGAATAATATGATCTGGTCTGTAGAAGTCTAAATGAAACAACCTTTCCCACTACAAGGATTGTATGGGAAAGACAACAAGGTCTCTTAATGTATCTTCTTTTGGATCAAACTGTGTGGCTAAAGATACCACCATTGCCCTCATCCATGTGTTTCTGCTGCTGCATTCTGTCCAATGAGCCACCGCCACTGAACATGTAATTTTATCTGACCATGGACAGTCAAAACGAGTTTGCCTGCCTGTTGTGGAAAAGCAGAACGAGGAGAAATTGCAAGAAGCAACAGCACAGGCAGGGGCTTGTAACCAGGCCAACCAACACAGCTATAGATGAAAAAGGAAATAGCAATCACATTAAAGACGCTACAGCTGTATGTTTTTCTGGCAGTATTACTAGCTATTTTATTTAGGGCGACAAGTCTTAAAAAGGAATATTCTGGTATTGTGGTTTTATCCAGTTCTGTAAAACCTTAAGGTCAAGATCAAGGCTTAAGAAACATTAATTAGGTTGACTCTTAGAGCAAACATAAGAATATTGTAGAATGCTCCAGGTCCACCCATTTCTCTATGGCATTTATCTTTAATAATATAAACATTCAGAATATACCAACATCAATTTGTCATGGTAAAGTCTTTGCATACAGTTTTCAGTTTTCTATGTTAGCAAAGATGGAAAATATATATTAAGTTTCTTTTAGCCCTTAAGCTTATATAAATATAAAAGGTAGATGCCCAAGCAACATGTGCCTTCGAAATTCCTAAAATAGATAGGATAGCTATTACGTATTCACAGCCTCCATGAATGCCAGCATTTAAGATGTATATTCATGCATATACTGTGGCTGGTGTAGTGAAGTGTGGAAAATATTTCTATTCATTCTTGAAATTACCTTAATAATTCATTTTGAACTCCACCTCTCCTGAATTACAGTTGCCTCACTTGTGGAGTATTTTCCATATCTTGGAAAGACCCTAATAAATTCTAATACTTTCCTAAGTGTGGAAATAATTATAGTTTATGATGTCACTGATTTGCAAACTTTTTTCATAGTTGTGGTTGCAAGAAGCACATATTTCCTTTCTATTCCCTCATGCCTAGCTGTGCTTTAACTTTCTTTCAGTGATAATTAGGACTTTTTTAGAAAGATGCAACATTTTTTTCAGATGTGCTTGGAACTAACTGGAAAACTTGTATGAAAAAGGAATATATCCATGAGATACCAGATAAGAAGCACAAATAGTTTTAAGGACTGATATATATTATATTTTAAGGTATTATTCTAAAGATGACTTTTTTAAATAACCTGGCAAGGCACACATTTGATACAAGCTAGTAGAGCCAATAGAAGACCATCATGCTAAGGTTTTACAGAAATTATTAAAACATGCTTTTATTCCTAAACAGCTTTGCATATTTAACTGGAACAAGTTAAAAAATATCAAATGTTTATTAAAATGTGAGGATTTCACCCAAAGAGTGAGGATTCTAGGGTGAGCATTGCACCTAAATTTAAGACTGAACCAAGTTGAACTTCACTCGGAATGACGTTCAGAGGAATGAAATTGTTTTTGATGGTTTTGGTTCAAGTGCAGGCTGGATCTGAACAATGAGGCCTCTCTCCAGCAGTGATTCCAATTTGTGTGCAGATGACTGCAAGTGAAAACTTTCTAAGAAAGCTTAGGGCAGAGAGGGAAAAAGATTCGGAGCAAGTGTCATGGGATAAAGGAATTCACTAAAAGAGTAAAGATTGTATTCTGATTTAGTCAGTATATGTGGTGCTAACTGGATAAAAAAGGCAACCTTCTGTTCATATCTAGTCTGATTCTCATCTTTTTTTCACATCTGGAACTTACTAAAAGTCAACTGCAGATGAGAGGGCTTCAGCCCACAGTTCATTGTCTTTTTAGCATTCCAGACAGTGGTTATTTAGCAGAAGAACTTGCTGGCTGCTTTGCATGCTTCTTTTGCACATGAATTAGTCTTTCAAGTACATAAACACCTCCTAAAATTTAAACAGATGGAAGCTTACTAAACAGTTTCAGGAATGTCAGAATGACGCAGTACGTCACAGACACACAAACACACATTTACACTTTGATTAGAAGGCATGAACTAAAGCTCTACTTTATTTGAAAGTTTGACTCTAATATATAGTACCTTTAAAAAGGCCAGGGACTGGGGGAGAAGGTTGATACCTCTCCCCATCTCATTGGTTAGGACAACTGTCCATCAGCTGTTCATATCTTTAAGAAAAAGAATGTAAACTACTTTGAAAACTGCAATAACATTGGCTGTGTTTACAGACTAGAGAGTGAGAAGGAACCCAAAATATGAAACTGTGAAACAGAAGAGAAGGCTGAAAAAATCAGGGCGACATCAGAAGTCACATACATATATATTAAACTTTAAATCTTCTATATATTTGTTTCTTTTTGATACATTCTCCTGGTCTATGAATTTGTAGATTTGTATTTGTCTTTCTCTTCTTGCATTTGATCTTTTACTCATTCTCTTACCTTTTTCTCCCCAAATGTCTGTCTTGTTCCTTGTATTTCTTTCTTTCTTTTTGGGGGGTGGGAGGGGATTGCTTGTTTGTTTGTGTGTTTTGTTTTTGTGGGTTTTTTTGTTTGGTTGGTTTGTTTTGGGTTTTTTTTTGTGTGTTGTTGTTGTTGTTGTTGTTGTTTCCCAAAGATGAAGTATCAGCTTTTTAGACAGGGGTCAGTAAAGATAGAGGTAGCAGCCATTCTAAAATTGTCCACATAATTCAATAATAGAATAGCACTGGATTAAAAAATTAAATAAATAAATAGAAACATTAGGAAAATGTGAAAGGATACATGTAACATGCAGGCTACTAAACAAAGACCATCTTATGCAGGGTGTAAAGAAAACATAATGACTACAACCTGCCCTAGGGTTTGAAAACAATTTACTGAGAAGTCTTTGACAGTGGGTAGCTTTGGAGCCATTTCTAATTAGGTAGCAGGTAATTCAAAATCTGTTTAAGTATGTTCAATAAATTTCCTTCAGAGTTCCGGTGTTATAAATCTGTCATGATGACTTTTTGAATCTTCAGGAATTAACAGATCCTAATCTCAGAGGTAAAACAGAGTCATATTTCATGACAGCATGTTTCAAAATATATTTCCATAACAGAAGTCCCAAGCTAAACTGACCTGGGAGATGTGAACAGAGTAAAATATTTTGGGAGTGATTCACTCCTTGCAATTAGAATACTGTGTTTTTGTTTTGATAGCAAAATACAAAAAAATGCCAGGAAACTTTGATTTTAAATAGTTTTTGATTTTACATGAGGAAAGTGCAAATCCTCTCAAAATATCTAACTCCATTCCCCCTTTTCATTTCTAGACTTCATTAGGCTGCAGTGGAAAATACCTACAAAATTATTTGGTTTGTTTCCACCTCAATGCAAATTTAGGAAAAATGCACTTCATACATTATGCATGCCTTTCTAGATAAGTTATGGCTAGATATGCATAGAGCATCTACACCCCACACTGTCCTACGCATTTTCCAGGGTGGGGGTATGAGAGATATTGGATGACATAGGTACTGCAATGAGTGCCTGAGAGTCATTGTCGTGGACAAGCAAAAATGACTGTGGGGAGCCAGCTCAAGTCTGGCAGGACTTTCGAGCTCAGTGTCCAAAACCAGGCAAGCAGGTACTGGGCTAACCTTGGAAGCAGTGAATCTTTGCTCAGGTACCATGTCACCACAGCAGGGTATTTGTCTGCGAAATGGATGCACTGCTCACAGGTCAATTGTAATTGTACTGCTGGCCTATTGCAATGAAAGTATTCTGTGCCCCGAATGTGTGTACAGTGGAGGCAGCAGAGTGTGGAATGGAAGCTGTTTGAAATATAAATGATGAAGAAACTTGTAAACAGGGCAGGCAGACTGAAAGTAGGACTATGCAAAGACAAAAGAAGGAGAAGGAAACAGCAAATTATTTAACCAAAGTGGACCTCCAGGTTGGGAGAGAAGACAATTTACAGCCTTGGAAAAGATAAAAAGAAGAATTGAAAACAATATGTAGACAGAGCTGTTCAGAGCCTTAAAAGACAATGAATTTGTGCCACATAATTTAAACGCAGAAGAAAGAACAAAATGCAGTCATCTTGGTCCTGTTAACACTGACTTTTTGGTAACGGTTGTACTTCTGACTTTTTTGCTTTTAAAGACAGTTGGAATGTTGTTAATGTGGCAGTGATACCTCCTCTATGGTCTGCTTCTACTAGCAATGCATCAGTGCTCCAATAAGTGAGTTCTAAATTGTCAAGTGTCCATGAGATTTACATTTTTGGTTCCGTCCTTCACTGGTGAGTAATGTTTGTCAGTATTTCTACTGAATTAAGAAGAATAAAAAGAAATCAACAATTGTACGCATTATTCAATTAAAGAAACTTACAAAAAAAATTTAAAAATATAAAAATGAAATATGTGGGCATATTTTTGAGCCTGAATTTTAGCTTGCTAACTATTGCCAGCTCCTTTCCCAAGGGAAAGCTGTCAACAGATTTCTCTTTTCAAAACATCTCTCTCCGTTTCTCAAAACAGGTTATGTGAACATTGTTCCCTTTCCCATAACAGCTGTCCCCAGGTGTTGTTTCCTATTACTTAACCAATGGAGAGAAGTGTCAGTCCCATGGACCGATTATATACCTTTTTAACACAAAATGTAATAAAAGAAACTGTTTGAATTGTAAATGAAGCTTTCTTTCTCTTCTAACAACTATATAGAGCCAATCTACTTCATGTCCTACTGTGACAGAAGTACACCCCATTTTTTTTAAAAAAACAACATCTAGAGAATTGTGCTTTACAAAATGAATTGAATATTGACAGATAGCAATGTGTTTTTCAGACACTCTCTTTCTGTGTCTTTTTCTGTTTCAGATGATCTTTTTTTCTATGTCTCTTATCCCAAGAGTGGAGTACACTCTGTGTGTTTCTCCTATGGGTAAACTCAAAAAAATTTCCCTAAAACTGCTTCTAGAGCCTCAAAGAACATTCCTACTGTCTCTAGAAAAAGCAGAAGTGTCTATAGTGATATGAATATCAACATTGAACATCCTAAGCTGGAAAAAAAAATATTCTGAGAATAACATCATGAGATGACAAAGAAATAAAAAAGAACAGTGAGTGTCTAAACAGATGGCAGCTGTTTCACTCGTACCTTTCAGGGCTATATTGTCAGACACATGTGAATGGGAGCAGCTCTGCTGCTGCTATCAACATCTGATCTGATGCTGTCTGTCCTTATGAATTTATGTGGTGATTTTGGCCTTCCTGAATAGAAAATTCTTCTTTGTGTATTTTGGTATTGTGAGCAGTAGTGGAGCCTGCTTTCTTTGAATATTCTCCCCCTTCATAAGCTCTTCAAGCCCATCACACTAAGTTCCCACTTCTTCCATCTAATTTTTGTCCCTAATCTCTTCATCACCTGTCTCAGATGAAGAGATGGGGCATGTATCAGGCTGGAGGCAACGACAGGGTGTCCATCATTTTCTTGGATTGCAGCATACTGAAGGTAAAGAAATTTCCCAAAATGTGACTCAGATCTTGATTCAGTTACCTTCACATGCAGTTCCACTGCCTTTTGAACAATCCTATGATATTTGGCCTGGCCTCCAGCTACTCTGTGGAAGACCTAGGTTTCCCACTCACACTGTACCATGTCTATGAGCTTCATTTCAAAATCTAAAATACATGAGAACGATTCAAATTGTACTGAAGTGTGTCTGAGTCAAGTCCTTAGTATAATGTCTGGTGTGTAGTTAAGGCATATCTGTGCCAGAAGGTTTCCATTTTTTAACTTTTCTTTTTTTCTCTGGGCTAACATGTAGCATATGATAGAAGACACTTGTGTTTTGTTCACTAACGTGGTAAAGGATAGGCTAATGCCCTCTGTATAACCTTTGTCAAAAAAGATTCTATTAAGCGAGAAAAGTTAATATTTAAGAGGAGGCACCGGAAATCTAGGATTCCTGAAATGTTTCAGAGCTATAGGTACTGCATTGTAGAGTCACCTGGAAAGGAGGAAACAGGGACTTGAAACAGAGAAAGAAAATAAAGCTCACTGTTTGAGTGAAAGGCTTCATCACTTCAGTTTTACAATGATCATTATACTCCTTAACATCTTTTACTAAAAAGAATGAGGGCCTAGTAGCTCTTTCAAAGAATGTTTTCAGATGATTACATTCAGAAATTAATTCTGAGTAAAAATTAATATTGTAAATAATTTTGAATAAAACCTGCAATGAAGATTTGCCTAGGTTTTGGGAAGTGGATGTGCTATTTAGAATAATACTTTGAGTTACACATTGCCATTGTCTGATTTCATACAGCTCCTTGATTGAAACATAGAATATCCTGTTATAACACTTGAATGTCTCAAGGGAAACTTTATTGGGTTCTGAATTCTTTTCTGAAATTGTCCACAAGAGTGACAAATGCAGAATGTGAAAAGTACATTTAAAGGGTAATTTTGTCTCTGGACCCTAATTGCCCTTGTCATGCATCACAAGCAAAATCTCTATAACTGAATCAGAGTCATAATGGGAAAAATATAGTGACAGAAAAAAAATTCTACTGGAACCATATAATTGAGATAATTGCTTTTAAGAATTTGGAGAAGGATGTATCTGCAACAAGATTAAAATTGTTAATGTTAGAGATAAAATTATAAATGAGTTGTCTTTGGAAGCCTTTTAAAATATAATTGAATATGAGAATAATAAACTGTACAAGTTGAAACTTTTTATTTACAGCAGCTGAACTTGAAAGTAGTTCACTTAACTTTAACTACAGATTGCATTGTAAGTTTGAATCCATATCTCCTTATCACTGCCTGAATGACTACAATAGTCATTTGCCAAAGCATGGCTATAATAACAGGATAGTGAATGATGCCACGTCATGGATTAGAATCTGTTGGCTAAAATAAAATCTCTTGGGGTCATGTTTCAATCACATGAAAACCTTTGATTTTGAAGTGCTCTACCTACAGGTAGAGTTGAAATGGCACCTGGGTCATGATCAAAACATGAGCAGAGAGGAAATCAAGAGGCGCTCTGCTAGGTCTTTCACTTTGGGCAATTAAGAGATTTGCTTTCTAGGCACAGCACACCACAAGGCTGGTGCCTTGGTGTAGACTTCATCACTGACTATAAGTGAATACCAAGGGTACAGTGAGGTAGTGTTGGGGGTTAGATTTGTCTTTTTCCTTATAGAATTTTTTCCCACAAGGTCACTAGGAGACTAATTACTCGGTGCTTATGGGTGCTTGACCAGAACAATACAAGTGGCTAAAGGCCAGTGTATCACCATGGGCTACACCCTTTTGTGGTCTCTGAGAGTTTTTCTCTCCGAGGGAAAAAAGAGACACCATGAAGTTTTTGGGCAGGAAAAGGACAGGGATAGGGGCAGCTTGTCTCTCTCTTGCTCTCAGCTTTGGAGAGAGAAGAGTCAGGCTTCTCTTGCTGCAGGAAGAGTTTTTCACTGCCATCACTGGGTCCGTTCCTGAGGAAATCTACCATCAGATATCTCCTCGTGTGCCCAGGAACTCTGCACTCTCCTCCTGCCCTGCTGGAGCTGGGCCGGCCCTGTCCCACCGCCGCCTCTGTTCTTTGACACCTCTTTGGATACGCTGTGTCCCTGCACTGCCCTGCCCTGCCAGGACATCCCTGCCCTTCCAGCTACCACTGCGGAGCTTTGGTACATCCCACCCACCAGCCAGGGATTCTCCACCGCTCCAGCTTGGTGCTCTTGGAGCTTTGCACCGAGACCAGTNGTCTGGGGCAGGTTTAAACAGTCCCAAGAAAAAGGAAATAAAATAATCCAGGGAACTTCTCTGCCCTAGCAAGCTAAAACTAACTAAAAAGCACAGCAGCTCTCTGTCCCGCAGCAGTCTGTCCGAGCCTCAGCAGAACACACTGTCCAGGAGAAGAATGTAGAGGAGTAAAATAGTTTTTCAAAACAAACTGTGCGCTTCTTCTTTCCCTGTTTTGCTCTCAGAATCAGTCTTAAAGGTACAGAACACAATCTACAGAATAGACTTTTGAGGATACAAGCATCATAAAGTCACTCTAGGACAGGTAGTTGAGACACAAATCTAAAATGTTAGAGAATGACAGAGTACGAGCTTGAGGCAGCATTCTCACAAATTTTATAAAAAGCTGTCTAGATGGTCATTGTCAGCTACATTTGGAGGGGGGAAGACTATCCCAATGAAAATTAAGTGGAAATTGAAATGTTTTAATAGCACCCTTGTCAGGAAGGAACTTACTGGTTCATAGAGACTGATCTCAGTAGGTAACTCATCCTAAACAAAAACCTAAATTAATTTATGCTAGATGCAACCTGTCTATATCAACAAATTCAAGCTCAAGCAGCAATGCCATCTTGAAAATTAAATCTATTTGGGAACACATTTTGATTACGCTTAGTCAAGCTTGCTCTCAAAATTGCTTCAGGACCTGTATGAGCCATGGCTGATCTTGAACCTTTGGTTAAAGTTCAGAGATTCTGTGGCTTAGATATGGCTAGAGATATAATTTTAATTCCAAAATTATTCTATTTGTGGCAATATTTACTGCCTCACTGTGTCAGACTTCTGTTTCTTCTTTCTATTTTATCATTTATTTATATGTGGAAAGCAAACATACCCCCTCTCAGTTTTCATTTTTCTAGATTAAACAAACATTGCTCATGTTAATCTCTGTTCATGCAATAAGATCTACCTTCCTGATCATTTTCCCCCAGATCTCCACCCTTCTCTGCATCTTTTGCTGTTGAAAATTCTCTTCATTGTGCACAGTTTTTCATAATTCCTTTTACTACATTCTCCAACAGCGGTCTTATATTGCAAGGGAAAAGGCCATCATGATATCCTAAGAATACGTGTAGTTATTTGCTGTTTGTGAAGTCAACCATTTAATCTGAAAATTACCAGCAAGCTCTAAACTCTGGCACTTTCTGTATCAATTAAACAAGACCGATGGAACAGAAATAACCAACCAACCAAAAAAAAAACCCAAAACAAAGCTCCATACACTTTTCATTAAGGATGTAAGCATTAGTGCTGGGAGAAAAAAAAAGTCTCATTGTACTTCTGGCATGGAAAAAAAGTGTTTTCCTAATAATGTTTTGAATATCCAAGTGGATGGGCAGAGTGAGAATGTTACATCCTGACTTGAAGCAGTTTCAAACCTGGAAGACACGAGGGGCTGATCAGCCATAGTCATTCTCAGCTAAATTACAAGTTCCCCGTGATGAAAATGACCTAATTTATGTCTGATATTCCCTCTGTGTAGTAGAGGATTTCAATCTCCTGTCCTATATATGGGCCTATCTAGAATCTAAGGACCGAGGAACAAGAAAAAATTATTAAACAGATGACAATAAATTAGGGCTATAGAGTTATAGATGAGAGTAAAGCTTAACCAATGTGCTGTTGGAAATGTTAATGCTTCCTTTTTAACATACGGCCAAAAGAGTATTAATTTTAAAGGCATTGTAGTTATCTTTGTCATATTATCCTACTTATACCTTGTAATAAAATATTCATACATGTTTAAATATTGTTGGATGCCTTCTCAGGTATATTAATTTCCTATGAGAAGCAGTTTATGGATCAAAGGTTTAACACTTTCAAAGTCAACATTTCTACACATCCATGTGTTGGAGATGTCTTGATAAATGCATATGAGAGACTATCTGATACCACTATCTATGATATTACGTGACTGAAGTAGGTGAGCCAGGCTTTTCTCTTCAGCTTTGTGTTGAAGGGTAAGATGAAATGCTGGCATAAATGAATGCAATTTTACTTGGCTGTACCCTCTTATGTTAGTTGTTTATTTTGCCCTGTATGTTTATTGGCCAGTATAGTTCTCTACCTCCCTTAATGCAAACTCTCATGTTCTTTCCTTTACGCTCCCAACCACTTTTAAAGGCCAAAACCTTACAAGTCTCTCATTCATAGCCCAGCAGGAGTTTTGATTTATGATAAAATAAATCAAAGTTCTCTCATCAGGAGGGTAGAAACTTATGATAAAATGATTCTTCCAGCCCCACTGATGCAGAGCCAAATACAGTATTTTTCAAATTTTAAATTGCACGTAGTTCTTGTTAAAATTGACCCTCTCATTTTTCAAATGTTACCTGTTTTTTCAGTTGTCTGTGGTAATAATTATCAACCAAGACTACTTAATATTCTCAACTTTAGAAATATTTCTTCATTTGAATTGATCAGTTTTTTAAATGCTGTAGAATCTACCTTTTACAAAAAAAAAAGAACAGAAATTCTCTTTTCCTATTAGTGAAAAAAAAATTAAAACTTCCAGATATGAATTGCAAAAGAAAGGTAAACATTTCATATTGTAGAGTTGCATCTAGTTCGTTTGAGACAGACAAATCAACATGAAGAAGCCAATGTGAACCTCCTGCCTCCTTCAGAAAAGAGACTGACCACATTTTCTCTCTGCTCTAAATCCAGGGATGGTGAGATTGGCTAGGAAAGCCAACTAAATATGCAATTTACTACTGAGATTCCTAGCTTAGACCTTCAAAAAATACTAATGATGTCACAAAGTCTCCCATTCTCAGGATACAGAGAGAGCTGTGACTTCATAAAGCAGTGATTCTTTGTTATCAGAGGTTTCCCATAATTGGTCCCCAAGCATATTAAAATTGCTCCTCTGAACTTGTACAAGGTAAGAGTGCAATACTGTAGGGGAATTATCTAGTTATTAATGAAAATGCCAGGCTGTAATTTTAAATTCTTTTCCCATACTCTTTGTGGGTGCATATGTGAATGAGAAATCATGAAAAACATTATTATAGTATTGGAGCAAATGGATTTAGGTGCCTATGGCAGACTATAAACAATGTTTGCACAGGAATATGTGGCAAAAAGGTCAACTCCCTGTATTTCAGTATTTTCTCAGAAAAAAATATAAAAATATCTTGGCTCAGTATGGTAAAACTGAAATACATAGGCCTAGTGAAATGTGCAGCTTGAGAAATTGTACCAGGACTGTAACAAAGAGCAGGGGACAAGCAGATGAATTAGCTTCTTTTCCACACACTTCTGTTGGACCTTTTTCTGTCATTAACCGCTGAGGCCAATAAGACCAGTTTTTTACCAATTATTTGGCAATACTGTATTTTGAATTACACTAGAGGTATTTGATGTTTGCATCTCTTTGAGTCAATGTATACCCTTAAATCCTCTTTGGTAACATACACATAAATTTAGATTGGATATCTTGCTCAAATCTAACTTCTCTTTGCAGTTTATAAGGATAGATTGGCAGCTTCAGACAGTTGTTTATCCGGGGGATTATAGGCGCCTGTCTCAAGGTAGTAAGAGCCTCTCTCTTGAAGGACTCCTATTCTGAAAGCACTGTTTTTCAGCAGGGATCAGGGCCCGCACAATTAACTTCAACCTGTGGCTAAGTTTTCATGACCAAAACAGAGGGCAGATGCCCTACCTTGCCTTAGGTGTAAAAACATAGACTGAGCCTTTCACAAAATCCCAAATGTAATGAGTTGGTCATAACTGCTGAGTATTGAAAAGCTCATTTACAGTCTTGAACATCGCTATTTGGAATCACCGCAGAGAAGGACAGTGAACTCTGAACACTATGAACAATTAGGCGTAAATTCAGCAGCTTGTACAGGCCCACTCATCTCTCTGTGAATAAGTGGTCCCAATACATTAAAGAGGAAGGCATAGTAGAGTTGGGCAACACTCACTTCTTGACACACTGCTAGCATGAAATGAAAAATCGAGGTGCACAGGAGGGAATACTTCAGGGACTCATACCAGTCTCTTGTAAGTTTGTCTCATTGCATGAGCTGCCATGAAGATAAAGATTCAGCATGGGCCAGACTAACTGGTCATCCTTTGTTTTGAGAAAGTTATCTTTTCAGAAAGATACCAGTCACAGCTTTCATATATCAAGGATATAAATGATTGTTCCAGCTGGAAAATCAAAGCCAATGTATCATTTTAGTAAGAGATCATTGAATGAAATATAAGGAACCCTTAATTTTTTAGCCTTTTTTCCCTGTAGTGTTAAGGATTGAATTTAATGATCCATATCTGAAGGACATGCTTGAAGCTGGCAAGGTCAGAACTAATATTACATGTGGTACACAGATTTGAAATTACTCTCCTTAACCATGGAATGAATGATCTATTCAACTTCCTTCAGCAGCAAGGCTCAATGAGTAGTAGCAGATTTTCCTGCTGTTCAGGTATAATTACAGAATCACACAGGTGGCATTCAGTCTTTCTCCAATTTAGTAAAACAAAAATTTTGCATGTTGCTCCAAAGTTAAATGTTTTTGTTTCTTTATAATTCTTCTTGGAAACAAAGCAAAATAGAGCCAAAGAAAAACTAAGCATTTTCTTTGTCTGTGGAGAATGCCTTACATTTTGTGCTGTTTTGCCTATGGTAAAATTTTTATGCAGAAAAAAAACCCTCAAAACCCAATGTTACCAAGGCAAACCTGTTGTGTTTGTTGTAAGCTATTTATATGCATATGAACATGTGGTCCTTGCTGAGAATTTGCCCACATATGACTTTAAAAGGGCTCCAAATTCCTTCCTTTACTCTTAAATGCATATTCAAAATATTTGTTTCATCACATACTTGTCCTTTCATGCACTAGAGCCACACCAGAGATGTCAAGATTCTTAGGAAAAAAAAAATTCACGTTCTATTTCCTTTTTTCTACTTATATCACAGAATTGATTTTCAAAATTTTAGCCTGTGTCAATACAGGTGCAAATAGTGGACTTGATCTTAAAACTGCACCACTACTTGCATTCTCTTCTTTCTACAATGAGGGTAAGAAGTGTTTAGGCCAAAAATTTGAGAGCTTTGAGTTTATCAAACAAAATGTTTAATTGTTCTGAGTACATTTAGTCCTTGAGGTAAGTATAAGATGACTAACTTATTTTTCTAAATCAATCATTTGTTTTGAAATAGAAAAAAAGGGAATTTCTCATTTCACCTGGAAATATATTGGTCCTTTTCCCTGAGGCAAGAGGGATTTTGTACACACAGAAGTTTTTCTCAGTGAAAGCATCTTAGAAATGTACACAGAATATGATAGTTATATATTGTTCATGTAATTCCTTTCACTTCTTTGTATAACCACTGTATAAATTCTGTGTGCATAATCTGTCTATAAACATGCATAGTTTTTTTTGCTCTTGAATTTATTCTGTCCTCAGTTTCAGTTCTGTTCATGGTTTACCTTCAAATCTTTGTGTAGATTTTTAGAAGTGTAAATCATAAGTAAGTTGTCCCTGACATATACTCTGGCCATGCCTGAAGGACAATGGAGTTCCCAGAAAATTGATGAACTGGCAGGTTTGCACAATGTCATGTGGAAATGTCTGTTTAGATCCTAAAAGGTATTTGTCAGTGTTAATTCCATTTTGTGGCTGAGCTATTCACCATATCTCTCAACAGCACTAATTAATGTAGGCTCAGTATTAAGTTGATACACTATATTTTTTTCCAGTAACAAAATTAGATAAATGGGTGATAATTTGTAGATTTTCAAGCCACATTCCATTGCTATCAGTCAAAGCCTACTAAATTGCAACCTAGATAAAACTATATCTTATAACAATAACGCAGAGATGCTACTAAACAAATCACATTTTTAGAACCAGCTAGCTCTGCAATTTTGAACAAGTCAGCCTGCAGCCTGGAACACTGTAGTAAAACCCTGAACTCATTATGGGCCATAGCAGAACTGTGTAGATAGTGAAAATTAAATGAAATGGCAATACTTTTATAATTCTATTCTTAAGCTAAAATTTATGAGGTTTCTTCAAGAACAGATGAAAGTAAAACTAAAATAAAAAAACAAGAATGGAATAAAGACTGAAAATATGGGGTGTTTTTTTTTTCCCTAACTGATCCAAAAGACAAATGTAGGGAATTACTGTAGAGAGCTGCAGCCAATTAATATTTTTTTAAGAGATCTGCCAATAATTTGCAAAGCACAACTGAGGGAACAAAACCAATCAAATTAATTCCAAGTTGCTTTCTGCTTTTTCATTTATAGAGATAATTAAGGATCTCTTTACAATTCAGAATAGATTGAAAGCTGCTCAAACTTTGACTGACTGGTTAGGGTTCCTGGGAGGCTGTTTTGCCCTTCTGGAGGAAGGTGTGTGATGGCCACCTCTCTGACATCTCTGCGACCAGGGATGCACACAGCAGCACAGGGTGTTACCACAAAAGGTCCGTTCAGTTCCGTACAAGGAAAGTAGAAGCTGCTCAGAAAACATTGCTTTTGGCCAAAACATTTAAAGTTAGGCTGGCCTATGAAGATAACCCCCTGGAGAAGGAAGACTTATCTTCCTATTTGAGGCAATTTAGACAAATATTGTGTTGCAAGAGTAGTGCAAACAGGGCCTTAGCCTACGGTATATAAATGTACTAACCACACATAACTGAAACAGATAGTTCTTCCTTCCTCTGTGTAATGAAAAGTTGAAGGCCTGCCAAAAAAAAGTTGAATTGCCAGAAATTCTGTCAATGTGAAGGCATCTTTCCGCCTGTAAATCAACTACACATTTAAATTACTTCCTTTCATAATCTATTAAAATGGTTTTGGCACAGTTGTTCTTTGTGCAATGTTTATTGCATAATTTCATTTCATTCTTGGTCAACAGTTTTAACTACTAAGTCTCAAATGCTGTTGAAGGGGAGTATGCATCTTCTGTGAGTTACAAAAATGATCTAAATAAGTATAAATATGTTTTTTAAATTGGAATAGAGAGCATTATTCTGAATATTTAATCCACTAGATTTGTCAGCCAAAAGGATATGGTTGGAAAAAGGCTGTTTTCATGCAAAATGAACTACTTTCTAAATTACCTGTTGATAGTAAGGCTGCGCATGAAATTCACTCATCATTATTTCAAACTACATGAACCTTCAGTTCATCAGGAAATGGTGACTTTTAGTACAAAACTTCTGAAACATCACTTCTGAATTTATAAAATGTCCTAGAAGTAATCAAAATCATTAAGACTTCTGTTGCTTGGCTAAAGACAAGCCATATGAATAGAATGGAAGTTATAAAACATTGTAGGACTGTTAAATTCAGCATTTGGAAGGAAGGAACTGTTTGCAAAACCCATAAAATGTTTTTGGCAAAATATCTATTTCACATTACATGAAGCTAGAGCCAGCCAAAAAACCACTAAATCATTATTAGTCCAGGTTACTTCTCTGTATATTTAAAAGGGCATTGTAAACAAGAATTGCTCCTTCCTCCACACCTGCCTCCTCACCTTCCTCCACACCTTTTCATTGAAGATGTAGAAGAAGGAAGAAATGGTTTGATACATTTTCAGTAGTGCTTATAATACACTGCACACAACAATCCCCGAAAAATAAGGAAATTCCCAAAATGAAAAAAAATGAAGGTTGCTGAGCTCTCAGGACCTGCAAAAGTTTTGAATTCATCTGCATCACTTGTACTGGTAAGGAAATGAAAAGTTCAACTTGCCCTTCTAAAAATGAAGAAATGAACCTACTTGACTACTATTACAATTCAATAATTGCCCGTTTTTGGGAGTTATCAATGGCCACTGCTTTTCAGCCTGCTGATACACAGTTTTACTGGTACAAGGGGTGGTTCCTCCCCAGATGTAATACTTTTCCCCTTGTTAAAATGTGCCATGATCAACAGATAAGAAAAATTATTTATACGTTTAAGTTCTACTCACTGTCCTGATTATAACTATCTTGAATGTTGGAGGAGGAACTGAAGTAAGTTAAAAGATGGTCACTATTGAGGGATGTTACAAGTGTCCATTGTTTCCAACAGCTCCAGCCTGTGCCCCGTTTGTCCCTCTCAGCTGAAGTCTACTTTGGACATGTGGGGCTCTGCTCAGGCTAAGGGTTTCAGCTAAGGGTTTTTTCCCATTTGAAAATTCAATCCGTAGAGCAACTGAGCAGTATCCCAGAGACACACGGAGACATGGACACTCACACGGATGGCCATGCACAGGACTCACAGACAGCCATGTTCCCTACTCCCCATGGGCTGGCAGAGGCAGAAGGCCACCAGTGCAGCACACAACACTCCATCTGTTCAAAAGCACATGCACATTCATAGATTCCCCCAGCACCAGCACAGCGCTTCTGCCTGGCACTCACTGTCTGGTCCAGTTTGGATGTTACTTTTCATATTCACATCTATCTAAGCATCAACAGTGTCTATAATTCTCCATCTTAAAATAATTTTTATATGTATTTAACAAAGCAATGTAGCATATAGACTGGTTCTAGCACTCAATCCGTGCCAGTATGTTCTAATATATACTAACTCAGAGTGGCTTTCATTTACAGAAGACCAAGATATGATTTCCTTTGTACGTATCTATGAACATCAAGGAGAAGAAAAATCCTGATTTGTAAGAGCACACAGTAGGAAACATGACAGAGCTCATGTTTGGAGAATACTCTCAGGAACATGGTGTGATTCTTGGGGATGGTCCTGTGCAGGGCCAGGAGTCAGAGTCAATGGTCCTTGTGGGTCCCTTCCAACTCAGCATATTCTGTGATTCTGGGATTCTGTGAAACAGGAAGTCTTCCCCACTGGGTCTTCATGACAGAAGACACTCAGGAGAATGACGTGACATGCCCATGAGGCCAAGAGGACTGAGTGGGAACATTTCCACAGGTACATCCAGCTGGTAGCCCTCACCAAGTCTGTGGCAATGGCTTCTGCAACTATTTGCCTGTTCAAGTGGGAGAGAAGAAGCTGAGCAGAGAAGTTGCTCCTTATCACAGCTTTAGCAATTGAACGGGCTGTCAAGCATTGGAACAAGGTGCACAGGGAAATGGTTGAGTCACCATGCCTAATGCTATTTAAAAGATATACATATGTGACACTTAAGGATAATATTCAGTGGTGGTGCACTTTTAATGCTGGGTTAATGATTGAACTCCATTATCTTAGAGGTCTATACCAACAGAAAATATTCTGTGAATCTATGTAGCAGTTCCCGGGAAGAAAAAATTACAAACAGCCATTTTTAATATAGGAAAGATAATTCATTTTAAGACAAATATTTTCTGGTTTAAGACAACAAAGTAAAATTTTATACAAGATCTTTTTTTTACTTGATTAGAGTAAATTTAAATCACTCTGTAGCATATAAAATGGCAATGAATGCCACATTTATATTTTAGTCTGTCTTGACCCACTGATGCCTGGTTTCCAAACTGACATTTGGGGTCTAAAATTACTTAGTTAAGGACATGCAGCACTGCAAAAACTGATGTTAATATACTTACAGTATACTTAGGACTTATTAGTTTCCAGATACACAATTTCCCTTGGCTGCAAGCTCAGATTGTCCCTGCTGTGAGCAACTTTAAGAGCAAAAAACTGTACTTGTGGCTGGACTTACAATCCAGGCTGCCACTTTTGGCTCACTTGTGGGCATTTAGTATCCTTGGAGTCTCATTCTAAATTAACTAGCATTAAAAAAGGAATAAAAACAGATTATAAAGGTAAATATTAATGAGTTTCCTTTTGTAACTGGGTAGATTTCTCTCTGGGGCTAGGTATGACTAACATGTGCTGACTGGGTCTAAGCTGCAAGAGTTTAATAAAGTATTTTTTGAATTAAACCTGTTAATTTCAGGAGGGGTAAATTCAAAGATTAGTTTAGCCCACTAGAGAGATACAAATACCATACTTCTTTCATACACAACTGGTTTCCAACCAGCTTCTTTGTTTGTTCTGGCCTATGGAACTGTGCCTTGTATCATACCATGACACTGAGGTGCCATAAGAAATTTGATGTGGAAAATTTGTGGGAGTGAAATTTTCCATACAGATCTGCTGTAAAGTGTAGTATATGGAAGACCATTTATTTATTTGCTTTTTTATATGCGGGGAAATAGATTATATTAGAAATATTACTGTAAGAGTTAGCTTTGTGTAGAAATTTAACAGAATAAAATAATGAGGCACAAATGTCTAATCCAAGTCTGTTCAAAACTTGATTGGCCATTATGAACCAATTTCTTAATTTTCGACCCCTACCTCTGTCTGTAGAATACTTATGATGAATTATTTCAAATAACAAAAATAACTGAAAAAAATTACAAGATGATTATGTAAAGTCCAGAAAAAATAATATTGTGATATTTGTTAATAAAGGTTCTGTGTTTGTTTTGCTGAAATTGTTTTTCAAGAGGTGCCTGAATCAAAGGCAAAAGACAGAGGTTGCAATTAGATTAGTGTCTTAAGTAATGCAAAATGATATTTTTAAACTCAATTCCTTGAAATCAAACACAATACATCAATCTATTACAATGCTTATTAGTTTACTGAAAAATAATATTCACTTCTGAGGCTTCCAAAAATATTTGCCTTTGATGTTTTTGATACATGTCCTAGGTTACAATGTAA
>WBMY01013486.1:14037-42186 GCA_013397315.1 Donacobius atricapilla | reverse complement strand
TGTAGAAATACTATATAATGTAAAGTCAAATCTTGTAATAAATAGTTCATGCTTTCTCACCAAAGTGAGTGTGTGTGTGTATGTGTCGAACAATGAGACATGTGAGAAAAAACCTAAGAACTATGAGCTGTGAGACGCAAGAAGTCTGAAAAATCGGGGTGACAGAGCACAAAACCTATGGTTTTATTATGGAAAAATAAAATAATTTAGGTCTGAGAAGCCCCTTAAGATCATCAAATCCAACTGATCCCTCAGCACTGTCAGGGCCATCATTAAACAATGTCCCCAAGTGCCACATCCACGTGGCATTTACATCCTTTCAGGGATGGGGACTCCACAGCTTCCATGGGCAGCCTGTCCCAGAGCTTGATGACCATTTTGGAGAAGAAATTTTCCCTCATATCCAATCTAAAACTCCCCTGGCCCAGCCCGAGGCCGTTCCCTCTCCTCCTGTCCCTGTTCCCTGGGAGCAGAGCCCAACCCCCTCAGCTGTCCCCTCCTGGCAGGGAGTTGTTTAGAAACACAAGGTCCCCCCTGAGCCTCCTTTTCCCCACCCTGGTTTCCATTTCATCTTCTCAGTGTTATTATTTTTTCTTATTCTAACTTAACCACAGAGCAGAAACCCCATATCCTATAGGTGTGCAGTACAACTGGCAAGTCTTCCCTTCCCTTCTGCTCACACTTTATCTTTCTGGAGTGATTTTTTTTTCACTAATTGGCCACTTTCCTTGAGCTCTTTGAGGTAAAACAGTAGAAAAACATAAGTGATAGGGTAGGGAAGAGGATTTTTCAGATTTTTTTGACATCTGAAAAGAGATAAAACCTTTCTTTCTCTCTTGCATCCCTTTGAACATCCTTTTAACCTACATTACTAACAAGCCTTCTTGCTTCTTATTTAGAAATGCCAGTGAAAGCTTAAATTTCTGAAGGGTTAATCTGACAGGCTCCAGGGACTTCAAGGTGGTCTACTGAATGTAGGACATAAATTCAAACTTGTTTTTGCTTTTTAAAAGCATGTAGATTTGAGCTGACTGGATGTAGTACACTGCATTATATCCCTGCATTTAGCTGGTAAAACAATGTATCTTCTAAGGATCCAAACCTGTTCTCATAACTTTTGGTAAAAACATTTTTATGTCATGTTAGTCTAAATCAGATCATCAACTAAGTTTTGACTTGAAATATTGGGTTTCTGCTCCAGGTATCTCCCTAAAATTCTTGATGCTATGAAAGGTTGGTACAAAAGAATAAAGTTTTATCAAGTTATTTGCAAGCATCAGAAAACATCCTTACCTCAATTATTATTATTTTTAATTTATTGAGATAAATCAAGGATGTTTCAGGTATCCTATTTTTCCACACAATTTTGAAGCTCATAAAAGGAGACAAACACTGATCTGAAACCCTTACAGGTAAAGGATCAGAACAAATTTGCCTTCTGGAGCCAGCATTGTTCTTTCTACAATAAATATCTGTCTGCATTTCAGCAGACAAATGACTGCAAGATGTCACTGAAGACAGTTCTTTTTGAAGTCATGTTCTCCTTCATTATTTCATAGTTTATTTTAACAAATCTGGCATTTTTCTATTTTAAAGGACACTGTGAGCTGTCTAATTTGAACTGAGCACTCCTCTTCCCTTTTATATAATACTGTACCTTAAAAAATTAGGTTATATTTGTAATGTATTTGCAGAATACTGCATAGCAAGAGATAATTGGCTGAGGATGTTCCAATTCTCTCAAACTGTGAAAATTAGGAATTACAGCTCAATCTGATCCAGCTGTTTTCCTGCCTGATGTTGCTCTTTAATTAAAACACTCATTGCAGAGCTAGCAAAGGGCTATAATCACATATTATCTTAAAGCATGACTCTTTAGTCACCCTTATCTTCCTGGCTCTGTGCCAGGCAATTTTAAAGGGGGACACACATGAATAATGTATATTTGAAACAGAATTCTTCTCATGCCAGCTGCCATTTCTCAGAGTTATCACTGGACTGCTGACAATTAGTATAATAATAACAAAAATTGTCCACCTCTACAGAAAAAAAAAATAATATTTTAATTTCCTGCTTCTAGGGTAAGTTACCATATTTAAAGTCAAACTAACTCTCTGTATGAGGAGTAAATTGATAAAAAAAGGTCATAGATAATAAGGAATAGGATATGTAAGAGGCCAGTTGCAAAGAAAGAGGATATGTGTTGTTTGCCCAGCTGTTTTTTGTCTTTTTATATGTGATAAATCTGGATGTCCCTGTTGTGGATGAAAACAATGAAGAAACAAAAGGAAATCTTAATGAGGATTTGTTTACATTAGACATACATTAATAACTTAAATACAAGAAGAAAAAAATCATACATGTTTTTCTGAATGGCAGAATATCAGAAAATCAAAGATATGAGAAGAAGAAAAACTACTTGTTCTTTCATCTGGACCCTGAAAAACTGCTTCCTAAAGTACATTCCTAACCATTTTCAGAAACAATTTTTTTAAGTCCCATGTACTATTTTCTGTCATGATTTCTCCCTGTAGCCTGCAGTATCCTGTCTCTGTACTTCCCTTAGTTAATGCAGCACTCAGGTCTGAGGGGCATGGAATAGGACCTGGCTCTTAGCAGTGCTATTTGGCTCAAATAATTCAGCTTTTTCTGAATCTGTGGCATGGACCCACCAAATGCTTCAATTCTGCTTTCAAAGAGATTCCAGCAGGAATCTGAAAATAAGGCAGGAGTGAACGCTGCAATAGTAACACTGCATCCAAAAGGAAGCAGTATTTCTTGGACGCTGAATTTTTAATGAATAACAACAGGAAACATTAATCAAGAAATTTAAGTTTTCAGAAAGTTTGGTATATTTAAATTAGACACTCACAAGGCTTTTAGTTTTTGCTTCCAAGGCCATTGGTCATTTGGGAACCCTGTGACTGCAAGCATTGCTCAGACACTGACATCTGTGTGTCCTCATTTTCAGCCCAGGGGTGATGTGTAATTCTCATTTCAGATGCACTCAGGAATTTGAGGTTAGGAAAAATATAACTGTGGAAAAAATATACTGTCCATTATTTAAGTCATCAATAGGAAGGATAGCTATGTTTTCTAGCAAAGCAAGCCTTGACTTCTGAGATTGATCAAAATTACATCTTCTCTGACTGAATTCAGGAATCAAATGCTAATTTAATAGCAATGTCAAAAATTGAAAGTTCTCAGAGTTGAAAATGCAGATTTATGCTAGCCTTGAAACGTCTCTAATATTAAATAACCCTTTGGAAGTGCAGATTCACATATCATTTGCTCTGGTGTAAATTAGGAGTAAATTACTGAAATCCCTATTAGACAAGAGGCCGGGTTGTGACCCTGGTCCAACAGGCACCAAGCTTGATCCCACCACCAACTTTGGGATCAGTGCCCCAAGCCCGTAAGCGTTTAAGAAGCATTTGGAAAATGCCCTTGATCACATTAATTTTTGGTCAGCCCTGAGCTGGTCAGGCCATTGGGCCGGGTGACCAGGACAGGACCCCTCCAAATGGAACATTCTGTTCCAAAGCTTCATTCCCCCAGTCCCTGCCCTGAGCTTCAGGGCTTGAGATATATGGGAAGAGAGGTGACTGCTGAAACCAGTGATGAACATATTTCTCCTAACAAGGCTGTATCCCTGCACAAAATATTGGGTAAGACTGAGAATTCCTGTTGATCCCTATTGCATGCCATCTCCTCAGCTGCTCACCATACCTCTGATAAAACAGAATTATTAATCACATTAAATGCAATTAGGCATATGAGGCTGGGTGAAATGAAGTCATCTATCATAGGACGTCATCTGTCAAAGGACCCAAACAATTCAAGGGTGTTGTTGGTCATTAAGGGACCCTTGAAGGAGAACAGCTTATTATACACTTTTTTTTGTTGTTTACAGTTTTACTTATTTTCACATGCTAAGTCTGGAAACTTTCTGTATTTCAATGGAGATGATGGGGTCAACTTTCAAAGCTGAGGCACAAATCCTCTTATATCTTCCTGGGATTTCACAGTCCGTTCCTTAGAGCACAGAGTGCTTTTTTATACAAACAAACAAACCCAGAAAAAGAACTCGCCTTCTATTCATAAAATACAAAACTAACAAAGCTTAATCTGTCCTGCATTTAGATATTTCAGTGGTGTCAAGGGAAGAGTGTGTGTGTTCAGCTTTGCTGAAGAGGGAGAAATGATACACGTTAAACAGACACTCAGTGCTTCATGCAGGGAGATTTGGACAGAGAATGCTAATGCTGGAGTTCACAGCACTGGATTCACATCAGTGAAAGCTAACAGATAAACATGGGTAACACTAATTTAAATCCATTAAACAGAATCATAAACCCGTGTCATCATCTGGGAAGTTGATTGTGAAATGTGCTCAGCTTTGCAGGAGGTTAAGGACGCTTGGAACTTAAAATGCAGAAGTCTAAGCTCTCTAGGTGCCCGTGGAAACGCTGCATGGATCAAAAAGTGACTAGTCAGTTAATATTAAAAAATTGGTGGCACTTTTTGTGCCCAGGATGAGCCCTTTGTATTCCTGTTACATTTTCCCCTGAGCATTTTCACTGAGACATTATGGGTTTGCCCCTGGCCAAAATGACACAGAGCGTGCCTGGCAGTGCCTCTGTGCTCCTTTTCCTGCTCCTAACAGCCGTGGGCAAACTGCTTCTTTCACTTTAATGAGAAAATACCTCTGTTCTTAAGTTATGAAGGCAAGACATGGAGTGATTGTTTCGATGCTGACTTGTTTGAAATCTGTTTTTACAGAAGCGCTGTGCTGTGAGTGTGAAACGCACTTGACTCCGCTTTAAACATTGTGTAAGCCTAAAGTACAAAGTAAAAGGGTTTTATTGAAAAAATGGGAAAGATTACAGTTTTGTTTATAAACTGAGAAACACATTTACATAAGAAAGACATAAACCCAAGTATCGTGTGCATACTGATATGGCAGGCTGCTTATAGCTGTGAATTTAGATATTTTCTGATGTGTCTAGCAGAAAGTTAAAGCTCCTGCTTGGTAGGGATTTACTACCAAATAAAAAGAGCAGGTTTTTTCAGGGTAATTTCCAACCTCTGAATTTCTATCCCACAGTTTTGTTTCATAGCTTTACTTTTATCTTGTCTGCTGCAGAATGTAAATTAAATTTTAGAGCATGCCCCTCATTTTTTTCTATTAATATCAGGGACCTTTCTTACTGTATCCTGGTTTTCTGTTTTGGTTGTGCAGTATCTAACAGAATAATATTTGCAAACTCTGGAACTTGTCTCTGAGATAGTCTGTTATAGAAGTAGAGAGACCTTAGAGCACTTCTTGTACACTGTATTTAATTCTACTTTCAAAGCAAGAAGCTGACCTGTACTTTTGCACCATAATTCAGCATAAGCCTTTCTGTGCAATTCAGTTGGTTTTGCACACTGTTCTTGCTAAGATTTTTTGGTATCACACCACAGTTTGTCTTTTATTTTGTTCTTTTTATCAACAGAACTTATATGTGATTTTATATGTCACTTAACCACATTGCTTTCCGAGTGCAAGGCTTTATTCATCCAGAGTGTGGAACTGGGACCATCTCACCTCAGCAGAGACCAATATTCTCCATCAGTTATTTTGCCTCTGCTGTAGGACACTCATGTACATACCTGAGCTTGGCACACTGCAGAGGAGCCTCCAGGCTGTAGTAGCTGATGTTTGTGAGCAGATGGATGCTTGGATGGGACCAAAATTAAATGAGTACGCTACAGGTGGTGACAGAACAAATTATACAGAGTGTTATTAGTGCAGAAATCCAGTGAACACCGAAGCCAATTCAAATAGAACCCATGTTTCCAGCAATGGTACATGTAGATAACCCACAATTTGCTAAATGCAATGATTAAAGGTTGGATTTAGCGTTTTTGTCATCAGATTTTGCTTGGACACCTATTTCAGTGCTTGCACAGTAGATAACTCCCCACAGTACTCTACAGTGCTACTCCCACAGCAGTCAACTACTGTACAGTATCTACTCCCACAGTAGACAAAAATGAGAAAACTCATTTTTCAGAGAATCTTGTAAATCTCAAGCAAGGTCATGGTGAGCTGTCCTTTGCCAGTATTTCCTCTTGCATGGTCGGGACAGACTGGCCATGAGTACCTGCTGAAGGAGGGGTTCAGAGAGGGGCACAGGAGCTTAAATCTTAATTTAAATGTCTCTGTGGACAGGAAATCTGCATGGGGCTGGCTGGTGAGATTCCAGAGGAGCTGTAGAAGAAATGAAACACCTGGATTTCTTCCTCTATGTTGTTAAGCAGCAGTGTTCATGTGGAGGTTTTAGTGAGGAATGGCTCAAACATGGAATGTATGGAATTGGCACCAGGAAGGTGAAACTGAGGGACAAAGGGACAGAAATACACTGAGGCTTCCTGCTGGGATAGATTGCTCTGAGGGAACCAGAGCACAATTTTTCTGAGGGATTGCACTTGTGAACTTGCTGGGGATAAGACATCAAAACTGAATTCACATAATTTTTTCTCTCAGTGAACCCTTTCTATGTGATAGAGCTAAGGCAAGTTTGTGTTCCTCATTAGTCCAGTGTCATGTAGGATCATGTACATAGGAATGACCTTCAGTGAAATATTCTCTTTCCAGTCATGAGAGAACACGATCTGCTAAGATCAAAAACACTGCAGGAAGACAACCTGGGCAGTATAAGTTTTGAGTGCTGTGTCTTTTTTATCCAAGAACATTGTGCCTGCTTTTGGAGCTTCTGCACTGGGGGCATATGCAGGAGACTCCTCATCATGTTAGAAACTCTGATAAAGTTATTTTTCTCTACAAGGGCCATCCCTGCTCAACTTTTAGATAAATTTCTTCAATACCTGTTATTTAGATCTAAGAGAACACAGCAGTAAGAGACCCAGAAAGAGGGGCTTCTCTGCCTGTGACTACTGGGGTTGTGCAGGCAAGAAGTTGAATACTTGATGGAAAACTGAGGTCCCTGTCCTAGGCCAAAATTAGGTTTTCTGTTTGGTTGGTTTTTATTGTCAGGGGTTTTTTTCTGTGCGTGTGTTTTGTTTCTTTTTTTTTTTTTTCCTTTTTCTGGTGTTTTGTTTTTGTATTTGTTTTTGTTTTTTTTGGGATGTTTTGTTTTTTTCTAATTAAATGAGCCATAGCCTATATAAATTCTTGATGTGTAATCATGCCTGTGAGGAGATCACCTCTTGTTTTGGTGAAACAAGAGCACAGAAAAAGGGATAAGGCTCAAAATTGTTAGTTTGGCTGTGGGATCCAGTTCAGCTCCATGTTTCTGCAGCATGAGGCCTCCGGCTGTGGAAGACTGATTTACACAGGCATAACATTTTGATTTAGGATGCTTGGGCAGGGAGGTTGGATCAGGTGACTCCCTGTGGTCCCTTCCATCCTGACCCATGTGATCCTATGTGATTCTGTAACTTAAAATTAGGGGGGAAAAGTGAAAAAATATAAATATTTTACAAACTCACTTCCGTAGTAATTGTTTTTCTTCACTCCCCTCAACCCATTTCATTGAAAAACCATATCTTTAAAGGCATTTTAGACAGGAAATAAAACATGTAGCAAAAACTTCCTTGTATCATTACTTAGTAATTCTTCCTGATAAACAACACTTGTGGTGCCATATTTTAGTATCAAATAGCTTCGTAGGAATATTACTGCTGTCTTTTATCATCTAAATAATTTAGTTGCATCCCATACAGAGAATCCTTTAGCTTTTTAATAGTAAATACACACCTTGCAGGTGTTTGTCCTCTGTGGATTTTTATATATATGTTTTGTTTTGGTGGGTTTTTTGTTCCATTTAAGGGTTTCATGCAAGATTTTCATTGAAATCTTTCTAACAGCTTCTGCTGAAGAGTGAGGCAAACTGCATTAGGCTGATGGGAGCTCCATTCCTTTCAGTGGAAGCTCTTACTGTTTTAAAGTTAAGGTTACTATTTCAAGTCCAGTCTTTCTGACCACTCCAATTGACCAGTACAGAGTTTTAGACAAGGCCTGAAAGAAACCATGGGCACAGAGAATTTAGGAGACCATTATAATCCTACTAAAACTAGAAATTTTTACATTAGTTAAACTGCATATTCCTCTACTCCTTGGTATGTGGCTTTTCCATGCTGTAGATGACTGGGCAGAGGGAAAATCTCCTTATGGCTATGTTAATACTAACATTTGCTATTTCTCAGAAGGCCCATAAAATAAAGCTGAAAACTACCCTGTGCACCACCAAAGAAGGAATGTGGGATTGAGAAAGATTCCTTCGGTTATTAAATACAATCCTTTCCTTTCATACTTAATTAACCATGTCTCTAAAGACCTTTTATTCAAAATACAAAAGAAGAGAAAAGAACTGGGAGAACAGACAGAGACAGCATTGCTGTTAAGTGTAATTTCTATATTTTTTTAAGTGTTAGTTATTGGCAGCTGGTAGAATTTTGTGGTGTTGTGTCTGGTCATCTCACTGGGGGTACCTTGTTGCCCAGTACAAAGGTTCAAACCAATTGAGACCAACCAGATCCTGAGTATATTAGAAATAAAACCACCACCAAAAACATCCCATGCGTATCATTATAAAATCATCTGTCAGGCTGCCTCATTCAACTTTTAATAGGCAGAACAGAGCTTAGCAATTAATGTCACTATCTGTTATTTTCTTTGTAAATGATGTGGGGTTTTTTTCTTCAAATAGTCCCTCCAATGCAATGATCTATTTCAGTAATAACTAAATCCCTTCCCCTTGGGATAAAGTTCAATTCAATTCCTTTGAGTGTGAAGAAATGTCATGAAGGTGTCCTGCATCCTAGGAGAAAAGCAAGCCAAGATGCTTCCATCACAAGTTCTCTTAAGGCCTGAGCTGGGCTTGTAAATGAAACTGGTGCCCTTTATGAAGACATGAGAGGCTCTGACAAGGGTCATGTTCACCTGGATTAAATTAGTTCACTGAAGTGTAGTTTAATTTCTTTCTTTAATCTGTCTCTACTATCAGTATGCATCTCCAAATGCAAAGCTACCTTTTTTCCTCTTCCTGACAAAATAGATAGAAATTTTGCCATTCTATTCCATAATATAAATGTGGTTTTTATTTGCCTATGGAATGCCTTGCTATGTGGAGAAAGGGCAAAGCTCATCTAAGAAGTCTTCATGTAAAAAGGTAGAGAGTGCACTGCACTCAATGAAAAGGTTTCAGACCCAGTAGTTGCAGTTTTAAGATTTAAAAATACCTCCTTACTATTTTGTCCCTCCTTGCTTTTCCTTCACTCCTCAAAAAGGATGTGTTCTAATGACCCTGCCTCCTGAGATGCCAGATTTTCATTTGGATAAGTGAATTTCTAGGGACATACATGGTTTAAGACACAGCCGATTGCCTCTAGATTGGCTTGTTCAAAATCTGTCAAGATCAAGTTTCTAAATAAGATGGAATGTACGTCTAAAAATGGATAATTTTAACCCATAATGATTGAGCTTAAGAACATAATCAGAACATGTTCTGTCTCTATTTCATCTCAGTACATGGTGGAATCTGAATTGAATGGCAGTTAAAATTTTAGAGAAAAATCGGGAGAGTGCAGCACATCAGAAGGAAAAATCAAAGACAAAGTGAGGATTTAATTTATTTTTGAACAAAAGTAGGAATAACTATTATCTCCCACATGTATTGAAATTCCATCTATGTTAGATCCTCATCTGGTTGCCAGAGGATTGCTTCAATTTTCAGTTTAAAACTGGCAGATTGTGACAATGTTCCTGTACTTGAAAGACATTGTGCTGTTTTGCTCTGCACACACTACCTCCGACCTCAGATGATTTTAGAAACTGAAACTACAGTAGACTGCATGTCAGTTTTCTCCCTAAAAGTCTCACAGGGCCCACCTGTTTCAGAAAACCCTTCTCTCTGTGCCATGGGATAATTGGCAATCAGCTCACTATGAAATCTCTCATGGTTGTGAACACAAGGAGTTAAATGGTGAGGCAAAATGAGCATCTCTACTGCAATCCAATAGCTCTTACTTCATCACATTGGTACTCAGATTTTTGCCTGAGGAACAGGATAGGAGTGGTTTTTGAAAGCTGTGATGGTGGTCACAAAAGGTGTATCCTCTCAGGATGGTCCTTTCTCACTGTCTGTGTCAATTGCCGGGAGGTTTGGATACAGACTATGCACTGAAAGCCTCTGGCAGGCATTTTCTTAGTGTTCCATCCAGATCAGCAAGCCTTGTGATGTTTATTAAAGCTCACGGTGTGTGTAGCACTGATTTTGGCAAACAGTTATTCTAGGGCTAAGATTATATATAAAAATGCTTGGAAAATTCAGTAAATTTTTTCTTATACTGAGGAGCCCCGATTGTATGACCTGAGCCACACAAATGCTGTCCAGCCCAAGGGAGGAGCAGAATCACAGAATGGTTTGGCTTGGAAGGAACCTCAAAGAGCATCTTGTTCCAACTCCCCTGCCCTGGGCAGGGATACCTTCCACTATCCCAGCCTGCTCCAAGTGCTTTATTCTGCTGCCCAGGCTGGTCTAATCTGCTGCTCTGAAAGTGGGAGATGGGACCAGAGGGCATGGCTAAAACAAGCCTTACTGCACTGTAAATGCATGATAAATAAATCAGTTAAGACTTCCTGACACACATCTCCCTCTCTTCAAGCACAGCTCCAGTTGTAACCCAGTTAAACTCAACAGCTCACAGGTGTTCACTGGAACTGATTTTATACAAACCCACTTTTCACTTCAGGCTTCCTTAATATTTTAATTGCTATTTAAGTTTCATGCAGTAAGAAAGAAAATATAGAAAAAAATCCCATGGGCTAAAGGCTGAAATGCAAATGGAGAAATGCCTCCAGATAGAGCTTGGGGTTAATTTTAAGGTATCTCTTCACATCAGCCTATGACTCTTGCTGCACTGCTCTACAACTCCTAAAATTTAAGAAATATCATCTTAATTGTTCATCTTGAAGATTAATTCAAGTAGAACATGTATTGAGCAAAAGAACCATGGAACTTGGACAAATAATATATAAAGATATACACATTTTATGGTAATTCAAAATATTTGTTTGTCAAATAGTAGCTTTGTCCTTATCTGGCTGTGCCACAGAGTCATGGCAGGTGCTGGAGTCCCTTTATTGTCATTCCACTCTCTTACTTACTGGAGGAAACCCAAGCTGTTCTGTGGGTGCTTCTTTACTTGCAGCTTTTATTGCTCAGCTGGCTGCATGCATTTATTAGAGAGCTGCCTGCTCCCCGAAATTTTTAACCTCATACATTGAAGGTTTCCCCTCACATGGATGTGGTATCACCTGCTGGCTGATGATGGGATCAGCTTTGCAGTGCACCAGTGCGGAGTCAGCAAATGATCACAGCTTGGTTTTGAATACTGTATTATCCTGGAGAGCCTTTCCATGCAGCTTATCTTAGGAGCCAATGCATTTGGGAATTCATTATCCTGTTACAGTCAGTGAAAGGGGATAATCAGTTACCCTGCCACGGATACAGAATACAAAACCTAAATAGGAATTGTAAAAATTTGTTTTTAAAATTCCATTTTTCTGGATGCCCATCACCTAATTTTAGACTTTAGAAATGTTGTTATCTAGAAAAATATTTACTTATTGAATGATTTTTTTTTCCATATAGCCTAGGCATTTGTTTCCAAATGACTGAATCTCCCTGTTTGCCAGAAGGAGCCCATAAATGTGTGGTTTGTACTAGATGCCTTTTTGACAAATTCAGATAGAATCCAGGCCTTTGAGATAATCTCTTCTCATTTAACCCTGAGCCTTTGGAATCATTACAGGATTCTCTAACAGGGTTAAATGACTCAGTCAGTGCAGAAAGGTCAGTCTAAATGATCATGATAGCACATTTACCTTCTTTTTCTTTAAATTTTATGAAGATATAGAATTACCTGCCCTTTGTATCTCAATATCCATTGAATCACTGATTGTAATTATAAAAGTAAAAAGAATTCATGGACTTTATCATGCAAGTTATTTTGTGTACATTAAGAGTTTACATACTCCACAGTGAGAACCCTGAGGTGGTACCAGAACACAAAATAAGCACAGATGACAGCGTATGAAGAGTATGAAACTACCAGCCTTTTGTTTCTGTGTGTAATTTTGGTTCAGGTGTGTAAATCAAATGTTACCATGTCACCTCTTACTTTGATTTCATACTGTTCCCATTGCCACATAGAGTGCTGTGCTATTTATCTTCCTTCCTGTCCTTCCAAAGAAGGAAAACAGTGCTTTTGAATTCTGAAAAGATACAGTTTTCACAAATATGTTAGGCTCTCTGGGAAGAGAATGGGGGAAAGGGAAGTAACAAATTAAGAAAACATTTTAGAATAGATTTTAAGATCTAGGTGCTGTTCCTTGGCAGCATAGACATTTGACAAGAAGCTTTATTTTGAAGAAAACAGTACTTTTTGTTATTGCTGTGCATCTAGGTAACAAACCAGAACCCGTTATAAATTCTACATTCATAAGAACCCTGAAAAATAACACAAAACTCCATTTGTTTTGATGTGCATCTAGGTAACAAACCAGAACCAGTTATAAATTCTAAATTAATAAGAACCCTGAAAAGTAACACAAAACCCCTTTTGTTTTGATGTGCATCTAGGTAACAAACCAGAACCAGTTATAAATTCTATATTCATAAGAACCCTTTAAAAAATTGATACATGCACTTCCGACACAGCATTCCAAGCAGGTGATGGAGGGGATTCTTCCCCTCTGCTCAGCACTGGGGAGGTGCACCTGGATTTCTGCATCCATGCTGGGCTTCCCAGTACTAGAGAGACATGGACATACTGAAGTGACCCTAGGAAGTTCCTCAAGGATGATTAAAGGATGGTTAAATCTCACCATACAGAAAAACCTACCCCAAAAATCTTAATTGGAGAATAATCTGAAAGACTGAAACATCACTTTCAGATTTGTTTCTCATAATGAGTAGATGTTCTTTGCAGGATCCCCAAACACACCCATTCTTTCATCAGATTCATACCTGCCACCGGATTTGGAAAGAGAAGACCCCCTTTTGTACACAATTTATCAGACCTTGCAAGTTTACTTGCTGTATAGGAGCTCTGCTCTGTAGCTGGAGGCATGGCCAGCAGGCATCACTGTTTAAATAATTGCAGCCTTGAGCCTCGTTTTGCATCAGCTGAGCAATTACCCTTCCTTCTGCCTTTTCCAGGTTCAGAGAAGCCTTAACAGTGGTGAGCAGAGATTTTTTGGAAGGTGAACCTGTTTGTTTTTTTTTTTTTAACAACATTGTGTGGAGGGCAGAAGTTATAGCTCTGCAAACTCGCTCCATAAAGGCCAGATGTTGGATCTATAACTTGTGTTGAGTACTTAAAATCTGTTTGGGTTTTGTTCTCCAAGTAAAAATAAAACAGCAACAAATTTGACCATGGGACAGATGCAGAAATTTCCATTGACAATAGAAGCTTTACAACTGCAAAATTGAGCATAATCAAGAAATTCAGTGATGAGGGTCACTGAAGCAGAGGAAATTCTCAAGTATCAATTTGAGAAGGAGTTTGTCCTTATTTTTGTCTAAGTTTAACCCCTACCTGATGGAAGTAAGTCAGTAATGGATCAAGGTGGACATGCTGTATTTGTAAGATCCCTCCCTGCAGAACTTCAATCACTCCCTTTGGAGTTCTGTAACAGACTCTGATCTCTCACAGAGACACTGCTGCATTTGGCCATTTGCCTCTTTCCTTTTTACACCTTTTTCAGTTGTACTTCATGGTTTTTGGTGCGAGCAGGGGTAGTACTCAAGATGTGACTATTCTCAGAAGCTAAAAGGTGGCTTTAAGGTATTTCCTCTTTGACTTTCTATTTTGCTCCCAATAACCCAGCATTATTTTGCTTTTTGGCTTACTTCTGTTTATTAATATTTTCTCAGAGTTATCTCAAGTGATTATGAGATGTTTCTCCAATGTTCTTATCAACATCTAATGTAATTTTTTATTTTCCTGTCACTGAGACCCATGACCTCCTTCAGCTGCTGTTACAGCCAAGTCTCTCTTTACTTCTTTGGGTAAATTTGAATAATCAGTAACATTTCTCAGCTCACTGTCTGTATCTTCTCTATATTACCTATACTGGCAACTTCCCTTCATTGCAAAAGTTTTAATTATTTCCTACCTTTTCCCCCATTCATTAATCACTAGTTAATCCATGGGACAACCTTTCTTTTTTATCCTGTGCCAACAAAGTTTCTTTTGAAGAGAAGTGTTTTCAAAAGCTCTTTGAAAATCCAGGTTTAGTATTTATATATGAGTTTAAGAAGTGTACTCTTAAAGGACACGTTTTACGTATGAAAAAGTGGCTTTAATGTCTTTTTATTTTTGTGGCTGTGATTACTTCTTTATGTTTTGTTTGACATTTTGATAATATTTCTATGAACCATCATGAAAATTATAATGTCTGAGGAATAAATTTTCATTACTATTCTATGCAATATAACAAAGTAATTCATTATATCTTTCAAGATAATTTAATGGGGACCCTTTTTGTGATCTTAATCATACCTTTTATTAAACCTATGGTTAGAATACTTTCTCTAATCTTTATGTAATACTCCATCAAAATTTAAGAAGACATTTCCTGAGTGTTTAATGAACTATTTCATTATTATTTCTATGATTTTTTTAAACTCTACAGAAGTTCACTTCTATGTTTAGAAATACACCTGTATAGCACACTTTATCTGGAGTATTCATAAGAACATAACTGATCACATTTCAGTAAAAGTACTAATATTTAATGTAAATTACTCTCTCTCTCTCAATCTTTATCTTTACCACAGGTTCATGGAGTAATTTGGTTTTGAAAGGATTTGAATATGGTTTCCAGTCTTGCTTACCTGCTTGTGTTGCTGGCCTGAGGTGTATCCAGGGATGAAGAGCAGACACCTACGGATTGATTTCCAGAAGTCAAACTCTGCTCTTCCCTCAGCTGAATTCTCAGCACCTCTGTTGCCAGATGCTGCCTGGAGATGTTTGCTTCAGAGGTAAAAGATTATCAAGAAAATCAAAGAATAAAAATGTGAGCATTTTTCTCCATCAATTCTGAAATGCCACTCTTATGGCTTTTTTCCCACTGGATACTGGGAAGAATGGGGTTGAGAAAATGCTTTGCATACTGAGTGCTAAATTGGCCTTCTGGGGTGATGGCAGCTGGGACTTGCAGAGGAAAAGTAAAGCTGTCTAGACCTTTCTTATGGTGGCAGAACAAATCCCTGATCGGGGGGAACAAAGAAAAAGGGTTTTTTTCTATGAATCTTGAGAGATGACTAGAAGTTATTTTGGCTGCCACTTACCAAAATGGTCCCTAATGAGATCCTACCAGGATATAGCTCATCTATTTGATGATCTTGGAGATCTCTTTCAACCTTAGTGATTCTATGATTCTATGCTGGAAAAAAATCAAGCAATTTTTTTTTTCCTTCATCTTTCCCACTGACAATTATGTGAAATAAATGCTGTCAGCAGCAGAGAAGTTAGTGATGTTCTCAGATTCCTCCCTCATTTATGCTGTTGTATTGCTGTACATTCACATGTGTTCCAGCTTCCCCTCTGAAATATTTCCCCTGAAGAGTTTTACCTGCTGCTAAAAGGCCAAGCTTTGTGTTGGATGAAATGTCTACATAAATGACCTCAAAACAGACACATTGAACAGTGTGATTAAATGCTATAAAATACACCCCACACAGGGACATGATGCAGCAGCCTGAAATGTACCTTATCACATACACAGATAAAATACCATGGACAACATCTCACACAGTACTGTGATGCTTTGAACAGCATTTCAAAGAGAAATTCTATGAAACCTGTTACCTGGAGCAAAACACTGATCAAATGACAAGGAAAATTAAAATGGATGGTGTCTGGTTTTTGCAGTATTGCAGTAGGAGTGTTTCTGGTTAAGTTTTTATCACTGGAATTTGCAGGCACAGTGGGGGACTAGGCAGTTCAACCACAGAATGGTCTGGATCGGAAGGGACTTTTTTCCACATTTTATCAGGTTTACCTGGCATAAGATAGATTTTTAGCTGAAGCCATTGGAGCTAAGGTCTGGTCCTATCAGCTTTGAGAAGCATTGTTTCCATATATCCACCCATATGGATGGAAGTATAAGGAAGAACAAGAATTCCAATTTTCCTCTTCTCCAGGACTCTAACTGAGCCTCGTTCCTGAATATTCTTTATTCAATGAAGTTGTGTTCATTAACAACATCTCATATCTCATCTAATAGCCTGAGAAAACACCTAAGGAAGCCTGGGAAATATCACATGATGCTTGAAGCTGATATTTCCACAATGTTATCAAGCCCCTGGCAGACTTAAGGCATCATACCCACCTGACAAGAGAAACTCTTCTGACTGAATGAAGATCAGACTCTACTTCAGGGTGATCTGAAGAGCTCTCTAACCCCCTCTGAGAGTACTACCAGGATACGCTGCATGGAGTAGTCACCCAGCCCACACATTGCTCCCACACAGAGATTCCTGGATTCAGGCATTTCAAACAGCAAGTGGAATCCTGCTACTAAATTTTGGAAAGCTGTCATGCAACTCTGCTGCCTAAAAAGAGGTTCAATTCCAATTCAGTGACACTGTGCCCATCTAAGAGGTTGGCAAATGTGACACTGATGTTTTACAGGACTTTTCTTAGTAATCGGTTGAAATTCTTAAAGATGAAAGAGAAATCCTAGTGCCAAATTCTGTTGCCCACTTAATGGCTGGGCCACTGAAGGCTTTATGGAATGTGAGGTTTCCAAGTGGAGCTGACAGGATTCCTTTGTCTTTCTAGTGTGGTACTTGATGCCACTAAGCACTTTAATTTAAATTATGTTTCACTGAACCATTGGGACACTTGTCTTTGCCTAGGTATGTTCAGTTTTTAATAATTGTATAGGCTCCCAAATCCCAATTTCTGAAAATTTCATGCTGATCCAGGGAAAACAGGGTATTGAGAGCATGTCCAGAGCAATAAGAAAAACACTGTCACAGTTCATAGGATTCACAGAATACATGCACCTAGCTAAACAATGTAGTTATTATTTCCATTTTTGAAGTACTCACATATACAGTCTATCTGTAGTTGTTGCTTTTTGAATGAATCATTTTTTGAAGTAGAATAGATTTTGTTTTCCCTTTAAGTTACTTAAAACAGACATGGGTGAAAATAAAAAAATAAATCCACACCTCCTGAGATCTAGACAGTAGGAATTTATAAAACATGAACATGCCATTGACTGTGAAGCTAAGAAAGAGAGGTGTGTTTCATCTTGGAACTGGTTATCAACTCAGTATCTGTCCTTTTTGCTTGTCATACTTAATCAAAAATAGCTCCCTAGCCCTCAATTCAGGTACTGACAGCTCATACCCCTATATTTTAGCACATGCTACTGTGATTTTTTTACGTGAAATATTCCTAAGATGTGTTTAAGGTGAAGCATCCTAATTTCATGTTTCTGTGTCAGAATGTCACGGCAGCAATGGCTGCTCAGATCTGTTCCTGTTTAGCTTTCATTATCCACCATCCCAGACTCTCTCCTGCAATACAAGCAGCCGGCTTTAATTTGAAACAGGCTGGTGAGACAGACAGATTCTGGCATTTTTGGAATGAATATTTATAGCCTTCCACTAGGCTGTGAGTCACCCCTGCAAAACAGAAATCTCTGGTTTGGAATAACAGTCCCTCAGCACACAGAGAAAAGTGCCAGTCCTGGAGTGAGGGATGGGATGTTGTCATCTCATGGCTCGTGGGCCAGTGCTGCTCACAGTCACAGGGCTGCCAGAGATTCTGTATTTAAGGAAAAGAAAAGCCACTGAGAGGCATTAAAATACTTCTTTCCGGACAGTTTTCCTTACTATCAGTGCCTATAATCCCATGGAAGTTGGGTATCACTTCTAGAGGGTTTCCTGGAGGCTGAGGAAACTTGACCAACTTCATAGAAGTGGTCATATTTGTAAAAGTTTTAATGGGTTTCAGAGGCAATTCACCATGGTTGTGTTTAAAATTCATCACAAATGTCCTTCTAATTCCACCTCATGCCTCTGGCAAGGACTCTCCTCTGCCTTAGGACTCTTCACACTAGGATGTTTGCATGATTTTTATCATGGAAACTTGGTGTTACTCCTGTTACTTATAAAAACCTCCAGTTTATCTCCTGCTTGTAGGGCCAGGGAAAAGGAGGAATCATCGGCCTGCTGGCCATTAAGTTGGGATAGAATCACATTTCAAATTCCCTACCAGCGTATTTCCAGAGACTGTGGCTTGGGGATTCCAGAGAGACACCGCTGGGGTGACCTATGTGCTGTATCTTGGTAAAGGAACTTTACTGCATCTCCCCAGTGTCTGCCACTCAGTCATGTAACTGCAAAATTCCCCAGCTTGAAGATGAATTTTGGTCTGAGTACTTCCAGAAATTTCACAGATTACTATGGCAGAAGCAGAAATAAGATTATGAACTTGGAGAAAAAGCTTTCTTCAGTTTCCAGATGAAAATCTGTCTTCTAAACTGAAATCATGACATCACCTAAATGGAGCCAGGATCACAGAGTGAAATGTAACATAAAAGCATGTCACCAATCAATATACATTCCTCTCAGGTAAGACCTTTTATTGCGTATTTTATTTTCTGCATGCAAAAAATGTAAATACATAAGTAAAATAATAAAATGTTCAAGGAATATACTCCATTTGTACTGTTCTTAATAAACCAAAACAAAAGTTATTAATAATAATAGTAATAATAATGGAGTCTCAAAAAATTAATGGCTAGAAAAATAAATCTGATAAAAGAGTAAACTACAAACTTGCCATCTAAACAATTTCAGTGCAGCAGTTAATGAGCAGGGAACAAAAGCAGTGTTTTCTTCTTTCTTTCATAGCTATGGAACAGAAAAAAAAATAAATGTAACTTGAATTTAATAAGCTCTTGCTTAATTTATTGGATTAATTTAAAAATAAACCTCATAATGACTTTAGCCTCTGAGAAGTTTCAGAAGCTTTTAATGCTTAAAAGGCCAGATGCTGCAGCGTGTGGTGTATGTTCAGGCATAGTGGGACTTACCAGATGAAGAAATAACATCCTTAAAAGGGTTTTGTGCCTCAGAAATGCTCACACAGGTAATTTGCCTGACATTTTAAAAATTTAATTTAGGGTTCTTAAGAAAGACACATAATCATCAAAAGCAGATCACTTTCCATCCACAGAAATTCTTTAATGGTTTGAAACATGTGCATACTCTGAAAAATTACTTGATTCACAACCATGAACTTTTAACACAATTAATTTAATTTGTAAATTGAACAATATGCATCATTAATGACTCACAATTTCCAATTTGCTGAATGGTTTCTGCCTCATCTCTCAGGCATTTCAGTCAAGCCATTTTCTGCAGCTTTATGTCGCCTTTAGGTTCTGTGCAACTTTCCCACCTTAACTCTGTCCTGTCCAGCTTGGAATTTGCTGCTGAATGCTGTTGGTGAAGAGAGGGAACATCTTAAGAGCTGCTCACACAGAGTGACTTGCCCTGCCTTCTTCTCCCTCCTTGCAGATGATGTGTGGAGTAAGATCTTAACTGGGAAATTGTTCCTGGGCTTCAGCATCTGGCTGTGTAAAGGCATTTGCAAACAAAGTAGATACCCACATAAAGTACACCAAATTTTACCCCAAAATTTTCATATTCATACAATGCACACAGACTGGTGGCCTGCTCCACCACTGATTTATCACTGCATTTGGCATTCATGTTTGAGAGATATCTTAGAATCAGAGAATCACAGAACCACTGAGGTTGGAAAAGTCAGCTCTAAGATCACGGAGTCCAACCATTCCCCCAGCACTGCCAAGGCCACCACTAAACCATGCCCCCAGGTGCCACATCCACGTGGCTTTCAAATCCCTCATGGGGTGGTGACTCCACTACTTCCCTGGGCAACATTTTCCAGTGCTTGACAAGCATTTCTGTGAAGACTTTTCCCCAATATCCAATCTAAACCTCTCCTGGAGTAGTTTGAAGCCATTTCCTCTTGTCCTATTACTTGTTACCTGGGAAAAAAGCTCGACCCCTACCTGGCTACAACCTCCTTTCAGGGAATTGTAAAGAGCAATAAAGTCTCCTCTAAGCCTCCTTTTATCCAGGCTACACAATCCCAGCTCCCTCAGCAGGAAGTAAAAGAGACTTCTGAGATTTTTAACAGCCTGATAATACAAAGAGTCCATGAAAACAAGGGAATAAAATGGCTGATTTCTAAAAGCATTAGTATTGCCTAAATCTGCTAAGCATTTCTGTCAGGTAAGAAAGGCAGGTGGAGGAGTTTTTGGTATGGTCATGGTGTGATGAACCACTTTGGGGGTTTTCTTTTTTGAAGGGTTGTGCCAAATCTTGAGAATGATAAAACTGCCCCTTGGAAAAATGAAGTAGCACTAGGACAATAAATTCTGGCTGCCTTTCTGTTTGAAGTTTTGATTGGGAGTGGATGGATGCTCTTTGAACATACCATGGTTTGGAGTGTTTCAACAGTTGAGGCACATGGTGTGACATGCCTGGGAGACTGAGATAACTGAGATAACTGAGATCTCTTGTTTATGAGGCAGCTTGTGTTGAAAGCCATGTGCCTATTCTGAAACACAGGAGAAGATAAACAGAAGTTGTTTCCATTCCACATTGATGTAAGGGATACTGGATCAAATAATTCAGCTCTTGAACATTTCAGGATGATGGACCAACAGGATAAATTATTCCCCCAAAGTTTTAACAACTTTATTTTTGTTTCCATAGGTCTCTGAACTAATAAATAAAAATAGTGTATCTATCAGTAGGGTGATATTTATTTTCAGAATCATATAGCCTTAATGTCACTAGACACAACCCAAAAAATGGGATATTTTCTGTCTCAACTTGGACATTGTTACTTTATAGGATGGAGTTACGTGTTGTCATTGATCTGTGTGCTTAGCCACTGTGAGAGAGACAATATAATGTTTGCCTTTTACATTTTACGTAACTCAAAAAGGCATGATAAGGAGAAATTCAACAGAGGATTTAAAAGACAGCAGGATTTGCTGAAAACTATGCACAGCTGAAGATAACTGCCTAAGAAAATCAATCCATCTCCTCATAAAGAGCCCATATAAAAATGCACCTGAATGGAATGTACTTGAATAGGAAACCCGTGTAGAGATTGAGGTTTTGTACTGCTTAGGTGTAGAGAAATTAACTGGGGCATTGGTGCAATGTTATTATCAACAAAACAGACAAGAGTGTTTTAAGTTTCAGTTAAATTTGATTTACTGATCAAATAAAGTATTTTTGGTTTGTATTATGTTAATTTCAGCATTTTTATATAAATTGCATAAGGTGACCATGTTGTGAAAAAATTAGAGTATATTGATATTGAAAAAAAATGTTTGAAATAATAGCTTATAATGAACATTATTAAATGTAAATACAGATGTAACTTGACTAGACTAAATAACTTGGGTCACTGTATACTATATCAAGAAAAAAGGATTAAGAAGGGAAAAGGTAGGGAATTAATCCACCTGTGGTTTTCACTTTTTTGTCTGCAAATACCTGTTCAGTGCAGTGACAAGAAAAGGGAAAGCAGTTTCAGACTGAAAGATGGAGGGTTGGATGGGATATTGGGAAGGAATTGTTCCTGTGAGGATGAGGCCCTGGCACAGGGTGCCCAGCGAAGCTGTGGCTGTCCCTGGAGCCCTGGAAGTGTCCAAGGCCAGGCTGGATGGGGCTTGGAGCAACCTGGGATGGTGGAAGGTGTCCCTGACCATGGCAAAGAGTGGAACAAGATGATCTTTCAGGTCCCTTCCAGACCAAACAATTCCCTGATCTCCCAATTACACAGAAATGAGAGTCAACCCTGGTTTGATACCACCTTGCTTTATGTGAGCTGAACCATTGTGAAGTTCTTTTACCTCGCTGTAGTTATTTGCCCTAAGCCTCTCTCAAGCAAAGCTGACACAATAGGAGGTAGAGGGTCTATTTCACTCAACTTCTGATTGATTTTTCAGTAGATAAAACCTTCTTGTGGAAGGTGACAGAACTTCTCAGTCCTCCATAATGTAAAATGCTTTGCATGGAAGTTTAACCAAAATGGAGGTGTTGATGCAAGTTCACTGAAGCTTTTGCCCAAACTCTTTGGGGAAAGTTCTCATTTTACTGTTTGGGGTTTTTTTTTAATGTATCACATTAACTATTCCATCTGTGTAGAGGAATATGGTCCCTGGTTTGCAAATAGGAAGAGAATATGATATACCTAACAGCCTAACAATTCAACAGAGGAATTCTCTGTGTGTTTTTCCCATTCCTCTCATGGCTGTATAATAATTTAGAAGCACTGAAACTAATTGACTATCTTCTTTCATATAAAAACATGTTATATTTGGGTCTTCACTTAAGGCAGGGTACTTCCCTGTCAGTCTCTGTCACTGCAGTTCTGAGAAAAGCACTCTGGCATTGGCTAAATTAATTTAAGATTGTTCCTACTTGTAAAAAATCCACTTAATTTTCTAATTATCCTACCCTGATATGTCAGAATGATAATGTCAGTACATATCAGTGAAAAGGTCAGAGGAAAAAAATAATTGCAGCTGGTATTATACTTGATACTGGGAGACAACTGTAAGTGGTTTAAATTACATGGAAACCAAGGTTTGGTGTTTTTTTTACTAACAAGAAGTCTACATTTTATTTTTTTTCATTGTACAATAATCTGTATCGTGTTGTCTGTCTTTTACTGATGACAGCAGGGCCTTATTGAGAAGAGATATAACTGGCCTCTTTCAAAGTGAAGTAAGGCTCTTGAAAATGTACTCTAAAAGCCTGCAAGTGTAATGTTCTTAAAACGAAGAAACAAACAAACAAAAACTTTCAAAATTCTAGAGCAGTGCTACAATTTCCATTAGCATATTCTATAGAGTAGTTAGGGTGACAGATATAATCTGTTTTACTGTGTTCAGTTGGACTTCACTCTATATATAACATATTTATCTGCATCTATGTAGAGAGAGAACTGTATTTATGTGTGCATCAATGTATTTTAAGTCAAAATTTGTGTTCCTTCAGTATCTCGCATATCTTGATGGCTCACAGATATTCTGCTTTGCCTCTCTACAGCTCTGAAATCCTTCTTGTTTATGAATTCCATGCACAGTGCCCTGCTGGAAGCTTAGTCCAGAATACTTCTGTTAAGTTTGGAATAGCTTAAACAACAGCAAGGCAAAGCAGATTGTGTTATTTATTCTCACTACTTTTTGTTGTTTCAGCCCATTAAAGAAATATTCTCCATGTCCCATAGGACATATGAATTCTCTTGGAAACATATTTTATTTTAAAATACAAGAATATATACTGAACTTCTAATGTAGCCTCATGCTAATGAGAAAACAGAGATTGGTAAATAGAAACTGTGCAACTCAGATAAAAAATTTACAGTTAAAATCCATGTTTAAAACTGAAAAATATATGAAAAACAAAGGCATTGTTCTCCTTTTGTCACACATAAATAAGTATATACTCATTTATACAGGGCTTCTCTTAAATTATTAGCACAATTTGTATACAAGGTTTGAGGACTTTATTAATTCAGCAGCAGTTAATACCTCTGCACTTTCAAGACTGTGGGCAAAGAAAGCTTTTGCCTCACAGTTGTATGAAATTGGAATTGAATGGACTGTGTTAAAATTAAATTAAGGTGAGGAGAAAAAAAAAAAACAAAACACAGTCACATTGAAATCTGCTATGTCTCACTTGACTAATAATATAGCAGAGTCATTCCCAGGCTGTGTTATCATCAAATTTTTATCTACCTTACATGACTTTTTGATATTCTTTATCAAACCTGGTCTAAATTCAGCTGAAGAATTGCATTTACTGTAATTTCAGCTTCTTGTTGAGAGTTTCCACATTTCAACAAAGAAAGATGAAAAATAGCTCTTACTTTCTTTCACCACCTGCAAAGAGAAAACATTGAGTTCTGAGTGAAATTTGCAATCCAGACCTGGTTTAAATTCTGGGGGAACCAATTGTACCCATGTAAGGAAGGAACATCACCCATTTTTTAGCCAATAATCCACTGTTTTGGGCACTCAAAGAAGAGATAGGGCAAAGAAATTCAATTTTCTTCTCTACCTGTGGAGATTCAATCGCAGATCTCTCATTACTCACAAGTGTATCCCAGTTAACCTGCAATATGTGATTATTCGTTTCTCTGGAGTTATCCCACTGACAGTGTTCCACTTACTCTCGTGGCACTTACATATTCAGTGGAATTAGGTCCCAAATCCTGGCCCTCTAGATTAGTTCCTAATCCCTAATTTACAGAGTTATTTTCCCTTGTTTTCTCACACTGGCTTAATAAATGACATTGACTGGGGCAACTGCGAGTGCCCTAAACCCAAATATGCTTCACTATATGAACAAACCACTGTCAGCATGATGAGAATATTAAACCTTGGTCCCCCTCTTCCCGCATGAAAGCCTGAATGATGGGGCTCTGCAGCACAACGTAGTGAGACAGAATTACTTCATTTTCATTTTCCATGGTGGGACAAGTGCCTATGACAAGCCCTGCAATGTTTTACTGGAGAGCTACAAACATCCAAGCATAAACCAGCACTCTATAATTTTATGTGAAAATAATTAACTACTGAAAGAATCTGCCTGGGGATATGGCTGATTTTTTTTTGTCACATGAGACTTTGAAATAATTATTCAATAAACTTTGAAAAGAAATTGTTGTTTCATTTTAACCTATTTATGTCTTATTTGAACAACTAGTTTTAGGTTTTATGCAAAAGTCAGTAGGTGAAATTTGAAGTCTCTTAAGCTGCAAAATAGCAGATGATATTCATCTCTTGTGTGCCTGAAATCTATTAATTTTTTAAATGTTGCCTTGTGATTTTTGTCTGTTGTTATTTATGGTCCACTCTTTTTTGTCCCTTGCTTCATAACTCTGAAAAAAGCCCCTACATTTCAATTCAGTGAAATATATATTTATGGTCATCTAATTCATTCTTGTAATTAACATTTCAATGTTTGTTAACATAATGGTACTTAGAGCATTGGAAATTGTAAACTATTAATCTTAACACAAGTTTCTGTATTTGATTAAAATATTCTGCAATACATTTTGGCACACACTAACCAAGAGAATGAAAAGGTCAAAAACTTATTTTACTGGTTGGTTCTTTAGAAGTCTGGAGCAATAAGTTAAAATTAGGAGTCTTTTAAAAGACTTGGAGGGAAATCAAAATTCTATAAAGCTGCTTTGCCATTAATAGATTAGTTCATTTTCACTAAATCACACTTTAATGGGAAATAAAAACAGGTTATATTCTAAATTTAGATTTTTAAGTAATATTCCGCATGAAGTAAATATGCCCCATTATGTGCTGGCATGGCACACTAATGCTGAGGTAGACTCAGCACTCTCCACAACAGCAGCCACGGAGCTGTTTCCTTTTTCAAAATGATAAAATTACTTTCCAACACAGAAGGGCCATGCAGAGGAAGCAATCACATAGGATTCACATAAAGTTTATCATGGAATCAACTCCCTTGCAAGAAAACCCAAATGCTGCACAAGCACTTGTCCAATAAAGCTTTGATATATCTCAAAGGATAAATATTTTTGTGGCCTGTCATGAAGAAAAAGCTTTTCCTCATATATAATTGAAATTTCCTAAATTTCAATTGATATCTGTTGTTTCTTGTATTTTCCCTGTGCTCATCCAAGCATCTGGCTCCGCATTCTCCTTCCAGGCTGCTGAGGACAGCAATATCATCTCTTGTTAGTCTTCAATTGCTAAGGCAAAATAAACCCAATTCTCTCAACCTCTTCTACTCTGTCCTCCACAGCAAAGTGCAGAGTATATTTTTTTACAGGGCTACAGGTCTTAACGTCTCTAAGTCCCTGTAGATGTAAAGCTGGGACAAGTTTTGCACGAGAATTAGAATGGCTGCTGTTCTGGAAGAATCTCAAGGTATATTTGCCCAAGCACATGCCATAGAACAGAGGGGAATATTTGCATTTCTGCCCCACCATGATGAATTGAGTGTTCTCAGTGCACATTAATGAAATCTGATTAGTCTTCTGAAGCTGTAAATGAGGGCCGATTACAGTCTTGGATATATCTATGAGAGTACGTGACAAATACTGCAGGTAATGGCTGTGCTAAGTTACTGCCAAACTAGTGGCAATAGCTGGTCACTAAATCTTAACTAGGCGTTTACTGCAGCTGAAACATGCCAGGAATACTGAGTTTTTTCCTTCCTGACTGAACAAAAGGGTCTTGAGATCCAGAAATACTTCAAGCATGACAGAGGGATGGAGGTGATATGTGAAGAGTTTAAGGGTTCAACGAAGGGTTTTAAAAAGGAAAAAAAAATCCAAAGACACTACTGGGGTCTCTAGAAAAGAGGTATAAAGGCCCAATCTTTTGCATTGGGAAAGACTGCTGTGGTAGCAGGATCATCTGAGGTTAGGGAAAATACTGTAGAAAAGCTCCTGGGTGAAAAAAGAAACTGCAACCTCAGAGCATTGCTCCTTTTAACTGTGCCATACAGAAGTGCCAAAAGAAGTCTATAGCACAAGCTTCCCTTAGATAAAGACCTCACACATCCTTATGGGAAGTATCTTGTGGGCCTGATATTTCTGAGTCTGAGAGATTTTAGCCTGCTAGCAGCTGCTAACGTTTCCCAAGGGAAAAATATCTCAAGAAAGCTTCTTCTCAAAACAATCTTGGTAAACAACTGTTCTTTTCTCAACACAATCTTTCTCCAGGTGATGTTTTGTCTTTCTAGTTCTGTTTCTCCAGTTTAACTAATGGGATTAGAGAGGTGTCGTTTCTATTCACCAATCATGTTAAGTCTGTATTGGAACACCTTATAAAAGGCAGAAAGAATTAGACAATAAAGTCTTCCCTATGCTCTTTGTCTTCTGAAATATGTAGAGTCTCATCTTTCTTTCATGTCCTGCAACGACAGTACCTGGTAGAAGAAACACAACTAGATCTGTTCCAACATATCCTGCCATCCCTAATGGGCAATAATCGATGCCTGTGAAGAGAGGGAAAGGGAACTGAACCACATCTGCTCCGCCACTCCTGTTTAATCCACCAGGAAAAGGGAAAGCAGGACTCAGTGGGTGAAAACTGGATCACAGACTGATTTGGGTTGGAAGAAACCTTAAAGATCATCCCATTCCACACCCTGCCCATGGCAGGGACACCTTCAACTATCTCAGGGTGCTCCAAGCCCTGTCCAGCCTGGTCTTGGGAACTTCCAGGGATCCAGGGGCAGCCGCAGCTTCTCTGGGCACTCTGTGGCAGGGCTTCCCCACCCTCACAGGGAAGAATACATTAAATTCTCTTTTAGTTTAATTTTTAATGATTTTTCCCTTGATTTTTTCTGAGATATGATTTCACCAGGTATCTGCAAAACTTTTTTCCTGGAAATGCTGGGCTGATTTTTATCCCGAGCAGAAACTGATGATGAAATTAAAGGAAAACATATCCTCACCAAATCAAATTACTTTCCTGTTGAATGCCTGGAGCTTTAAAATAAATAGTGCTTAGTAACACAGGGATTTGGAAGGAAAGTCACAAAGTAGAAAAGATTATTTTGTGAAACAAGCCAGAAAAGAGTCACATAAATCTGAATGAACTGCAAAACAGAAAGGTATTTGTTCCGTTAACAGATTTTACATAGGTATTAAATAAAATCCTGTGGTTTTATTAAAAAAAACCACAAAAACCAACCAAAAACCAACAGATATTTCAGTTCATGTCAAGCCAATGCTATTCCAAGTTTCCTGAACATCATCTTTATAAATATTTATTGATTTCAGGTGATAGTTTACAAAACTAAAGGCAGTAAATAAACCCCAAATGTCTAGTTGGGTAGAACACATATTATAAAGCTTAGTCAGTTAATTTGCCTCAAATATGACTCCATCAAATTATGTAAACCTAATTTCAGAACCCATTGCTTTTTAATCATGTGGAGGAAATACCTACACTAGGATATAATCTCTTTTTTTTTTTTTTTTTTTTTTTTAATATAT
>WBMY01013485.1:90044-100583 GCA_013397315.1 Donacobius atricapilla | reverse complement strand
CGCGGGCACAGCCCCGCTCGGGGCACGGCCGGCACTGCCCGGCCTCCGCTGGCAGCGCCCGCTCTCCCCTCCGCCTCCTCTTTCTCCTCCTCTTGCCCGGTCTTCTCTAGCCCTCTTTAGTAGGGTAACTCCTTTTTGGGTTTTTGGTGGGGTTTTCTTGTTTGTTTTGTTTTTTGTTTTGTTTTGTTTTGTTTTGTTTTGTTTTGTTGTGGGGTTTTTTGTAACTAATAAATGGTTCTCAGATACAATGTTTGCCTCGTTTGGCTTAATTTCGTTCCCGACCATCCATTTTTAAAAGGACTTTTCGCAGTTCCCCACAGTGGAATGCGACAACTTGCTACTTACTATACTGTAAAGTAATGTCAAGTAATACAATTCAATTTGAACTCACACAGCATGACCATCACAGCAATGGCGCTTACAGAAGAAGCAGTTATAAAATAAACGGTTACCTGATGCTAGAATGATGATAATTTTATCTAATCTAACTTGGTGAGATTGTGTTCTTGCTCAGCAATATTTCTTATAGAAAACTGACAGAAATATGCTTATATTATTAGCAAGTTATACCAGACTCTTCTGTCTCAGTCCACCCATGCACCCCTCTGACACGGTTTGAGCCCTTTCAGAATTAATTTCAACCCCTTTTGCTTCCATATACATCCACTGCCATTTGAACCTTGTGCTTCTCAAAACCCCTGTCTGCAAAATCAATTTAAACCCATCCTGGATGCAGAAGAGCTATCACTAGAAGTTAGTTTTATGCCCTATTTCCCTGCTCACAATGTGAAGACATCTGCCCTCCTCTGTTCTCATTCCCACCAGCTAGCCCCAGCTGCCAGAGAAAACCTGTCCACTTTGGGAACAGAAAGGGAAACCATTCTCTGGCCAACCACATTTTATCACTGTGTTAATAACCACATCCCCATCTGTCCTCCACATCCATCTGCTGTCCTCTGTCTTACACGGGGTTTGGAAGGGCCTTGGTGAATGCACAGCCATTGGTGACTAAACTTTTGTCATACTTTCAAAAACTGATTGGATTTAGCCTTGATCCATGTATAACAGATAATTCAAGAGAAGGAGAAGGAGGAGTATTGTTATGCAAAGACATTTGTCACCTGCATGCCACAGTACAGTGCTGGCAAGGCCGCCAACTGTCAGCTCCTGTTCTGAGAAGGGAGCAGGGAATGCAGGATCTCACCTATCCTGCTCCATCTGAGAACTGAACTAAAGACCCATAGCCAGTTGATGGGATGTGAGTCAAATGGATTTTAGGGACCCTGAAGTCAACCAAAGGAGGGCAGTAAAATGACTAACCAAAACACATGACTGAAAAGAAGGAGAATCTTTTGAATGAAAACAGTGTGGGATCCATAGAGGATTTGCATTTTTTCCCAGGTTGGGGAGGAGGAGAGTGGATGAGGTTGTGATTGATTATTTTTAGGGATCAGTGAATGTGGCAAAAGCAAGGGCCTATGTTCTACCTATAGCCAACGTACTTAGTACCAAGTATCAGTGTGCTGGAAGTGTTTAGATTCAGGGGCATTTTTTCTGCATAATTCAGTAATGGTGTATAAGTCTTTAGATAAATAAATTTATGAGACCCTGATACCACAGTTTTAACAACATTTTGTGTTTCAGCTCTTTCAGCATAGCCTCAGGACAGAGTGACATCTGCAGGACAGTGACCGTGAACCATTGAAAATTCTCAGGATGACACCCTAATTTCCATGATTCCAAAAAAATTTCTGTCATTGAAATAAGGTGCACCAGAAAAAAAGGAAATACTTTTACTCTCCATTAATTTATTCTGATGAAGTCATCCAGTTGTAATATTCTCTTACTATTTCTGAAATCTGTAAATATCACAAAATGCGCAAAGGCAATCACGTGAAATGCAAAAACCAAAGGCACAGCATTGTCTTGCTCAACCCATCGGAATCTGTCACTGAACAAAGGAATCAGAAAAACAGAGAAAAATAAGAGAACGCACTGTGTTGGAAGAATAAATGTTCATGCAGACATACAAACCAATAAAAGGAAGGAAGTTCTGAATCCAGGTCACTGTGGAGTCCTAAACAGAGGCCTATTGTGTTTTGATGCAGCAGATGCCCATATGGTCTTCCATTAAAGGGTCTCAAAGCAATGGGCAATGTTACCATACCATATGTGCTGATTTGAACTACTGTGATGATTTATGTTAGCGAGCATAAGGATTTTTTTGCCTTCCCATTATTTTCTTATTCTTGTTCTGTTAGCAGAAGCCTAGAAATGGACAACCTCATCATTGGGGGTTTCCAGCATTAATACCAAATCTGTCTCTGAAAAAAAAAAAGAGCAAAATAACTATAAGGCCAACAGAGCAGGACTTCATGTTTAAAAGTGAGTTCTCTAACCTGGAACTACAATATTTCACCAAATGAAAGATCCCAGTTTCTTCTTCAGCTTCACACTGCTTCTAATCAATTCCCTGCTAGGAAGTTACAAAAAGACAGTGGCCAAAAATGAACCTTATGGAAATTTACCTCTCAGGAACTGAGCCCCACAATGCAGGTTTGCTTCTCAATTTCCTTTTTTAAAACAAAGCAACTGGAAAGAAAGTCAAACAGTAAAAATATCAGTGAATAAAAAAAAAAAATCTTGCTTTCTGAGAGAAAGAAACAGTAATGTAGCTAAACAAACAAGCAACAAAAAAGCCAGTATCCTGTCTCCTTTCCTCCATAGTACAAACCAGAGCTATCCATGACTTCCCTACCACGAATCAGTTCTGTGTATAAAAGTCACCACACAACACACAACAAATATGCCACTCATCCTGTTCTGGTGAGTATTGCATACTTTGGTGAAAGATTATAAAAAAGACAAAACAGCCCACTAAATAGAGGAGCAGATTTCTTTCTCCTTTCCATGCTGTTACAGCTCTAACTACCCCACCCCACCAAATGTCATTGTCAAGTGTAACTGCCTGGTGAAGACGCAGATTGTTATCTACAGAAAAAAATGGTTGAATAATTAATTCAGCTGACAATTGTTGCTTTTCCATATTTATAAAATGTCAAGACAAAAATGGCTTAGAAAGAAATTTCAACAGCACAAAGATAGGAGGTATTCAATCCCTTAGAAAATCTTGGGAAGCTGCCAACCAGCCATAGCAATTGTTCTCCTTCAACTCCATGTAATCCTCCAACTCAATTTTCCCTACACCTTTCTCTAAATCTCAGAAAAACACCAGGTGCTCCAATGTCAGTAGTGCCCTGAGCTGTTGATTTAAGAACACGGGGGAGGGAAACAGAGGTAACTCACCCAGTTGTATGTACATAGCTTTGTGTGTAGAGATGCATATGGACTGTGTGTACAAACACACTGACATAAGGTTCTGGTAGTGTTACAGATTCTTTCTTTATCATCAGCACATTTGCAATTGCCTATACACCATGGGAATTAAATCAGAAATCAAATAAACTGTTCAGATATTTTATAGACTTGACTAGGTAAAGCAAGGCATGTTCTGCCAAAAAGCCAGTTATAAGAAGGATCCACACAATGAACCCAAGGAAAACCCATGGGGGTTTCTCTTAGGGCCAAGTAAACTGAGCTGGGCAAAGCAGAACAGACAGCAAGTGAAGAAAGAGGGTGAAGCCAGAAAATATGTGGTTGCCCAGAAACATATGCAAAAAGAAGTGCTTAGGGCCAAAGTGCTGGCTAGAAAGTCATCTTGCTCATCACAAGCAGAATAGCAGACTCATCTCATCCAGTAAATGCAAATCATGTCATTCCACTAAGTTACACTGAATGTATCAAATAGTGCTCTTAACAGAATCATTAATCCTTGTGTTTTAAAGCTGTTTAAATCTCATACCTATCGACTTCAAAGTGCCAGATTTCAGGAAGGACAAAGCTCTGTTTTAGTAGAGGGGATGACAGGGCCGGACAAATGCAATGTACTCTACAGAAATTGCAGAGCATCTTTCTCCTGGAGTAAAGTCCCTCCCACTGTAAATAACAATCAGTTATTTCAGACCTGAGGAACATGAACATACATAAGTCGTAGGACCTCATGAGCTGCATACCAGAGTCCTGAAGAAATTCACTGGTATAGTTTCCAAGCCATTTCCCATAATACTTAAAAAGTCATGGCAGTCAGGTGAAGTCCCAGGGGACTGGATAAAAGGGAAATGCCCAACTTTAAAAAGGATAGGAGGACCCTGGGAACTACCAGCTACCTGGTCAGCCTCCCCTCTGTGCCTGTGANTCAGGAAGGACAAAGCTCTGTTTTAGTAGAGGGGATGACAGGGCCGGACAAATGCAATGTACTCTACAGAAATTGCAGAGCATCTTTCTCCTGGAGTAAAGTCCCTCCCACTGTAAATAACAATCAGTTATTTCAGACCTGAGGAACATGAACATACATAAGTCGTAGGACCTCATGAGCTGCATACCAGAGTCCTGAAGAAATTCACTGGTATAGTTTCCAAGCCATTTCCCATAATACTTAAAAAGTCATGGCAGTCAGGTGAAGTCCCAGGGGACTGGATAAAAGGGAAATGCCCAACTTTAAAAAGGATAGGAGGACCCTGGGAACTACCAGCTACCTGGTCAGCCTCCCCTCTGTGCCTGTGAGGATCATGGAACAGATCCTCCTAGAAGTTGTGCTAAGGCACAGGGAGGACAGGAACCTGATTCAGGACAGCTGTCAAGGCTTCATCAAGAGCAAATCCTGCCTGACCAACCCAGTGGCCTTCTGTGTGGGGGTAACTACATCAGTGGAACAGGGACGGGCTACAGATGATATTGATCTGAATTTCTGTAAAGTTTTTGACACAGTCCCCCAAAACATCTCTGTCTCTGAATTGGAAAGAGATGGATTCAACTGTTAGATGGATAAGAAATTCAGATGGTCACACCCAAAGAGCAGTGGTCAGTGGCTCAGAGTCCAGATGGACATCAGTGACAAGTGGTGTCCCTCATGGGTTCATGCTGGTGCTATTGCCTTTTCCCACCTAGAAACTCAAGATAATTTTAATATGGGAGGTAATATAGAAGTGGATCTTTATTGGAGGCTTTCAGGGGCAGTTAGGGAAACATGTCCACAAAAGCCCACCCACATGGGGTGAATACAGTTTTTATATGTTTAGCAAATTAACATAATTGACAGAAAAGCACCAGTTAGGAGGACAAGTGATGATGGAATTTCCCCCAGGACAAGGTCCTTCTCTGGAGCCTCCCACCTTGATGCTAGCTGTCCTTTGTTTATGAATATGTATCTTGGAGAATTGTTCTTGGCCTTGGTTCCCTGGAAGAACCAAGATAGCTTAAGGGCCTTGTACCACCCTGGCCTTGGAGCTCTGGAATTTGTTTTGTCTTTCTGCCTAGGGAAAAGCCATGGAAAATTACTGGGAAAACTAGCTACTAACACAATAGGCTACAGAGCTACAAATATATGTGTGAAGAATACAGAGAACATATAAAAGGAAAAAGGGCAAACCAAAACAGCATCAGTACCAGTGTTATTTAACATCTTCATTAATGATTAGCATGAAGGTATTGAGTACACCCTCAGTAATTTGCTGAGGACAGTAAATTTGCTGTAGACAGCCAGCCAAGTGGTGTTGTTGCTACATCTGAAAGACAAATTTCATCCACGGGGACCTGGACAAGATCAAGAAGTGTGCCCATGGGAATTTTAGGAGGTTTAACAAGACCAAGTGCGGGGTGCTACACCTAGATTGGAGCAATCACCAGTTCCAACACAGTCTATGGGATGAACAGATGGAGAGCAGCCCTGGGCAGAAGGACTTGGGGTGCTGGTGGATGAGAGGCTGGACATGACCCAGCAATGAGCACTCACAGCCCAGAAAGCCAAACGTATCCTGGGCTGCATCCAGAGCAGCGTGGGCAGCAGGGGAGGGAGGGGTTTCTGCCCCTCTGCTCTGCTCTGGTGAGACCCCACCTGCAGTGCTGCATCCAGCTCTGGGGTCCCAGCACATGGACCTGTTGAAGAAAGTCCAGAGGAAGGTCACAAAAATTATTTGAGGAATTGAACGCCTCTCCTGTGAGGAAAGGCTGAGAGAACTGGGATTGTTCAGTCTGGAAAAGAGAAGGCTTTGGGGTGACTTAATTGCAGCCTTCCAGTGTTTGAAGGAAGCTGCAAGAAAGATGGAGAGAGACTCTTTACAAGAGTATGTAGTGACAGGACAAGGGGAATGGATTCAAACTGAAAGTGGGTAGGTTCAGATCAGATATTAGGAAAAACTTGTACACTGTGAGGGTGCTGAGGCACAGGAACAGGTTTCCTAGAGAAGTTGTGGATGCCCCAACCCTGTGGGTGTCCAGGCTGAGCACTGAGCCACATGGTCTGTTGGGAGGAATGCCTGCTCATGGCAGGGACATTAGAACAAGATGATCTTTAAGATCCCTTTTAACTCAAGCCATTCTGTTATTCTAAGGTTCTATGATTCCACAACTCATTGAGCAAGTCCTTGATTTGGCTACCAAATAGCTAGGGCATGGTGGGATGGATGGATGTCAGTTGCCCACCAAGCTTTTCCATCACTCCTGTCCTTCACAGAACACAGGGGAGAAAATAACATGGGGGGAAAAAAATTATGGGTCAAGATAAAGGCAGTTTAATAAAGCAAAAACAAAGATTGTGCATGGAAGCAAAGGAAAGGCAAAGTTTTATTCATTTCCCATCAGCAGACAATGTCCAGTTGCTTTCCAGGAAGTAGGGCTTCGAGATGCATAGTGGTGGCACTAAAAGACAAACAGATAGTAATAACAAATGCCTTCTCCCCTCTTCCCTCTTTCTCTTAGGTTATATTGCTAAGCAGATGCCATATGGTATGGAATATCCTTTTGGTCAGTTTGGGTCAGTTGCCCTGGCTGCATTCTCCCAACACGTTGTCCATTCTCACTGGTGAGGGGAAATGTCAGAGAGCCTGCACTGATGCTGTGCCAGCGCTGCTCAGCAGTAGCTAAAATACTGGTCTGTTATCAACACCTTTCTTACCACCAGTGCAAAGCACAGCACTACAAGGGTTGCTGTGGGGAAAACCAGTTTCATCTCATCCAGAGCCAATACAGTGGATCAGTCCAGCCATAGATTACTTCTTTCATTCATTTTTTTATTACGACAGAATGCCTCACAGGGAAGCCTAAATAACTCCATTTTATCAGTTCTTAAAATAGAGTCAAATGTCATGCAGAACTTAATGAACTTGGAAAAGAACAGTAGTCTAGCTGCAGAAAAATCTGATTTTTTTAATCCCTTTTTATTTGATCCTAATCACTCCGTGCTATAGGCGGTCAGTAGACACAGGATTGGAAGATAAATAAATGCACCCTGGCAGTTACCTCAGCTGCCACTGCAAGTGCTTTCTGACACATAATTAGAAAACAAATGGAAGATTAGCTTAATAATATTCATTAGCATCTAATGAAACTGAGAGTGTCTTGTGTTCAAAACATGTTGGGCTNTTTTTTTTTTTTTCTCTTCAGATTATCCTAAGTAAGGATTTTAATGATATTCAGAAATCACGGCTGTCTTGCTGAATCGCTGTAGGACTGACCTCCCTTGACAGTTCTTAAATTATTCAGCTATCAAGGGCCTGCTAAACATTAAATTAAGCATCCTCTCTCCCCTGTCCTAAACCATTAAGTTATGCAAATGCACAGATAATGGGGCATATGACAGCTGGAGGCATTAATCAGGCAGCTCTGTCTCTGGGCTGTTGTTATGTAGAAACCGCATCTGCCAACAGACAGAAGAGACACAATTAGATCTCACTTAATGGAATAAGAAGAAACTACCGAGCTCTCTACACTCCTGTTAGGTTGTAGACCTGGGAGGGAATAAGGCACTTGGGAAATCTCACTCGCTCTCTGTTTCTCTTGCTCTCCTATTTTTTTAATACCTGTTCTTCCAATTGAAATGAAAAATTACCTGTAATTGTTATCATTTGCAAACAAAGCCTGTCAGAAGACCCACCCGCTGTTTACAATGGATGTTTTTCTTGTTCCTTGCTAAGGTTCTTTGGGGAATTTACCTTCATTTGTTTTTTTTTAACTAATGCTCTGCCTTTTGCTGGAGGAGGGTGGAGAGGGGAAGAAGCAAATAAATGTGTCTCCGTTTGCACCATTCAAATTACTGCTTTGAAAATGAACTATCCTGCTCAATCATAGTGGAGAAGGATATTGCTGAGGCATGACTCAGTTTGCCATTTGTACATATGTGATGATTTCTTTCTTATTACTTGCCAATTATTGGAGACCAGTCTTTGCATGCAGATTTTTCTGGCATTTTTAGCACATTTTCCCCCACAAAATTTTTTCTCTACTCTAATAACGTGGATGGGGGTGGTGCCCAGAAATTTTGAGATGTTCATATGAAAAGAGGTTTGGAAAAGAATCTAAATAACTTAATGCAGCTTACTTTAAGCGTGACTTTAAAAATCCTTGTTCAAAATTTGGGCTGCAATGGAAAATGAATCAAAAAATACTGAATAAATGGATAAGTGTGCAAACATGAGTCACTGTTTTAGAAAGGAATGTTTTTCCTATACAGACTGGCCTTATGTTGTCTGCTGGAATTTCTGAAAGCCCTCATTATTAATAATGATGGAACATTCTTACCACAAAGATCTTTCACCCATGGTAAGCTCTCCTCTTCTCTCTGAAAGAATACCTACTAAACCAACTTTATTAAATCCTTTAGACAAAATTTTTAATGTAGGTATTTTCCCATGGAGAGGCTGGGCTTTTAATTCAGATTATGTGTTAACTTATTTAATAAAAGCAAAAATATCAACTTTTACTCATACCAACTTTGATTTTTAGAAAGCAGTGACTTTTTTTCTGGGACTTATGTTAAGATGAAAATGTTCTTGAAGTATTGGAACAGGTTAGTGAGCATATATCAGTTTGTATACTGCTACTCAAATAAGCCCAATATGTGCTGTATGCAATCAGTTATACAGATCATTTTCTGCCCAGCTGCCACCGTCAGTACTTCTGCAAAAGCTTTTACAATCCAGACTGCTACCTAAACCTAACGGTTGAACATGTAAAATTGATCTCTACCGCCACACACAAAATAGTTAACGCCTCTTTCACTGAAAGCCTGAGACCTTATGAGCTTAACTGTCACCTACAGGTGAGCAAAGCTAGAACCCTATCTCTAGGTAGGAGAACAAATCTCAGAATCCAAAAATACCACGTCTTCCTTAGCAATCCACTTAGGGGGAAAAAAAAGGAAGCATTAGGATAAACATTCTAGATGGTCCCAGCTGCCAGATTTCCACCTCTAAAAGAAGAGAGAATGATAGAAAATGCAAGCTGCTTCTGTTATTTCGGTGACTGCATCTCTGACAAGCAACTGGAGATCTAAGACCTTAAAACAGTAGGTTATGAAGCAGTACTAAATTAATGATGTAGTTTTCTAATTACCTCAATTCATTTTGCTTTCCTCTGTTCTTTTTATCTCAGGACTACCAGGAATTTAGGCCAATATATCTCATTGCTGTCTCCACTTTTTATGCAGAGTACAACTTTCCCTACTGGTCCAACAACCTCAAGGTAGGAAAAAACAAGCCAGGCAGAACATAAGACCACTAAATCTTATTCCTTTCATTTTAATTTTTGACAATCATGGTATTTCAGATATGACTTCAGCTGCACAGATTGGTTGATGTGTTTGCTTCCAATGATCATATAGACACAGCTATCATTTCTCTTATTTACAAAGTGCTCCCAGAGATCTGGATTATGAAGCTAGTCATAAACTTTGCAGCACCAAAAATGTTATGCAAGCTATATATCGGTTTCTTCATTATTGATGAGGATGGATGGCTTACAATTTGGGTTTACAAATCTTAATTTGGATGTTTTCCTTTGAAATCAAGTGATATAGAACTAACATCTTAGCTTTTCTCTTTGTCTAGAAGTATTGTGTCAAATCAACAATATGTGCGTATAAATTATTTTAGAGAAATTCTATGAGTATAAATTGCATAGCTTTCTGAAACCTTCACTGGAGAGGATGGGACAGATGCAGATAATCAAACCCTCAGTTTGTCCCATACTATATGCTTTGTGACATTTAACTACTTTCTAGTGCCAATTCCAAAACTGTGCTGATTATGAAGCAGCAATCCATTAGTAGTAAATACAGTTATTAATGAAATTTCTCCATGCCTATGCATACTAAGTTTTATAATTCTTCATCAGTTTTCAGTTGTATTTTTCAGAAGAAGCTAAATAGAGGTATCTGACCAATCTCAATGCTTGTTCTGCATTACAATAAGATAGACATGGCATCGTAATTAAAGACCTCTGTAAAAATATCTGAATAACGCATATGTATAGAGCATTTACAACTGTTCCAAAATTTACCTAAGGTAGTCTTGGTCTAAATACTACTTGCACTCTGACTACAAATTTATAACAAGATATTCTCCTTTTCTGACCACTGGTTATATTTCAAATGTATGTGGAATAATTTCCTGGGTGACCCTGTGTGGCAAATGAACCGCACAAAGA
>WBMY01013485.1:75999-86840 GCA_013397315.1 Donacobius atricapilla | reverse complement strand
ATTGAGCATATCAAGATGTAAAATATTACATGATGCAGATAATTTTTTTTGCATGATGGCATTGTACAGAATCTAGATATCACAGCAAACATCTGTGTTTTAAAAAAGAAAGTGCATGCACATTCTTATTGTTACTGTTTTTATTGGTGGTTCTCAACTTACTAAAATTTAATATAAAATATTTAATAACATAAAAAATTTAATATGCTGTAGCCATTCATGTACATTTGTGTAATCACCTTGGTGTTCATTCATCTCTGGCAGAGTTGCAACCATGCAGTGTTCTCAGGCTGCTTTAGAAAGGAGGGTGACAGCACTATCTTCACAGTCTCTCAGGGGAAAGTGTGTGTTCAGCAAGACTTCCTTAAATGAGACTTGACAGTGAAGAGAGCAGCACTGAAATTGTTGATCTGTGGGACAGATATCTCAGTCTTGTTCAAGAAAGCTTGCCTCAAACATTATTTTAAATTGATATATCTAAGCACCATAATTGATAAGCACCATTATAAAAAGGTATGCTGCCAATATACGTAAGCATTTGGCATTTTTACTATTTGGAATTTTTAAAAAAAGCTGTACTGTCATCTTCATATGTGTTTTACACTGTATGTGTAGGTACATTTATTTTGAGATGAACTGAAAGCTTAAAATGCCTAAAATGTGCAAAAGCAGATAGTCCTATGCTGAATTTCTAAATCTGAAAACAGAATTTGCAACAGGTTCTTCATCTTGAATCTGCAAGTGCTTTTTCATATATGCTGAGCAGTAATGTATATCAAGCTAGGACTGAATAGGTAGATTACTTTTTGAATGTAACTTGACTATAAAGAACACAGTTCCTATTATACATACATACCTACAGATATGCTCTTCGTGTAAGAGCATATTACAGTGCAATGACTGTACTGTTGTTTATATTTTCCCCTCCTTCAGACACATTTTTTTGCTACTTTATTAAATGGGACAGAGTCCAGGCTGGGATGTTTCTCTGAGATTTAGTGCTTACTTTCAGAAATTCAAACCTTCTCTCACAGCTTTGCCACCAATTTCATGACAATAGAACTGTACCTAGTGTAGTAATTTAACACAAAATTACATTGGTTTAGCCTATTAAGGAAGTAAACAACAACTTTTACTACTGTAGGGTAAGAAACAGTCACAAATATCTAGCAATTAAGGCTTATGTTCTAATTTAAGTCATCTACATCAGCAGAATTACTATATCGGTCTTCCATGATAAGCTTATTCCTGATATTAGCTGGTTTTTACTCACTGGCTGCAAAGTATAACCTGGTAATTTCCTGCTCTGGTGCTTTCCTTGATTGCTTTGAGTGATTACCTTCTTCTCCATTCAGTACAACTTTTCTCCTCAAAATTTAAGAACTGTCTGTATGTCTTTACTCATTTCATATGTTTTCAGGTCAGGAACATGACAGTTTTCAAGCTGCACTCATTTTCTATTGAGGGACATTTTATACATGTCAACATTTCATACAGATTCCTATCTCTGTTAGTAATCTCTGGTATGTTTTGGTTATATTGTTCTGAAAGAAAATACAAGGGTTTGTACAGTTCTGCTCATGTCATCTGTCTGTGGACACCATTAGACCTTACCCAGATATTGTATTTTCTTTTCAAGTCCGCTTTTTGCTTGGTTTTACAAAAAGCCTGTTGTTGAGATCCTGGTCTCTGGTGACTTCTGCCTACACTTTGATAAAAGATTTTTCTCACTGTCACTTACCAGTTGCCTGAATTTCCCTCGCCACCATTCACCTCTGTCCTCACCTTAACACATTCTGTCAAGGAGTGTGTTTCCAAAGCTATAGGGACTGGCCACCTTTCTCCAGTCACTCTCCTTTGGGAGTCAGCCTCTACCTGGGTACTCATGACCCACCTGCTTCCAAATGCATCCAAAGATAAGCAGATCTGCAGTTTATTGTCCAGGGAAAGACAATATTGGGCAGTTGCCTGTCTGGACAGGAAGAACAAAATTATCACTTGTGCTCACGTCTATACACACAGGCAAACATTGCAGGCATGTTTGCCTCAAGAATTCCTCAGCGTGAGTGCTTCCTGGACACCCACCAGCAGAATTCCCATCACATCAACAGATTCATTCTTCTCCAACCTGTGTCAGGCTGCTTCTGATCATTCTGCTTTTCACTGTCATCAGTCAATAGAAATTAATGCAGATTCACTGGTCTTCCACAAATTAATGATCCTTCATTAGTCAGTCAGATCCACCCCAACAAATAAAGCAAGACCAGCTTCTAATCAGGAAAGAAATTTGGCCCTGTAATTAACAAAACTTTGCCATACCTAATTTCACCATGGCAAGTGAGTTTTTTCCATCTTCTGCAGAGTACCACTGTACTGTGTCTTTTGTACCATTCCTTATACTGCACTACACTGAAAACTTGCCCTGCACATCCTGGGCTGCAGGGGACTTTCAAAAGTCTGTCAGTCTACTAAAGGTGTAATTTTACAGGATGTGATCTGTGTATCTTTTAGTAGCTGGCATGTGAATTTACACAGAATCATTTTCAGTGTTTCCAGGTTTTCTATGAAACTTTTACAAATTCATTAAACCATCCATTAGTCATTCACTTTCTATTTTCACCGGTCGGATTGATTTTTATAATGGTTCAGGCAGCAGCAGATTTACAGTAAAAGCAAACAGGGTTACATCATTTATTTCACACACTTCCACCAGACCACTTACTGGTTTCTTTCCTCAGATTGTTTTATTTCTGATTATATTAGACATTGAGGTTTTTTCCCCCATTTTTTAGCCTGTGTTCCATAATCACTGAAATCTATTATCTATATAGTCTGTATATACAGGGTGATATAAGATATTCACATAAGATTTATGAGATAAAATATACTTTCTTTGTATTTTGCATAAAATCTGTCAGATATATACTTCTATTATGTATTTCATACATAATGTATTTTTATATCTTGACATATACATTCATTATGGATATCAGCACTTCCTGTGTGGACAGAAGTTGAACTCTGAGTCCTGAGGCCTGCTATGTCCTGGGGCATACTGAAAATGATAATAACCCATGGTTGGTTTTGCCATATTACCTAATTAATCCAGCTGCTCTCGAATTGCATTCTTCTTTCACTGGATATTAAACCAACTTGTCAATTGTAATTGCAGAGCTCCTTTTTCCTTTTTTATCTCATTCAGGCCAGTCCTACTGAGTCTATCTTTTCTTCCATGATATTGCTTTAGTTCAGTCATTTTTAGAGTAAAGGAAATACATGGTATAAAGAGTTGAAAAATAAATGGCCTGCAAGTTTATGAAATAATACTTGTAATTCATACATAAACTTAGTATATCAAAATATTTTCATTATAAAGCTGTATCTGTAGAAACATAATAAAACTTGTACAGATTCTTCTAATACATCAGGAGTCAATAACTTCAAGTTTTTAGTAAGTTTCCACTCTGATGTGTTAAAGATGGATCAATCTGTTAAAATGGGTTCACAGTGCAACTCCGCCACTTGTAGAGGAAAACAAATACTTCAAAGGAATATCAGGTAACATTCAATACTTGCAAAGTTGCTTCTCCCTCTGTGCACAAGCGCACAAAGTTACTTTTAAAAATTAAGTGCATAGCTTTCTTGTCTTCATTTAATTTTTGCCTTCCCTCTTCTATTGACACCGAACAAGAAATTCAGTGTCAATAAAAATACAAAGGCAAATACAAACAAAACACAAGCAAAGCATTAACAAATTAAGGTAAATTAATTACATTATCTCCATCACCACTTGAACCACAGGAACAACCTGATATGGATATTCCTGGCCTTCAGAGAGACATAATTTTTATGTCTTCATTTGTGTTATTTTGCCCACTAAATATTCTAAAAGCAAGACCTGTGAGCAGCTCCCTTAAGAACCCAGAATTCCAACCTTTATCATAACTGTGAGTGTGATCAGGCTCAAATAAACAAGCAGATGTAGTCACATAGTTTTGCCAGCTAGAGACCGAAAATGAGCCTTATCCTTTTTTGTCCTTTTTACAGAACAGTCCCCATTTTCATTCTTTCTTGAAAGACATAGCACTCAGAAGTCTTCTCTCTTCAAGTATCTATATGTCTGATGTTTTAATTTTGAACCAGTAGATTTTTGTTCATTACCCAGGGAGCTGAAATCTAAAAACTACTGAATCAATGCTAATACATGATCTGCTCATCTTATTTATCTCTCTGTGCATTTGTTTTATTTATTTTCTGAAGCATATTTAGTGTGCAGTCTCTGTGTGGAGTATTATATATTTCTAAATAATGCAATCTTGCTGACAGGGTTTACATGATGGAATCATTGATATTGATGTGACAGCCTTAAAGTCTCTCTGCTTATTATTATGAAGTATCTTTGCTATGATGCAGAAAGTAGTATTCTTAATCCCGTCTTCACTCTACATAATTAGTTGTGCTGCCCTAAAACAAAATCTTAACTCATGCTGAATAGTGACAGTGATCTTGACAATCAGTAACACTCATCCTCAGTGTGATATCCATTCACCAACTATTCCTTTCATTCCCCCTTCTATGAGGAAAAAGCCCAGACTGGGCAGATACCTCCATTACTCACTTGAATCATCAGTCACCCCCATGAACTGCAGGCAGGCAGGGTACCCCAGCAGCTCCATGAACCTGCCTCCACTCCACATGGCACCAAAGATACTCTAACAGATGAGAAAAGGAGACCTAAGCATCAGTAAAGGGAGAAACTTGAGTGCTGATGTTACCCGAAGTGAGGTTTTTTTAACATTTCTCAAGCACTGTCTCAGCCGGAGCTCAGAATCATCATTTCATCTAGGCAGACAGACAGGCAGGCAGGAAGTGTCTACAGTTACCGTTTCTTAAAATTTCCCACTGGTGCAATGGTTTTCTCATAGTTCTACCTGCTTGTTTATGGCTAAGTTTTTTAATCTGCTCAGAACCCTGTCTAAAACTCCATCAGATTGTGCTACGCTAATCACCACTGCCAGCAAAGACCTAATGCAGATCTGACATAGCAGTTGCTTCATTTTAGAAAATGGACTGGAGAGAGAATGGTACTGCCTTTGCCACATAACCCAAATAGCTATTCCCAGACTGCCTGAGAGCTAATTTTGCTACATATATATTAAAGGTATGGCCTCTGGTTATGCACTGTTTCAGCAACAATAGTTATTAAATAGCTCAACAGATCCACCATCAATTTATAGTAAATACTGTTCTTATTTAAGGAACAATTCCCAATGCTGCTTCTCTTACCCAGAGCAGCTGTGGACTCACCATCACTGGAAGCGTTCAGGGTCTTGTATGGGGCTCTGAGCAGCCTTGCTCATGGCAGAAGGGTTGAAACTAGATCATCTTTATGTCCCTTCCAGGCCAAACCATTCAATGATTCTATGATTTTATAGTTCTATGACTCTGCTAGAGTACAGCGAGTTTCTCTACACTAAAAAACATTACTTTTGGTTTGTTTTGTTGATCTAAAAGTCACAGAGACGCTGCATCTGTGTGGTCCAAACACATACTTACACCAAACATCTGGTTTGCATTTTCTTTTTAATAGTATGGAAATTAGCCATGTTTCAAGAGGTTGTAATTGTCCAGTAGAGTAGTCCTTTATTTTATTTTTGCATATTTCTTTTCTCTATGAATTACTTTCACATGTGGAAGTAAGTCAGCTCTTTGATGCAGTTAGGAGATGTTGATTTCCTAGTTACAATTCATAACAACCACAAAGAAGGCTGGATGATTATGGATCTGAGAGAAGGATATAAAATCATCCAGAATTGAATTGATATCTAGAATACAGAGTAGTACTAACCAATTTACCCAAATCATCACCCTCTGAATTTAACTGTACCTTAAAGCCCTTGGAATTATCTTTGCACGTTTTTATTATACCAAAATATAAGGATTAATTGGTGTTTTCACTTTAAAATGTCATAAGCAGATACAAAGCACAAAAGCAGTATTACAAGGACAAGGTAACCAACTTGATAAAGCCCACCAAGCTTTACTCCTACTATTCAGAAGCCTACTCCTACCATTCAGAAGTTTGTCCACAGTATCCCTTTGCTGCCTTATCATATCCAGCTCTTTTCTGCCAGCTCTAAGTCAACTGATAGGATTCACTTCCAGTCAGTTTTATTTTCTTTACTACATGACTGCAATGAAAAGTCCATCCTCTGACTCTTTGCTGGGCAGTGTAAGCAGTCTCAGTTCACCTCTCAGCAAGTAGGAAACCATATCAGCAATCAGAAAAATGAGCTGACCTTCAATCTCAGCAGACAGGCCTTGTGTGTACAAGGAGAATGAATTCTGGATAGGCTTCTTTAGAGATATGGCTAGCTCAGACTGGCAAAGCCAGGCATATTGTTGTACCTCTGCTGTAGGGAAAAAGGGCTTAGGTTTCCCTAAGATATCAAACATCTAACAAGTTTTCTCAGCTCTGCTCTCACTGCAAACTACAGAAGACTATAAAAGTTGTGCAGCCATGGTTTGCTAATTTTTTATGCCATGATGTTTTGGGAAAAAAAACAGTTTTAAAAATCTTTCTCCATCATATCAACTCTTTGCTAAGAATTCTCAAACTGCAAAACACTACACACACATAGCAAATGGTGCTCAATTTAAAAAAAAAAAAGAAGAGAGAGAAGAATAAGTACATCTTACTTCAAATATTAGTGGTACAATCTGCAGAGACGATATAACTTTTATGAGATTCAATGTAATTTTTCTATTGGTAAAAATACCACAATATCAGCTAAAGGCACAGACAAGGGAAGTCTATCTGTGATATCAGTTCCAGAAATAGACTAAGCAATTATCACCTTTGAAGCAATTAATAAAGGCAAAAGAAGTAGGGTAAACTATTTCTCACCAAATAATATTAGGGGGAAATTTAGAAAGCAATATGGCATATGATAAAAATATTATTTTAAATCAAGCATAATACTTGTAAATCACCAGCTGTATTCACTCTACCAACTTCTTTCTGAAGCTTAGCTTTTAAACACAGTGCTGGATCTATCTTAACCAAGTCTTTGTCTCCCTCCTGTGTTCAGTCTGTTCTTAACATGAATTCAACAGAAACTCTGTCATTCAAATATTTACGGTCACTGCTTTAAAATCTTCCTTTTTTTAACCCAAGTCATATGTAAAACAGCATTAATGTTTCTCAAATAATGTAAATACTTCCTAGATAAAGGCTAGTTCACATCTGATAAATGGAGGTCAGAAAAATTTGCAAACAACTTAACAAAGTCAATGTGGTCCCCTTGCTATTTATGATTGATTTTTGCTTGGTACTTGCAATATACTAATTTTCAAAAATTTATCCAAGACTTCTAAACCTTTCTTTTAACTGTCAGACTGCTGAATTTACATGATGTCATCAAGCAATGACTTTCAAAAGCATTAACATCAGAAGGTGGAGAAATGATTAATGCATAGAAGAAACATATCATTAAATCTTAAACTAATCAATTATTAAATTCTGCAATATCATAGTAAAGTTGCCTGTTTTTATTTCCAAAGGGATTATATGGAGCTAATGTGGCTATATCATGCACACACACATCTATGCTTCACTCATTCAGTAGTGTGAGACTGCTTTAAAAGAAATATACTGGTACCTGGGAAAGACTCTCAAACACGTAATATAAAATCTACACATTTGTTTTTCCTTCATTTCCCTTTTATTTCCTTTTTCTCATGTTTGCAACAGCCAAGACAACCATTTTTGTGAAATTACTAGCATGAAGTCTGTTGCTGTATTTTTACATTTTCTAGTGCTGAATGTGTTCCCCTTTTTAAGAGAATCTGTAGATCAGAGTCTTTCTCTTTTGCTGTAAGAGAACAAACCTCGAAATCAAGTCACATTATTTGGAGGGCACTGCATCTAATATTTGAATATTTGAACCTCCAGTGAATATTTGAACCTCCAGTGCAGTAGAAAAAGTGTTTCCAAATAACAGACACCTTTTTGTATGAACCGTTAGAAATTTGTAGAAGAATATTCCAAATATTTCCAACAACAACAGAAAATATTATACACATGGACAGCTACTGTCCATGTATTTGGCATAAAAAGATTTTTAAGGAAAGCCATGATTTCAATCTAATGGAAGTCTGGGATAAAGCACAACATGACACCTCCCTTTCTACTTAAGGAGAATAAGACCTTAAACCAAACCCTTTACTATGTGCTTTAGCCACACACAGACACCTCAAAGTCAAGCCTGGTAGATTCCTTTCCAATAAGCTGAGGCAGATGATCCAATTCAAAAAGTATTTAAAACATTAAAAAATGCCTTTTTAAATGAAAATTACTTTTGTAGCCCTTTTTTAGAGGTTGGATATATTTGCTGTCATTTCTGTTCCCACTTCCTGCCTGCTGAAGAGATCACAAAAATCTTCCAGATAATTCTTGCATCATTTTGGTAAAATAAGAATAAATTGAACAAAAAGATCTTTAGGCAAAGAATTTTTATTTTAACCACCTGACTACAAATAATTTGATATAATATAGACAATAGTTATCTAAAATTTTCACGCTCATTATTATTGTGAATTACTTAGCATATATTAAATCATTACCAATCTTTCGCGGATTTTACTCAAAAATGCTACCTGATGCTTGCCTGATCTTTGACCCCGAAAAAAAGTCAAATTTTTTCTCCAGTGTCTAACTTGCAGTTGTTCTAATAGAAAATATTGCCAGTTTTCAAATCCTCCTATTCTTTTGGTCACTGGAATTCTCTTATTCAACAGTCTGTGATTTTCTATAAACCTGTACCTTCACTGACTTGTGCAGAATGGTACACATCTTTCTGAAGTTGTAACCCATCACCCTGCTATGTTATCACCATTCCTGTTTCAAGGATAAATGTAATAGTATTGTTAGTTTTATGGCTTTGAAAATCCCTCCAATAGGGGGATAGAGAGTACATTGAAGTTTTTCTCACTATAACCTTTTCTTACCTAGCTAAAGAGAAAGGCAGTGCAGTAGAGCTAGAATAAAGCCTGTTCACAGAATTTTTCAGCACTTATCTTCTACAGCATACCTGCATTTGAATATATTTCATCTCCCTGAATCTTCACTTTCCTCCTTTTCCATTTTCTGCAGTTCAGAAGGCAAACGGAACCACAATAATGTGTACGTTGGATTTGTAACCCATCCTGAGGGGTTGAATGCTAAGTAGGTCACAAGAACACAGACACTGATGGGGTGATTCACCTGTGGGGTGAGGAAGAGCTCCCACGCTTCTGTCACACACCTTTTCTAATGCAATGTGATAGAATGATCTTAGACAAAATGTAGAGTCAAGCAGGCTTTTCTTTGGCCTCCAGAGATGATTTTGCTTAAGTGTTGAAGTACTTAACTCACCACTCAGTAATGGTCTTGAGTAGTAACATTACCTTTAAAATAAGCAGTAATATGAGTGCTTTGTTTGGCAATAGATGTTGCATGAATTCAGCTGGAGTTAGACTAGCCAAGCTTTCAATTACTGCAGATACCATGGTGGAAAGAGGACCAGCATGTGGGCAGTAATTTTCATTGTTTGCTTTACTCCTGTATCCTTTGATAGCCAGCTGGTGATGGATGGGAAGCAGTGTAATGATGCAGACTCTCTCTTCTGAAAGCCATTTTGTACAGCAATCCTGGTACCAATAAAACCCCATGAAATGCAACATTTTTACGAACTGCTAAAGTGATATGACTGTTATATGTTGATAATGATAAATTGAAGGAGTAATTGGCAATAATTTATTACCCTTTTCCTTGAGAGAAAATTACTCATACAGCTAAATGATACCAGTGTATTATGAAAATGAAGTCATTCTCTTCCCAGGCTACTCCTCTTACAGCCAGAAGCCATGTATGCTGGTTTTGCATCTTTCACTACTGTTCAATTCTGAATCCATGCAAAAAAGACTGCCCTTTCTCCTCTTTTTGTGGTACACAGAATGCTATGATCCAGACAAGAAACACAAGATTAAAATCTTTTAACTGAAAATATAGCAAAAATATTTTTGTAGACTAAGGAGATTGAAAGGAAACATTTCTTTCAGTAGTATATAATGATACAGTCTCATTTCCTGAACAAGTAATTGATTCAAGATAGTAAAGTAACAAATATCCTACTGAGAAAAAAAGTTCAGAATTAATTAGGGGCAGAAAGAAATTATCTGAATAATTAAAAAGTCATCTCTATTGGTTCAAAGCAAGATAAGCGTACAGGAATATCTCTTTAGATCTCACCTCTGAAAACAGATCAAAGATTACCTCCTTGGGATGAGAAAGAAATTCATTAGATCTTTAGTCGTTCAGTGGAATCATTTACCTCAACAAAATTTGTCTTCAGTCAAGTTTGTAATTGCAGAGATGTATATAAATATACAAACAGCATCTTTCAAAGAGCTAGAGGAAAACTGTTGATAGCCACATTGACAGTGGCATGAGGTCTCCTGAGCATTATTTTTTATAGGAAATGTTTAATTGCTTTTTATTGAGCAGAACCTTCCCTTCTGCTTGTAAAAGAAATTATTGCTTTCTCCCTCTGGTTCAGTCAGAGGAAGTTAATAGTCCCAGTTTCCTCTGGCAACAGACATGGTTAATGACTGGAAGACCATCATAAACAGGGTTTATTGCCCAAATTACAATCCAGTTCCTAACCAGCCTTCTCATTTCAAATTATCCTCCTGGCATTTTGGTGATTCTCTGTCTTATTATCTGGTTCATAAAGACAGTTCTCTGATATTTAAAAACTTTACGTGCTTCTTTTTTTTTTTTTTTATTTTAAATAGCATTC
>WBMY01013485.1:47742-75462 GCA_013397315.1 Donacobius atricapilla | reverse complement strand
AGGCTTCTATAAAGGATGTCAAGAAAAAAAAAAACCCATCTATGCAGAGATAACATCTAGTTTGCTTATGGCTAAGGATTCATTCAAGGGTACATCTATGTCTCCGTAAGAGGTGTTGCATAAATAAAGATAATAAATATTTTGAACAATCAGGCTGATTTATTAGAATGTCTAATTAATGCTTATAGAGCATTTCAAAATCACTGACAGTGGCATACTGCAGGATTGAATTAGAAATCAACAGTAGCAACTGAGAGAGAAATGTGTACCCAGGGCAAAAATGGCGAGTCTTCCAAATAGTGCTTATTTTTGCTAAAGATGATAAAAATAAATTCATTGTTTCTAAAAAGCAAAGAGTGAAGCACAGAATGTTGTTTAAGTCCAGTTTCAGCCTCACTTTCCTTTCTGTGTCAGTATTCTCTTTGGCTCAGAAGCTCATTTTGTGCAGAGCAAGATACAGAATAATAAGGGAAAAGACAGCAGCTGATGAAAAATCCCTTAATATTTTTATTTTGTGTTATTGCTGTGATGTACAATAGGTGATTTCCGAAGTCTGGTACCACACCAGAGAGTCAGGGACCATAGTACACATACAGATTCTCCAGAAGAGCTGTCCCTCTCCCCAGTTTCTGCCTGGGAATTGGAAGCTCTTCCACATCAGCAACAGCTGCACCACAAACCTACTAGAAGAGTTACATCATCCTGTGAGAAAAAGCCACTCTGAATTAGCCCTGCTGAGCAGTACCACTTTCAAGAGAGCTCTCCTTCTAATAAAAGCCATCAGACATGAAATTTGTCACTGTGTCTTTCAGCAATCAAGTGCCATCATTTCACTTTGACAGCAGAGAAAGAAATTAGTCTCTATAAAAAATATCAAACAGACATACCTTAAGGAGGACATGAAAGTGAAGTTGAGGGCTAGGTTGTTGTCTGCAGCAGGTGCTTATTTCAACAATTCCAGCAATAGGAGAGAAAAAGGATATCTGAAACCAAACCTTTTAACAGTGACAAAATGGCCACTTCAGCATTTCTACTCCAACATGTCTATTTTAGGATTTGCAATCTTTATTTCAACCTGACTAAATCCTGAATGTCTTCTCTGAGTGACAAATAGACAATCAGAGGACTTGGAAATCAGAGCCTAACATGGAAAGAAGCATGGTACAAACAGAGCACCCCTTAGGACAAAACTGCACCCTGATTTTTTCAGATCCCACAGTCTGAGCATAACACTTGTTTAGCCCCATCCTATTCTGCCCCATCCTAATTCTGCCCTACTCACAAAAAATGTCCTAGCACTCCATGAACCTGCAAGGTAGGCAATCTGATAACTGTCTCACAGCACAAACCTGCAAAACAGGAGATGAGTAACCTGAGGTTGTGGGAAAACAGAAGGATAACCTGAGGTTGGTCTCTTTAGGAGAAGATAACCCCTAGAACAGATCAGTTCTACTTGCTCTGGCACTTGAGCTCCCTCCTCTGATCTGGGACACAGTAGACTGGCATTATGGTAAAGTCGGTAGTCTGTAGCTCTGTTGGTAAGTTTTAGAAAGGCAGAACATGTGTCACAAGTCCTGTGCTGTACAATTACTTTACACATACTGTTAATGGGACCTTTCTTTTTTAAGTGAAACAAAATCAAAACAGATTAGTCTGGTCTCTCAGCCTCATAGGTACCATATGTTGGATGAGAATACAACTGGTTTGGAGTTCCAAGAGTCAAAAAAAAATCAATTTATATCCATCTACTCCTGAACTGAAAGGGTATGTGCAGTAAGATATTACAAAGTACGATCTAACGAACTATTAACAGAAGCATGATATAACTGTGTGGCAAACAGCCTTTACTTTCTATCACTAAACATGTCATTAATGACCAATTAAAGAATCCCCCTGAACTAGCTCATTTGGTGTTAGAGCGAATTTTTTAACAATATTTTAGAAAACTAAGTTGTTACCACACAGCATATTGAAAACATGGTGCATCAGAAAGATGCACACCACCATTAATAACATGTCAATAAAGCCCATTGTCATTCACTCAGTTACACTTCCATCAGTACTCAAAATTACCTCAGGAAAATCAGATCTGGAGCATTTTAAACACTCCTCTTAGCGTAAGGGACAGGAGTGGTGCAGCTGCAGGTAACAGGGACACCACAGTGCAGGCTGTTGCTATCTGTTATAAAGGAGGAACTGAAATAACTCCAATAAAATACACTGCCTTCTCTAGAGCCTTGCTTAACTGAAATATTTGCAGCTATATTACATCAATGCCTATATGCTTAGTCTCAAGACTTTGGGTGATTTCGTGGCATATTCTCAATTATTGTCCAAGGGGAAAACGTACAAGATGGGCATCGCAGGACACAAAGATTTATCCACCTCTCTGCAAAACAGCAGCCACTGCCATAAAAGGCCCTCAGCTGCCAAGCTTAGCTATCTGGTCAGTTTATCCCCAGTTGTCACAGATTGGGAAAGAATTAAGAAAACAAATGTAAAAAATGCACGTATCAGCAGGAGAATAATCAAGTCATTTTCTCCACAGCTCTTGCCAAAAGTGCCAGCAGGATGCAGGGCTACAGACTTCCAAAGAGCAGGGTTTTTTTACAGGAGGACCCTCAGCCTGCTGCTACCTGAGTCGTGGAGGGGCTGGTGAAAATCATGTGGCTGGAGCCTGTCTGTTTCTCACCTCCTGAGCGATGCCAGACTCCCCATCTTAATACAGCTCTGTGCAGAAACATACCTAAATGTTTGGTCTTTAAAGCAGCACCTCTCCAAGAGCACAAAACTTGTGAGCAACAGGTTGAACAATCAGCAGCAGGAACATTTGCTAACGCTGGTACCCAAGCCATGACTTCTCACCCACTCCACTCATTTCTTCTCTTTTGCATTTTGTCAGTATCCTTGTTCCCCCATTGCAGCCACCTAGCCTTGTATCTTCTACACCATTTTGATCTACCTCCCTGCAAAGGGCAGACTCTCTGGGGACTTAAGCAACCAATGTGATTTCTGAAAAATTCATGGTATGCCAAAGTTTAGGGAAGGAACTTGAGCACATCATTGTAAGGGGTTTTAAAACTCCTGCACTAAAATATGGGAAATTGACAGTTATCTCTTCTTCCTTACTGCCAATACATATACTTTCTTTCTGGAAATCAGAGGTAGCTGAACAATTCCTCTCATCTTTGCTACTATTTCCAGCTCAGTTTCTGAATCCTTTATCTTCTCTTGCTCAGAATGTTGTCTCAAGTTTGAATCTTAACTACCTCTGTCTTAAATACCTGCTATTGAATAATGTTTTTTGTAATAGGATAATAAAACACTGCACAATATGTTGTCATAGGCAGCACAGCTGTAATTTATAGTGTTTTATGCTTATTGTCTCTCAACCAATAGAAATTACATTTCCTTCTCCTTTACCCTAGCATGGGACATAGTGTGTAGCCAGCCAAGTTCTGATTGTTCAGCTCTCCCTTCATCAATCCCCATGTATTCCACTCTGTAGAACCAAAAGTGGCAGCAGCAGTTTTGAGAGCAGCTGCAAGGTGTCTGGGAGCGTTATTATATCTGTGATGAACTGCAAAGTATCCTGCAATAGACTGTCATCAGTAGCACATCACCTTCAGCCAGCTAACCTGCCTGCTGACCGAAGGTGTGAATGGGGAAAGACATTCAAAAAGTGCCATGACTCAGAATATGCCTGGAGTAGGACATACCAAGGCCAACTGCCAGTGAGGTTCTCCACTAGAACTTCACATCTTGTTGCTAAAACTATCTAAACTAACGATCTGATTGATATATGTTCTCTTTAATAGCAATGCAAAATAGAAGTAATCCAAATCATTTAAAGGAGCATAAGTAATAGAATGAGGGTCATAAAGTTCTCTTTTATCCTACATTTTAACAGTGATTATATTCTTTACAGAGAATAATCACTACTTTCTAGAACTGAGCTTTTCATAGTATTGCAGTAATTTAATATAGGGACTGAAATTTTTGAGACTTCATTTTAGACAACATAGTACCCCTTACAGAAAAAAAAAAATCATAAGGTGAGCATCAATCTAAGAATAAACTCAAAGCAACCCCCACATTCAGCAATTTGGGACATTTCGGCTCCTAAGCTCCCTTATATCACAGGGTTTTGAGATGGGTTTCTAGATGAATATATTCTGTAAAACAAAAATAATCTAAACGTAATCAGTCAGATATGTAACAACCAATTCACTGCCCTTTAAATACTTAAATGAAATAAAATTTCTCTTTCACAGTTCCATGCCGCAGTACCAGGAGCTCATGATATCTCAGGGATTTACAAGTCTCTCAGCAACTTATCCTCTAATTGCCTGTGGTGATTGGAATCTTCCCCATTTGTGAGCCAGGCTGGCTGAGATTTGGCCTTGCAAGTCATATCAAAGCTGTGGCCATCTCCGGTGATGCGCTGATTCAAGTAAAACACTGCTTATCTGGTGCTTCACTCTTATGCAATTTATGAACTCTCTTGTATTCCGGGACCTTTGCTCTACACAAAGCTGAACTGGGCTAAGCTATTAATTGTCCACAAAACAGATTTCTTCCCAACCTGAACTACAATTTGCCCTGCAACATGTAAGTTTGTTAAGCCTTGAAACGTGCATTTTCTGACCTTTCATGACATAGTCTGGAATTGAATTTCCCAAATTCACTCACTCCTAAACACTGATCATTTGCTTTATACTTAGGGCTCCCATCCTAATGTCTTTTGCATAGACAGGTTGCACAGAGCGTTTGCAAGCACTTCAGCAGAGAGCAAGGAAAAGCACAACGCTGTAAAATCACTGACCTCCTTCTGCTCACGTGGATCTTTCCCATCAGTATCTCCTGAGCCAAAGAACCCCCAAACTTTCACATTTTCTAAATGGTTAGCCTGTTTCTTTGGTGTAATCTGACTGAGATCAGACTCCAATACAAGGTTATTCTTTGTGTGTAAAAGACATTACAAGGACACATTACTTTTGCATTCTCTGGGGGTTAACACAGGATAATGGGTATCTGTGCTCTAGATTGTTTTTGCTGTCCTTCTATCATCTTCCTCTGTGAATACAGTTTTATTATTCTACAGACATATACTTCCTGTCTACTTCTGCCTCAGTCTTATTTCAGCACTAAACTGCTTTAAAAGATTCCTTTTTCCAAAATATCCTTCCTTTCACAGATATGGGGAGAGCCACACAAAGTGTGTGCTGCTTCATATCCACAGACATCTGACATCTGACCCTTTAAGTAAATTCCTCAGTGCTTCTCATTCTGCATGACTGTTCTTAATATAACAAGCTCTGTATTTTCTACAATCAGGACTGAGAATCATACGTGAATTTTCTAAACAAAATTTTTAGGAGAGTGAGAACTGGAAGCAAATATACTGGGCACTGCTGTTCAGTTTCTTTCAGTAAGGATTTAGCAATGCTCAGCAGCATTTTGGCTCAATATTTAAATGTGTTGCTTCAGTATTGCAGAGCTGTGGCAATTCTGTGCTGTGAACTGCCCCAATTATGCATGTCCCATTCTGAGCATTGATTGTCACAGAAACATCTATCATTTTGCCAGGTGGTAGAAATATTGAACTAAGACTTACACTAGCATTTCTCCGAGATAAAATGTTTTCTTCATCACAGAGTGGTTTGTGTTGTAAGAGGCCTTCAAAGATAATGTATTCCAATTGCTCTGCTGTGGGTAGGGACTCCTCCCGCTAGAATAGGTTGCTCAGATCTCCATCCTNTTTAAATAGCATTCACATTGCTGGAAATTCTTAAGTCAAGTGTGAATGGTATATTTATTGACTTCATGACACCAAAGTGCTTCTCAACAGAAGTGATTCTTCAGCATGCAGCAACACTTGTGTTCTAATACAAAAAATAAATAATTCCTTCTCTGCCCTGAAACTGTTCCTTTTGGGGTAATATCTAAGTGCTATTATTAAGGCATTTGTATAAAAAATATAATTGTATACAAAAATACTTGTGAAATCTTTAAGGCAAAAAAAATAATAGAATACTACATATGTGATAATTATTTTTACTATGACATCATAAATGCACAGAGAGATTTGCAGTTAAACTAAGATCCCTGCCTTATAGTTCTATCAAAGAAGTCAAACATATTGACTAGGTGTAGCTGGTATTATGGTTGGAACACATCATGAAATGAGGAGACTTAAAGAAAAATTAAGGCAGATTTTCTCTAATTATTTAGCAACTTAACAATGAGAAGCGTCATAAAAAGCAAAAACTAAAAATTGTGTTCCTTTGAAGGGGGATTTCAGAAAGGAAGATTTTAGGATTGTACACTAGAGAATTTCTTTGCTCTTAGGCTTCATAGCTAGGTGTCAGATTTTTTAAATAGATACATCTGAGACAGACACTAACTCAGAGTGAAATACAGTAGCCAGAAATGTAAAAGCCACATTCCTGCCGGGACAAGTACATAATTACAAACACTGGATAAACCTAATCAGTAAATTGTATTGTCACAGATCGTCAGAGGTAACAAAAGTCTACAAATAACATAGGTTTGAAATGTGATCAAGTCTCACCATGAGCTCCAAAAGCCATTACTGCATTTATATTAAACAAGTCTCCAGAATTTTACATAATTAAAAAATTTAAAAAAACAAAACAAACAGGAAAGGGAGAAAAAAATCTTAAATTCATTGGAAGTGGGAAAAAACACTGATTAATTACACCATCCACCCTCTAAACCTCTGAAGCATCTGAAGACTTCCAGCTTTATCAGGGCACTTCAATGATGCTGTCCTTTATAATTCAGATTGGTGATCTTTCAAATATAAGTGTTNCTTCCTTATGTCCTATCTAAACCTAACATTTTCAGTTTAAAGTTTAAAACAGTTATCTCCTTGTCCTCTAAATACAGATCCTTATAAAAAGTCTTGCTCTGTATTTCTTATAAGCTCCCTTTGTATAGTGAAAGACCACAGTAAGGTCAATGTGGTCAAAAAGACCAAAGGAGTGTCAATGGAATAACTGTGGAACTATTTCCATATTGGATAAATAAGTCACATTTAAGGGTATATATAAAATCATGGGAATCAACACAATCAGAAAACAAAACTTCATAAAACAAGCGTATCTAATATTCACCAATACATAGTATCTTTTAAAATATAAAGGATCTATGGTTGATTTTTAGAATGCATTCCCTTACATGTGTAGCACTGAATGGATGCGGTTGTTGGAAGGCACTGTGGTTGGTCATGTTTCAACCTTCCTGCTCAAACCAGGTCATCCTAGAGCACAAGGCACAGAATTGTGTCCAGACAACTCTTGAATTTTCCCAGTGGAGGAGACCCCACAACCTCCCTGCACAATCTGTTCCAGTACTCAGTCAAGTTCTTTATATTCAAATGGAAGGTCCTACGCATCCTTTTGTGCCTATTGCCTCTTGTCCTATTGCTCAGCACCACTGAGCAGAGCTTGGATCCACCCTCTTGATGCCCTCTCTTCAGGTAGTTATTGACATTGATCAGGTCCCCTCTCAGACGTCTCTGTCCTGGGCTGAACAGGCTCAGCTCCCTCAGCCTTTCCTCGTAAGAGATGCTCCAGTCCCCTTGTCACCTTTGTTGCCATCCACAGAACTTACTCCAGCAGCTCCATGTCTTTGTTGTGCTGAGAAGCTCAAAAGTAGACACAGCACTCCAAATAGGTCTCACCAGGGCTGAGCAGAAGAGCAGGATGATCTCTCTTGACCTGCTAGCAATGCTCTTTCTTGTGCTCCCCAGGACACCACTGGCCTTCTTGGCCACAAGGGCAAAATATTGGGGTTTTTTTCATTCAGGTGCAGTTCAGAGCATCTACCAATCAGCAGTGAGATGTCATCCCAATCAAAACCTGGCAAAGAGCTACCATCAGATTTCTGGATGTGGCTGTCTTCTCTGTGTCAAATGCAGTAGGAATAGAAGCAATATTCTGGCTTACTTAACACATAAAAATGTGTGAATTTTGCATGAAAATGCTAAAGGTTTGGTGGCAATACGGTGGATTATTTTTCACTTACTGAAATGCACACTCTGTTGCCTGTTAAAGATTCTGACTAGTGCTGTCAAACAAGCAATTTGATTTCAAAGTAATGCTGTAATTAAAACTACTGCTGGTGGGCATCTGGAGCACAATGGGACTGCTTCTCTGATTGTAACAGAGACATAAAGAAGTAATTCAATAGAGAATTTTGTTCATGTGCAGCTATCACTACAATACGGACCAAGTAAATTATACACTGGGGATACATTGTGCGGTTGTGCAGGGAAAGTCAGAGTGTAGTTCAATCCTGACATTTAACTGACGTACGTAAGTGTGTTCTGCCTTGCTTCCCAATCTAGCCAGGTTTTTGCTATAGCCCTTATGGTGATAGTAGTAGTCACAGAGCCACAAAATATGCAGCATTCCTCCCGGATAAAGAGGGTAGGGAAGCAAGGCAGAGGGCCACCTCTTCAAAGTGGTTCTACCTGGTACACCAATAGGTAACAAAATAACTTAATGTTCTACTATATTCCTAATATTTTTCTTCTGTTTCTATTCCTCTCCTTTAAATTTACACAAACTAAATCTTGCACTATATCCTCTTATTCACCAGCTGTCACAGCTGCCCATACCTCACCACTAACTTGGCCCAGCGCCTCCTTCAGAAGTCACAGAGCACGTAGCTCTGGTGTCAGTGTCTATCACCCTTTCTCTTGCCACACCTAAGGACACCTCACAGCACCAGAGCAATGTCCTGTCTTGCACCGAACTACTTCACATCACCAGATAGATTTAGGAAACTGAAGACAAGCTTCCATGATGCACCAAACAGGAAGAGGCACCTTTTAGGTGGCTTAGTGAAATACTTCCACAGACAAAGCCTTCTGTTTCAGTACTGAGAGATGAGACCTGACCATACAACTCAGTACTGTGACATCAGGCAAAGCACAGTCACTACTGAGTAGTGTTTGACATGTCTAACACTAAGGCCAGAGATGCATCTTCACAATAAAAATGTGCCCAAAAGCAGCATGATTGGGGCTGACCTGGAAAAAAAGCAGCCAGTGTGACTGTATACTGACAGGGCAACCAGCCCAGAAGTTTTCCAGCTTTTATAACTTGTAAGGTCTGTTTTGCCAATCTTCAAAACCTAGTACCAGAGTTTGAAACTTCCATACAGTTGTTTTAATTCCGAAGGCTACGGCTTACCCTGTGGAAGAATATTCACTAAATTTTACAGCAGAGAGTTCATTACTACCATCCCTAGTTTTAGCAATATATCTCTCAAATCTCTTCAGGTTACATCATGAACTACAGCAGATTGGTTTGTTATGTTAAAAATGCTAAGCAGTTTAATAGCAATTTCTCTTATAATAGTTCAGCAAATTTCCACTTTCTCACATGATTTCTTTACATCTCTTTTGTAATTAATCCATTTACCAAAATACACAATTTTTGCTTTTTATGCATAGCATAAAGGTAGGAGACAGAATTCCAGTTTTCTTGGATTTCAGAAACTGTATAGCTTTTCTCACATCAAATACACATATATTCTTCAGCTATTTAGAAAAAATCAATCTATCTTTGCATCTTTTTGATCACTCTCCTCCAACCATTCAGTAATCCATCAGTAAGTATAACTTCTTAGTTTCTTTAGCCTAAAAGGGTGGTATTTATCACAGACTGTCATGAATCCTAGTTTCAAATTATCAAGAGTCAAATTGCTGACTGGAATGGCAAATCTTCTTTCCAATTAAATGGATTGATTTAATGTAAACTTGTAACATTTCAGTTTTTAATTAGGTCTATCATAATTAAGTACAAAAAGGTTCATCCTCATTTTATTTCCTACCCAGAGAATGAAATATGGTGAAAATGAAACATAGACCAATATAGTGCCAGACCTAGTAAAATTTTCAGCATACCTTTGGAATTACTAATGCATCACTGCATGAGGTCTTTTATTCCTGTTTAATTCCAAACACTTACTTGAATGTCAGGAATAGGCCTAAGATTTTTTACATCCAAACATGCTTCAAGTGGTCTGGCCCCGGATGATCGGACCCCTTTAAGTTTCCCCAGCACTCTGCCCCGATGGCGACTTGATAAGAGGCAGCCTTGATCCAATTGTCCAGAAACAGAATTTTAATAATGCAAAAACAATTTACAAAGAGGTATATGCTGTACGAGGAATGAACAGGAAAAAGGCAATGACAAAGGGCAAAAAGCAAGAGCCACACTCAGACAGGTATTTATACATTCCAATGAAGGGAGGAGTTAAGGCAGGGTCTGGGGGAAGGGTCCAATAGGGGGGAATGATTAGGAATATTAAAATTTCCACACCAAAAATCAACCTATGGTGACACAAAAACTAGGAACCTTCTAGCAACAATTTGCATACTTGAACTGAGGGAACATGGGAGTAAGCCTCTTGCTTTACTATACTTAGAAAGGAGTTTCCCAAGGCATTAGGCTCAGATTTTCTTCTTTCCCAGGGAAACTATCCTCCACACTTGAGTATATTGAAAAACTTGAAGCCAGTTATGAGTTGAAAAGAAAAAAAATGGAATTAATTTAAACAGAAACAGGAAAACATTTGAAAATATAGAGCATCAGCTGACTCAAGAGCAGGACTCCCTACACTGCTGCCTGTATGAATAATTTCTCTCCACTAGAATTACTAGTTAAATAAGGATGTGACAATACAGACTTCCAATTCTTATTTGGCTTACAGATAGTAACTACCATAGGAAGTTACTATCAGAGACAATTGACAGTAATCTCTGGGACATGGTACCTTCCTGAAGGACAGCTGGCACCTGGACTAAAGAATCCCCCACACACACAGCAGAAACAGAGGGAGCATGTATAGCTTTCTCAGCAGCTTTCTCTTTTTAGGCCAGGTCTGGGAAAGACATTAGCCAGAGACTTCTGTACTACAAAGGAGAATGCTTAAACATGCTTTTGTGAAATCAAACACAAGAGCTAGGAGATGATTCACTAGAAAAGGAATTGAGAGAACTGTTCATTGAAAAGAGCTCATCTTATGATTCCCTCTCTATATGGGCCAACTCCGGTGAGACCAGTATTTTCTTTATTTTTAACACCTTTTAATGTCTCTGGAATATTCATATCACACCAAAAGAACCCCGATTCCAAACACTGAAATTACTGACTCAGCTTGTAAATGTTGATGAGAAAACAAGACCAGGATTCTCAGCAACAGGTAGCTGAAATTCCTCCTACCAATATGATGTGGGAGAATCAGGATTTCACTGCCCAAAAGGGCTCAAAACCCCAAATACAGACAAACAGCTTGGAAGGCTAGAATTGCTACATGGATTAGTCTGAAACAAACCTCAAGTAAATAATTCATTCAGGACATGCTTCTGTATTCCCAGAATTCCTCTATGCCCCTCACTTGATATTCAGTCAACCATTGTCTGCTTAATGCAGTCTTCACTTTGTTATTTTAATTCTACCTGATTTTTGCCTTACTGGGTTAAAAAAATTGACAAGACACTAGGCACAATTCAGAAGCAGTAAGATGTTCCTTGTGGGACTCATGAATCAGCTGCACAAATCAGTGCAAGCTTTTTCATAAACACACAAAAAAGCACACTTGCTAAGAGGAATGCCAGGCTATTATAAAACAGAAAGGTTGGCTATTTTTTTGAAAGACATAAGCCAAAGTTACAGTTGAAAGGAAGTACACAAAACTCTTAGAAAGAAATTTATAAAGTTGAAAACTTAATATGGAATCCAAATTAGATATTCATAATTGACAGGGCAAAAATGCTTCTTAAGGCATTCATTATAATGCTTTTGTTTCCATGGCTCCTATGGGAAAGACTCTTCTTGGAAAGAAATAAAACATACATGAGGGAAGCTTGCTTTTTAGGGAAAAGGAGTATACTAGAATCTAAAATTCTAACACACTTTAGTCTTGATTTTCATCCTGAAAGTGACAAATTCAAAAAGTTCCAAACACAATGGTACTTCATATCATGACATGATTAAATTTTATTTTTTTCACATAATTTACATACTTTGAATTACACTAAGCTGACAAAAATCTCAAACAGTAATGATGATGTTCAATATGAATGTAAGTCAACCCTAGTACATTCCACTGATATGCTCTGAGATTCCATCAACAAAGGGATAGTACATCATTATCATTAATAAACTGTTACCACTGTACTGATGTTACACAAAAATTAAAAAAAAAAAAAAAAAGAAGAAATCCCCATTGTGTGCCAAAGAGTTTAGTCTGAAACCAGCTGTAGTAATGCTAACACTTTGACAGCAGCAGACAGCTTCTACACAAGTTAAAATAGGAGATTAAGGTCAATATGTGGGCATTGGCAGTAAAGTAATCAGCTGAGAAAAAAAAGTAACTCAAGGGTTCTACAACAGGAGATCTTCTGAAGATCTTTGCATAACCACGGTGACCTCTCTAGCCCAGAGTATCAATGTCTGCACTAAGCTAGAAGGACCAAGTGAGAAAGTGGGAACAAAAGTACACTGTAGTGTCAGGAAAAGGCAGAGAAGACTATTATTTACTTCAGTTGGACAAAGTGGCACATACAAAAGGCTACAGAAGTGAAAGAATGAAAAGATGGAACAAATACTGGAGCAAGTAGAGAGGGAAAACACTTAAGAAGCACCAGACAAAGAAGTCTGCTGCACTTTGGGCTCAAAGTTATTGCAGAGAAAAGTCACAGGCCCATTGTGTGGATGACAACAATCCAGTCAGGCACAAGGTTAACAAATGGAAAGTAAATTTTTTGTAGCAGCAAATATGCATGCTCTAAAATAGAATATAACATTAATAACCTAGGAGTTTAATACACAAAATGAATAGAGAAATAAACAACATCTTAGAAATTTTTTTAATCAGACTCATGAATCTTAGCTTTAAACTAATAAATGTTAAGAGGAAGAAAAGCCCAGTCCAGCAGAATTTAACCACAATTATTCGCAATGGTTATGATAGTACTTCTAGCATTGGAGCAGCAGTCTGAAGGCCAGATCCCCAAGTTAGGAACGCTGGTGTTAATTCCTAAATACTACTTGTTGTACACTGTTGGAATATACCCCATACATCAACTAGATGCCCCTAGAGACCATGTTAGTTTACCTTCATTATGCAGTCACAGAGTATTTGTAAAGCATTACAGAGAGCTAGTGACAAATTTTGCTTCCTGAATTTTACTAAAAAGAAGGCATTGCTGAAGTCACTTGTAACTAGAAGTGAGAAACAGACTGAGATCCATAGCATCGTACAATGTTATTCATGTTTTAACCACACATTTTCAAATTTTGGAATCAATCATGATCACTCTGGGGATCCTCACCTTCGGCAAAGCCAAAGTTGCCACACCATTGTGCAAGACTAGGCCTCTGTCCCATTCAGTTAATTAAAACTGCTGCAGGAACTAAAAGAAAATAAAACTTGTGTGCTACAGCCGTGCAGGACCACAGTAACATTAAAACCCTTTAGCTATTATTTCTTAGCTGTGCAGCATGGCTCTAACCCATGGGCATTTATGACTGATGCATCTGCATGAAGCTTCTCATGAATGTTGCAAGTTTCTGAACATCTTCTATAGTCACTGCATTATATAAAGAGGCACGGATTCCTCCCACAGACCTGAATTGAAAATAGGAGAAGAGAAAAAAAAAAAGCAGAAAAGTTTTGTATATTCTAAAAAAAACATCAGTAGCAGTCACAGACATTTAAATCTACTCCTACTCTAAATTATAAAGTTCACATTTATGTGCATGAGAAGCGATATTTAATTCTTCAAGGCAGGCTTACAATCTAGAGAAGCTTAGTATTTATTAGTTATTTACAGCTCCAAAGCTGTAGCCCAATGACATCAAAAAAGTAATCTCATAAACAGTACTGAACATGGGAAAGAGCTCTTGCAACCAGGTAGACAAGCCACCTGCAAGGCTTTATACACTGAAACAATCTGACCTCAAAAGATATCTTCTTTGGCATCTGCACAGAGACAGATTTGCAGAAGAAAGCAGAATTAAGGATAATGCTCTCTTGAAGCCCACCACTTCAACTAAGCAGTAGCTGAGCCACCAACAATATCTGATTACAATCTCCAGACTGCTTTTCTCAAGTGTTGCCAAACCAGTATGAGGGACAGCTTATGTGTGAGAAAGGCTGGTAAGTCAGTGCATAATGCCTGATGCTGTATCACTGTAGTAATAGTTCATTCTATTAATAAATATAGGACAGAGATTCACTTGACTAATACTTACCGATGTCCTTTCAGAGATATCATGTTAAGTTCCACAGCCTTCTCAAGAAATTTCTTTTCCAGGGCTTCATCACCCTTGACACTGCCAATGCGGAAAGGTACATTCATCCTGCTTCGGTTCTTTCTCTCCACTGGACATCTAGAAAGGTTGCAGAAGGTAATGTTTAACGCACTTTGTGCTAAATTTATATTTCAGCTATATGCAGTGTGAGAAAATGAATAATCACACCTGATTGTTTAGAACCAAAGTCAATCCTTCATAATTGAAATTGTCATTACTTTCTGTGAAAGAAAGCAACCTTCCTTTTTTAACCAAATGTAATAATGGAAGAGGTAAAGTGGAAGGCTTATTAAGCCTTCCGGTCATACTCAAAATTGTGCCAGAGATACAGACATGAGGCTTGTATACAGACAAAATTAAAGAAAATAGAAAAGAAAAATAAATAGAACAGTTACTTAGCGTAGGTGAGGTAATTACAGGGAAATCTGACTAAGTCTAAAGCAGTTTCTTCTCTTCCTATACAAAGACTGACACTTCTCAACTAGTCAAAAGTGCTATCAGAATTACACTCAGCTAAACAGAACTAAAGGAAGCATAAGAACACAGCATAAGAAAATTCGCATAGACATTAGAAACTTCTGTTCGTGATTTCAGTCAATCTTCTAAATTAGCATTACGCAGAATCATGAAGTAGAGAAGAGATATGTCTAGAACAAATCTTGCACTGCATACATCGCCACAACATTACATGAGATGCATCACAGCTCCTTAATATCTTAAAATCCCATTTAATCTGAAGTGGAAAACTCAAGATATGGGTAATTTCTCTTCAACTGTTTTGTGAAGGTAAGAAATGATGGGGGAGGAAGAGACAATTTAAATATCTTTTTTTAGTGTTTCTACTTATAAAGGAGATAGGAAACCTTCAGATTTGTTTTTTTTTTTCTAAGGCTGTGATGTAGATTCTTGCAGGTATTTAATATAAATGAGTTTTCGTAAGCTGCATGTGAATTTCACACCTATTATTATGCTATTTAGAAAAGAATTAGTATCATTCTTTTTAGTTCCTCTCTTGTTCCTTTGTCCAGATGTCTCCGTGATGAGAAGAAAAAAAGATCCAACATAACACTTGCCTGTGAAAATCTTCTACTTCGGGTTCAACCCAGAATATAATGTTCAAAAAGGCCTATGTTTCTAAGCACTCCCATATCTGAATTACTGCAGCTGTGCTTTAGTTTTTAGAATATCCAATTGCTACTAGGCCATCTGATGTAACTCAGTGCACAGACGTTGACAAACAAACTACAAATGGCACAGAGCACTTCGCAGAAGAAAGGCTCAATTTGCTAAATGGCTTGTCACACGGCTTACTCAGGGAAGCACGCCACAGATTAAGTGCCATGTTACAGCTGGGAAGGCAGCTTCAAATTAAGTCTTCCTTTTAGTTATAGATACAATTTAAAAAATCACAGTCTTAACTGTATTGCTTAGGAATCTGCATACAGCTCAGTTACTGAAGCTTGTTCTGCTTTCCCAACTGACTACTTACCATCCAATTTGCATTGCATTTCCCACTCACTGCCTTACAGACCAACTTCCCGGATAGAGATTTCTGTTTGTCACAAAATGTTTTTTTCAAGGCTTCATTTGCTTTCTGACGTTTATGAAAAACCCCCAGGATTTCCCTGGAGCAGGATCACAATCCTGATCATGGTGATGCTAAAGGCCAAGCTGTTCTCATTAACTAAATGGTTAAGAAGAATGTATTAAATATTATGATGAAACTTTATCCCTGCCAATTATGATTGCGGACAACTTTAATTTAAAATCCAAATTTAATTTGCCTTTTTCTAACTTTGACTTGAAAGTAAATTAGGCCCCCTCACTGTTGCTTTTATAATGAGGGTGAAGGAAAATATTTTGCAGTTTCATGGCCAATTAGTAGTCTCAGCTTGGCAAATCTTAAAATTATTACAGTATCAGCTTTTAACAGTGCACAGGTCCAGTGAGCTCAAAAATACCTTGAACTCTATGTAAAAGTCAAGAGGGTTAAATCTGCTTTGGAAAGGCAGCAAAAATAACTGAAGAAAATAAGCTGCGCATAAAGTACAGGAAGAAGAAGTATTCCATTTTGAGGTCTGATCTTTCTATTTTATTTCAGGAAGTGTTCCAGAACTTAGCATAATTAGCTAATAAAAAGGCTCTGTTGACAGAGAAAAAGTAGATTTGACTCCTGGAAGGTGGTAGGGGAAATATAATGCAAAGGGCTTGCTACAATTTCTTATACACAATTTTCTCTGTTTTGGTCTGTATTTCCCCAAGACATTCAGTAAGCATACAAACCAGAATCTACATATCTGGTTTTTGTATACTCTTCTCCTGCACTCCTGTTTTGTTAAGTTTAGAATATGTTTTTGCAGGGTTCACTACTAATCTATACAAGATAAGTTGAAATAACTTCCTACTGGAATGAGACTTATCCTTGGACAGTTACTAAGTGAATGGTTTGCATAAATCATCAAAAAAAGGTGACTTCAAAAATACATTTAAACTCTCAAAAGTTATGAATGTTTGGTTATGTAGCAAATATTGAAGCAAAAAGGAAAAGGTTAGCAACTTACGCATAAAATCCGTTAGATTTGTCTATAATATCATAAATCATCTGTGACTTGATTAAACTGAGTTTATCCATAGCTGCAGCTCCACCATTATTCTTTATCCATTCCAGTACCAATCCCATGATATAAATACTGCAAAAGGAAAGAACATTTTTCAGTGAAATTACTCAAACAGGAAAAACATAAATCTTGTCCAATAGTTTACAAAATGTTTCAGCAACAAAGTGCCATGTTTGATTTAAGGGCACTTAAGATTAACAAATCAGAATCTAGACTATTTTACAAGTTATGACAACTCCAAACAGACAATGTTTTCTGGACACAGATGAAATATCCTGAAATTCAAATGCCACATATAACATATCTGTTGGACCCAGCTTAATCCTTTGTACCATAGAAGGACACGTCCTGTAGGCTTCCTGGAGCCCTGCTGCAGGCTCCCAAAGACATCACCAGACATGCTGCATGCACTGCCAAGTCATTGCCTACACAACTGCCTGTCAGGTCCTACCTACAAGGACTATACAACTGCCTAAAAGGAGCCAGATTTAGCAAAAAAAGTTAATAGCATTTGCCCTGTGCAGCTGCTCTAGCAAAAATACAGGAGTAAATCTCAAATACATGCACATTAATCTCCCAGAAATTTAACCATAGTTTCACAAATGTTAAAAATAAGAACTCTAATCTCATTTCTGTCTACAGAGGCCTTTTGCCCACAAGAACAGTGAAGTTTGGCAAAACAAATTATGATGTATCACGCTTAATTATTCGTTACAAGTCAAGTTCTTAGTGGAGATCTGGAAGCCTACTGGCATTACATGGCTTGAGACCAAGAATTTCAATGCTAGTTACTAGTGCAATATAAAAAAATCCTTGAGGCCTTTTGCCTTTGTGCTTTTGCTACAAAACTCAGCTTGTTCAAGTTCAGACATTTCCCACGACTACAACAGTTTACATAAAAACCTGCTCACAAGTTTTTATGGCCTATATCCAACAAGTTCATTCTTATGAATCCCTTCATTACTGATTCCAAGGGAGTGCTCAGAGAACATTACCCTACAAGTTTCCCTAACACATATCTAGAAGGCTGTTTTAAATTTTGCTGCTTTTTATTTCTAAAGGGATGCCAGTAGCAAAACCTTGAACACTTGAACAAAGTTACAGACTGTTGTTTGTAGGAAGTACCTTAAACCTCTGACAACACACTATCAACTACTCTACTGTAAATGTTTCAAGTGAAGTACAGACTATGCCCTTGGCAAATATACAGGAGTACATTCACCTGTTGCCCTCACTTCCCTGAGCAAAACTTTTTGTACAAGTGAACTTAGAAGTCAGCCTTAGAGTCATTCACAAAAACCCAGACAGCTGAAATCTTTTATCCTTCTTTTACATCAATCAAAATAATGTTTCTGGAACAAATTTAAGTGCAAAATGCATTTCACCTTGCAAATGAGATTTTTATAGCAAATTCATTGTTAATTTTAGCTGAATAGTTAGGGTCAGAGAGTCAACTATGTAGTGCCATGAGGTTAAAGCCATTAGCATCACCTTAATTTAATTTAACATCTTGCTGAAGTAGCTTTTGCAAATTCAGTTAATATTTCCTGCCTGTTTGCCAGCAAACCATTAACAAGTGCAAAGAAAAGAACAGAGAAAAAAAGAGAACTAAGAAGCTTTGCCAGTTCCTTAAACTGGAACAGGCAGTTAGGGCCAAGCCAAACAGATGTGCATCCTGCCAACACTCAGTCTGTTACATTCTGGATTCTGGTGTGTACTCCAGTGTGAGTCTGTCGCATGATGTGAAATCCAGCATGACGGTGATGAGAAAGGAGAAAGACTATTAGTTCAACTTTATTTTCAGCTCCCTTAACCATCCACTACTCTGTTAAAGGCTACTGTCAGATACTGAGTAACAGCTAGAGCAGCACTTTCTTTACAGAAGCTTTTTGTAATGGCTAAAATAAGGCTGCAGAATTTGATTTGTTTTGCTTTTCAAATCAGAGGAACAACAGTGTGTCCAAGTACTGAGATTAAGTAGAACTTCAGTTTTTCAAATGGAAATAGCTTTCTACTTGGAAAACATGAATGGCTGGATTTAAAACCTGGCGTACTCAAGTATTCAGTGTCCAAAACCAGTACATGTGACTTGGCAGTCAGGCAAATAATTGATCATGAAATAGAGGTTTCATCAAGCACTGGACAAGAAAGATGTACATACTGCCTGTGTTACAAAGCTACATTGAGCCGACCAAAATCTGGAAACATTTTATAGCTAATTCTTACTGGTGCACCCAGCCAACACGGCAGACAGGCAGCCAGTAAGAACACATAATTAAAGCACTACATATGGTACAGTATGAGCACAACTTGGGGGAACTAGTTCTGCACTGTAAAATCTGGCATAAACAAACGTTCACAAGATTCACTGTTCTGTTGATAAAGATAGCTGCTCCTATGTCATTGCAGTAGTACACTCTGCAGTGACAATCAGCAGATTCAGAGATGCTTAAATTCAGTAAAATTTGAAGTGATACTAATTGTAATGATGTAATTAAGTTATAGGGTTTATATACAGGAAATCACTGAACTTCAGGCCTGTACAGTACAATCAGTATGTGTCGATCATTAGGCAACCTAACTTTGCAATTCTGGAACATACAAACAAGTTATAAGAGCTGAGACTAAACATCAGTAAAAAAATGCATTATCAAATTACCTGAATGAAAAGTAAATCTTTCTTTTCAAAGTAATTTTAAAAGTTTTGAGGGAAAAAGATACCTATATTGAAGATCTTTTTTAAAATAATCATTTCAGAGGACACTGGTATAAAAATTCTTTGAGTTAAGAATGGGTAGAAACTACTGACCCAACACCTAAAAATTTTAGTAGCAAAGCACCACTTCACTAGTTATCAGAAGCCACAAGACAGCAATTTTAAAAAAGTAAGCTGGAATCCGATCTTCTTCTTGCATAATGAAATCACATACATGGCAATTTTATGATTTTGATTGCTAGCAATCATTACAAAGCTAGATCAATTTTATCTTTGGATCCCAAACCAAACATCGAGACAGAAGTCAAAGAATTATGCAAAACTCTACAAGAGAGTAAAGCAAAGCAGCTACTACAATGCCTTTTTAAAAATTCTTCTACAGTTTCATTTCAAAACCAACAGGAGTGAAAGATGTAGACAGAACAGGAAGTATTTTTAAAGTTTGAAAGAATACATGTTTTTGTAATATATGATTTAAAACTTTAATCACAATAATATTTACCATCTTCCAATAAAGAAAGTCAGTGGGGAGCTGGAGGTTCAAATGCTGACAACAAAGTCAGGAAGAAATTAAATCAAACTGTACTTAGTGATCAAGAAGCAAGTTTAAGTGCCAAATTACCTCCTTGCAATGAGTGAAGCATCACCACTGAATTGACTAGAGCTGTGGTCATGTAAGACCTGCATCCTGAAACTTTTACAATGGAGCTATGACATATAATATTTACTTAGATAAAGACTACCTCCTCTATGGCTGAGTCGCACTAGGCAACACAAAGCCTACTAGTCACAGGGCTGCACACTTCCCGTGTTTTCACAGGAATCACATCAAACACTCCAACGGATCAGTGGCTTGAGGGCAAAAACACAACTTTGAAAGCTTTTCTAGATAAGAGCGGCAGATGGCAGTGCAGCGGCTTTCTGAGTAAGGGGTATCACATAGCAGGGTGAGTTACCTGTAGCATGGTGGAGTGTTATACAATGAGCTATTTGCTGCCTGTGTTTTGTAATCCAGTACAACAGGGCATTCCTTCAGTGCAAATCCCAGCAAGTCCTCACGTACTATTACAACAGTAACTCCAGCACAGCCAACATTCTTCTGAGCACCAGCGAAGATCACACCAAACTTTCAAAGGAAGAAGAAAAGAACTTGGTACATGCATTCACTTGTAGATCTTATTACTGAGTAATACCCCGGGCATCCTAGTCAGCTGAACAGAACAGAGAATGTGTTAAAAATTAGCAAGTTGTAGGTTAAAAGAAGAGTTAGCAGAAGTTCTGATTTCAAAGTGCACTTACGGCTACTCAGCTGAGGAAGATAATTACAACAAATATCAGAACAGTTTGCTAAGTACTTATTTTATAGCTGCAAATAATTCTCAAGGCAGCCTGTTGCAATTTCACACTACTCCAAGCAAATTTACTAAAACCAAATTCCTACACAGATCACAGTATTTTCAACTCATCTCCTATTTCAGAACAATCATCATAAAATCAAAGAGGCAGATCAGGAATGGCCAAGTTGAATGCATTTACAACTACTCCTTTTTGCCACACACAGGTAAGAAAGGTCAAACATGCTATTTCACTAGTCAGTAACACTCCTTCTCATAATATACTTTCGAATATAGTAGCTACCTATGTTCTGCCTCTGTACTGTCTATGAAACAGACACCATAATCATGAGGCAGAGGAAACTTTACGAGCTTAAAAGAGGTTACAGATTTTTCATGTAAGAGGCAGGATTAGAAAAACTGATTCACAGTACCCTGCTGTAGCCATACACTATCTACAGAATAAATACAATTTAGAAGATACTTATTTTAGCTGTTACTTTCTTTCAGCAGGTATTTTCTTCATCAGTGAAGACCACACAGTAGCTAAATAATCTTGGGCAGCTATTACCATGAACAGTTTCAACATAGTTAAGTATGACTTTATGAGAAAAAGGAAAACAGATAGACATTGAAACCTCAAACCCAAAATTTCAACACTCCTATCCATCATCAGATAATCAATTAACAAAACACAACTTCCTTAATTCCACTGCTCTGCATCCCTAGCCATCCAGATGTTTCAAAGTGCTTCACTATATGCATTAAATTTTGAAAATGCTTTCTGTGGTCACTATATCCACTTGTTTACCTTGGAAACATCCACAGGTTTGGACAAGAAGTTTGATGACATATCACAAATCAGGACTGCTCCTTTGACATCAGGTACAAAGTCAAACTCCACACCATGAACAGTTTCATTAGCACAGTAATACACGTAAGATGCATCTGGATTAAGATTCCAAGTGCTTGGGTCGGGAATGCCTAAGAGACACAAAAGAAACCCAGAGGATCACTGGAGAAAAGTAATTTTCTCAGCATGCAGTTTTACCTGAACATGAAACTTAAGTGCAAACCAAGAATTTTGCCATATTAATCATGTTGTTACCAGGAAGATAATCTGCAAAGCCAACACACCAACGCATTCCCAAAATTCTCTGGTCAGCCATCATTAAGTTTGCAAAATCTTTTGATTTTCACCCCTTATTCTTCCAACGATTTTCATCCACTTAGCAATTCCAGATTACAAACTATTGCCCTAGGGGTTCAAAACAGCATTTCAGAGGAATTCAGATACTGAGCCCATGAATTTTCCTGCTGCCTTTGAACCACTGAAATATCAAAATTCTAAGTAGCAAAGCTCTCTAAAGCTCTGTTTCTGTGCAATCCCAGAAGCATTTAAGTCTTGCCCAAGCTGAACAAACACAAGGTTACTTACCTTTCTCCCATTTTAAGCTTTGCAACTGATTTACAAAACTAAGATCTCCTCTGTCAACAGGCCATATACAGGCATGTCCTGACAGCACAGAACAGGTTTGGCATAGAACAAACAGTTGCTCTCCCTTTCTTTTCCCCCTCCAGGACCTGATGGGAGGTGGAGGGAGGGATGGGAGATGGTGCTATTGCCTCCATCATTATTTACCACCTCTCCTTATCTACAGCTATGAAATGGTGAATTACGCTCCCCCAGACTGGAAAGTTGTAGGTTCAATTCCTTCCTGTGCCTCACAGTAAGTATAAACTTACTTTCCAAGTTAGTGCCCTAATCACAAGTTAATACACTAACTTATATGGGGATATTCTCTGTCTTTCTTGTTGGCACTCTTTTTAGTTCGTGTTGTAATTTGGACCAGAGGGAAGAAAGGTGAGCAAAATTAGCAGAAATAGAAACTAGATCTCATGTATTCCTAACTCCAAGGATTATTTATATATATTCAGTGACACATTGGTGGGAAAGATGATAATTTAGGAATCTTTAAAAGCAGGTAACAGAATTCAGGTCTCCCATATCTTGGATCAATAAGGGTAAAGTCTCAGACTTGCTTCTGAATTTTAGAGCAATCTCATTACCAAGAGTACCTAAAATTGAACTACTTCACAATATCCCTGTGACAGTGTAAGATCTCAGTTAAATATTAAAAATCTAAGAGAGCCCAGACCATTTCCCTACTTAGACAGTATTTCTTGCCACTTATTTTCTGGCATCTGCTCAGCCCCATTTCACCAGCTTTTTCTGGAGGAAACTGTTAAGCCATTTAACAAATCTCCTAGTGGGGAACAAAGACAGATGCAGCAGACATTCTTTTGAGTGCTTGGCAATCAACTCTAATTAACATTCAAGCAGAAGAACACTGGCTACATTGGATCCGTTTTTAGAGTAAGTCAAATCTAAGCATTCACACAGAGAGATGCAATCATCAACTTACTTGTATAGGCTCCCAGTTTGGGATGAACAATATTTACTTCGGCATACTTCTCTGCCTCTTTAGCTGCTTTTGCCGACCAGCCTCCAGTAACCACATAATCTGCCTTCCTTCCCTCCTTTAAACCAATAAGGTTAAGTGGGACTGCACTGAACTGAGCAGATCCACCTCCTTGAAGGAAAAGAACTTTGTAGTTGTCTGGTATATTTCTGTATAAAAGAAATAACCATTTATGTTATTCCCAAGTGACACAGGATGCATACAACTTGATATTATGCATTTAACCATGACTGAGGAAGAACGCTGTCATTTTAGAAGACTTTTTGCCTAGAGCTTAGATCAAGTCCCACTAACTTTCCTCAGCACTGGTCTTGAGAAGCAACTTAAATATTTGAGTAACTGCTATGAATTTTAGTGATAAAAATTTGCTGAAAAAAGCTTTCCCTCCCCAACCCTGGCACTGCATTAAACAAACTCACTCCTGAGTAGTTGTATACACAAAATTGAGAGATATTCCCTCACAATTAATGCTGACTTTAAATTTTATCTATTGCTAGCTTCATGACTTTTCTGTCAGGCTAAGAACATCACAGCAAAGTGCTTACAGTAGCACTCAGCTTTGAAACCCTTCAATTTGAAAGTGCTACAGTACAGTAAAGTATACAGGCAGAGCAAGTGAATAAAGAGTTGCTCGTACAATCACAAAAGTTATGTATTCAAATTATTCATTAAAATACCTTTGTCGATGACTCTGGCTGTGAATGAGGGTCAAGTGTTTGTGTTAAAATATTAATTATTAACATTATTAACTCCTATGAGAACAGTAATACTAATCCATTATATATTTATTTCAAATTTTTTAAAACGTGTCATTTTACAAATAGGAATAGGGCTGTTGATCAGTGATTTTAACACTGATCCACAGAGCTTTTGTTAATAACACAGGACTTATGGACAATGTGCAGATCACATTTATACCACTAGAAAACTGATTTTTATTGTTTGCACTTATTTCTTTTAGTTCATGTTCTGCATGAGTTCTATGAAGCTGATAAAAATCAAAATTTCAAAACAAACTCAGCTAGACATATGACAAACATCTGAAACTAATAGGACTCCTTTGTCACACTGAAAAATATGAGCATCAAACAGCAGATCAGTGTCCTCCCCAAGGTTATTACTCTATGATACACAGTACACATGCATAAAAACACCAAAGAAATGCTTTCAAGAAAGATCTCCACATTAGACATGACTGATGCAACTAGCACAGGCAGAACATAAAAATAAGCAGAAAGTACTTCACTTACAGCAATTCACGCATGAGATTTTCAGTTGTATTTAAAATTTTTGTGAAATCTGAGGACCGATGGCTCATTTCTTTGGTGGAATAGAGAGAAGAAATAACATGAAACAAGATGGTAATACACAAATTTGATTTAAAAATTTGTTTAAAAATTGTGTTAAGCTTTAAATCTTTTACACTACAGACCCAAAATGCCTGAAGGTTGTCCTTCCCAGTTCCTACTCAATTCCTTAAATACTCCTAAATACCCACAAAGACTATACGTGCAGTCTTGTTCAGATACAGGCAAATCCTGTTCATTGACATTTGGCACCCATATGACATAATTACCACTAGGAACAACATCTGCAGATACAAAAAATAGTCTCTAGAAAGGTTTCATTTTTCCTCATACTGAGATCATTCTCTGCTGCTAATGCAGTAGGAAGTATTTAATGAAGTATAGGAGTTTGTTTTGTTCTCCTACCTTCAGCAAGGCTTCTTCACACAGTAAAGCTAATTAAACATTACGGACAATTACACAGTAATTCCTTTTAAATCCATAGGCTGCCTTCCATGTGCAGACATGCAATTTAAACATTACTCTGAATTGTGCAGAGACAGTTGCACATTTTACTTTTAACAACTAATCAGTTTCATAGACTAATAAATGTTCACCATTTCGATGCATAAATCTTTTGTGCAACTGGGGCTGAAAATCCAGCTACCCATACAGCACAGAAGACATTTCTTCCTTATTGCAGGAAAGTACTGTCTTCCTAATGGGAAGAATGCTATGCTTCTATATGGTATCTATACAGATCTATACAGACACACAGGTACTAGAAATAGAGCCAAAATACCAAGATCAGAAAGTCTTATTAAACAGTTCAGTTAAACATCAAAATCATGAAAAATGTAGATTTTTTTAAGTCTTACCAAGAACACTTATACCAAGTCCTTTGTAGTCCACCAATTCTTTCTGTGCTTCTAATAATACCTATCAAAAGAAAAAAAAAATCCAGAAAGAAATTAAGGGTGTTTTCCACTATCTGGAGTCTCTGATGTATCATGCCTATGCCAGCTGCCCCGTATTGCAATAACCTGACACTTGCCAACTGAGATGAACAAAGTATAGTCACCAATACAATTTTGTTGTACCTGAAAGTTTAAGGCTTTTCATAAAATAGCAAACTTAAATCATATGCTTGTTGTGGAGACCGTGTTTTAAGTTATTATTTCAAATGCTGTATTTCCAGATTTCTGAATGATTTCTAGGAGTTGAATGGAACTCTTAACCTTTGCAGAATATCTAATGTTTGCATACCTACTCTTTCTAAGCAAGCATCCTAAATACTCACTCCCAACACTCCATCCTGTGTCCTTTCTCTTAACTTGTGCAAATGGGGCAACCAAAGTACTGAAGAAAACATAAGAAGGATCAGCTTGGAGAATTGGATACCTTAAGCTGAGCCAGCATGACAATGACTGGTCTCACAAAATGAAGTTCCACGCTTTTTGAAGATGAGCCTTTATCTTACTGAGAGTTAAGAAAGAAATTGAGCAGAATTTTGAAACAACTAAAAAAAAACCCCAGTCACTAGAAGTCCTAGCCAAGTAGCACCTCAGCCATCCATTTTTCTTATGCCTTCTCCCCTGGCTCTTGAGTATCAACAACATAGTATGAGATTCTAACCACTGGATCTTGCAGCTTCTGATTTTGGCAAATTCTTGTCTGAGAGCCAGAACAGTCTTGGCTGCTCCTAAAGGAAGCAGGAGAAGAGGGAGCCCCAGTAGAACAACCACCAAACTAATGCCGCATGCATACACCCTAGGATCTGACAAGAAACTGCACATTCTGGGCAATTTCAGCAATAAGAAATCTACCTTGCTGACAGGGTATCTGCATGGCCTGCCAACTGTAACAGCTGGCCATCAAAAGGTCAACTAAAAGATTGTGAAGTTTTAACCACCACGTTTTACAAGCAAATTTATCCATCCCAGAGAAGGAGGCAAAAAAAAGTAAGGGAGAACACACAGCCCATCTAAGTAGTGCTTGTTAAACTGCTTGATAAAATCCAGTTCTGCTAGTAATATTCTTCATCTGAAAATCCACACATGCCTCATAACAGACATCTACGTCACCCGTTATGATCTGCAAACTGCCCCATCCTCTTGGCTTCACCGAGTTTGAGTGCTTTATGGGCAGCATCAACCCACAATCAAGAGAAACAAACCATCGAGGTGATACAGCAGTCCACACAAGAGCACTGCATTTTCAAGAGGGTAAACAAATTAATAATAGGGAGCTCAGCTGTGCCCACCTGCACTCCTGAAACCTTAAATCCAGGTTTAAGTCGTCTCTGTCAGAGAGCTGGGAACTGAGGCAGTGCCTGTGAGAGCCCCTTTTGGAATCCACAGCTCGACAGAGAACAAATATCTTTGCAGCCTTATCCACAAAGCACATTTCCTCGAGAAAAGAGATGGGAGGAGAAAGAAACACAAACAAATAAAAACAAGTTGCTCTGCAGCAAATCTGTTTATCTAAACTTTTTTTTAAGGAAGTAACAAATAAAATGAGGAAGAATACCATGAAGGAAACTAAGAAAAGAACAACGACAGCAGCAACAACAAAATCCGCAGTAGATTACCCTTAAACTGAAAGTCAGGTACGTACAGTTCGGCAGAAACCACCCCTCTCCATATGTAACTGGATAATCCATGGCTGCTGATGCAACTTTCCAGAGGGTTGAGTGTACACCATATTCACTATAACTTCTGATAAAAAGGCGTCTCAGGCAATTACCATGCGATTTATCAACTGACAAATCTCACACTGCACAGAGCTATCCTTGCGCGCTTAGGTTCTACTTCCCACGCCCAAACTAACTATATAGGTACCGCTGCCAAGAACAGCACTCGAGCTCGCTTCCAAAAATCCGAGCTTATCAAGGCAGATCGTTGGAGAAGAGGAGAGGAGGTTTCGG
>WBMY01013485.1:18976-47612 GCA_013397315.1 Donacobius atricapilla | reverse complement strand
TTGCGGGCACACACACACACAGACACACACACACAGACACACAGTAAATGCATGTCCTGCTGTAACTTTCCGCCTGTGCTTTTCCACCACGCGGGTGCTGCAGCGGCACTGGGATGCTTGTTCCAAAAGCTGTCTACGTTGAAGCGTGGTAACTTAAAAGCAGCGACCCACATTTACAGTGATTGTTAGGAGATCCTTCTTATTTCATATGAAATGACAGGAGGTGATGGACAGAAACTGATGCACAGGAAGTTCCATCTGAATATGAGAAAGAACTCAACTGTGCAAGTGACCATGCACTAGAACACGTTGGCCAAAGAGGCTGGGGAGTCTCCCTCGCTGGAGACACAAGAACCATCCAGGTGCAATCCTGGGCCATGTATTCTAGTACGTCCCTAATAAAGCTGTGGATCTGGAGCAGATCTCCTGCTGTATCCAACCAAACCATTTCTGTGATTCTGTGATTCATCTTGAAAGAGGTGGGTTTACAGTCCCAGATGTTAATATTTTGTGTGAAATACTTACCTTGTAGAGGAGGATCCCTGCTTTCTGTAAGCCAAGAAGCACCTGCATGTTGTGCAGTATCCCCAAAATGTCTGTTGTAGGCAAATTGCTATTTGAATTTCATTGAAGAGAACAAAAACAGGAAAGCCGTGAAACTTGATCACCTTCACATAACAGATGATAGCACAGCCTAGACTTGCTTTGAGGTTTGCCAAATCGTAGGCTAATATCCCTGAATACGAAAGCATTCCTTCCACAGAAACCTTTAGTTTATTGAAAACACAGAGGTAGTACAACTAAACAGTTGTAACTGAGAGAAAGAGACTTTAGCTCATTCAATTTTTTCTGATTGTTCCAGGGAGAGACTCTGCCCAAGCCACTTTTCAGAAGTTATTTTAAAGGCAGTAGCAGTAAACCAGTTTGGACCAAGCAAGCCATGAAGTATGACTGAAAACAGATGAGCATCACAGTCTTGGACAAGATTCACAATTCTCATACGTAGCTGTATAAAGCACAGCTCTTGAACACAGTAGCTTGCCCAGTGTTTCCTGTAATGCTGGCCATTTGTTAGTCTCATGGCTTTTCACCAAGCTTATCATCAACATTGATCATCTCTACAGGAATCTGCATTTTCTTTAAGAAATGAAAGGATCGACATCTGTTATTTTGTGAATACTGAGATGTATATAAAATACCATTTTTCTTAACCAATTATTTCACTGAAGAAATACTAATTATTGAATTTGTTCCTTTTCCTGTCAAACCAGGTGATACTTGGAACCACACAAAGAATTTATAGATCACACCCTGATCTGGTAATTAGTTGAAAGATTCATCTTAAGGAAGTTATTTTTGTAAAAAATTGTGAACAGAAACATTGGTGTTAGAGCAAAGATACTTTCATTTCAATGACAGCTACAGCTTAAGAAAAACTTAGCAAGCTTGCTTCCAGACACTGGAATCCTCCTCAGTTCTTAAGAGCAAACTTCACAGACATCATAGGCTGGATATATTATCTTCGAAGCACCAAGGTATTTTTAAAGTATGAATCACACCACAACACCCAGAATAACTACATTACTTCTGGTTATTTGAATTAGTTATATTAAATAGAAACCTCTACTGAAATGCTTAGTAACAACACAGATGTGACTATAAATTTAATTATTTTTACTAGTGTCTCAAGTAGAAAAAAGATCAAAAGATATAGGCTTTTCACATGGGCTGTTCCCAGTATCAAATCTAAAGTATCTATGCAGGCCCAGAAAGTCAACTTCAAACTAGTAAAATGGTATCCAAAGTAGCAAGGGGTAGTGGAAGCAGTCAGAAATAGTGTAGGTTGAGGAATCAGGTCAGGACGCCTGCCCACTACTATGTAAAGTGCTTCACCATCTGACCAGGATCAGTCTTGAATCCTAATTGTGCGGCACAAACCACAAGGGAAATTAAAACTTTGGAGTTTAAAATGTACTTCAAATGCTGGCACAAATAGCTAGAACATAAAAATAGAAACGAGGCAAGCTGGAGCCGGTATCAGCTCAAGCACGGGTGTAAATACCAGATATTGGAGTTTTCAGTTCACAGAAGTCTCATCCTGACCAGAAGGGTCAAAAATAGCAGCTCCCCCCACGAGATAAGAGGACAACTCTGCTGGAAGCCTTGTCACCCAGAAGCATTAGAAAATCCTCTTCATACTGTGCATTGATGGGAAATATATAAAATTGGAAAGAACTTATAATGAAATTTTTGCTGTGGACAGGGGATCATTACGCTTTTGCAGATGGAAAGAATAAATAGTATAGGTCACATTACAGTTTTGTTTGTATTGGATTGAGACTTCTCCTACTTTAGTATTTTGCTAGCAGCAATTACGATTTCATGTTTTAATTACATCAAAAACAGTTAATTCCATCATGGAATCATACCGATATGCACAGTCACCCAATAAAACTTTCAAAACCAGGATTGCTTCTTACTGAGTGAGTGATTGATTTCCAGGAATGCTTATGACTTCTACAATTTGACAGAGAATTTGACCCTTCAAGTGCCACAAATCAGTCCCTACAGATGAACATGGATTTGTGTAATTAACACAAAAGCAAAAAGCTGTATTTACTATGATGCATAAGTGAAAAAACAAGGCAGATGAACAGAAAAAGTTTAAATAAAGTTTCAGAGTTTTCTGTAAACTTTTATTAGGTTCATTGTGACTTCATGTTATGCTAGATAGCAAAACCTTGATTGACTACTGCTGGAAAAGAATGAGCTCACTCAAGGAGAGCATGTGTACACGAGTCTTCTGTCTGGTACCACAGCTGACAAACGGACGTCATTATTAAAAGACAAATAATGCTGACTACATAGCAACCTGGCAAGCGTTTCAGGAGGCAGCTGGATGTCTGGTCCAGCAAACTAGTGAGATGACCAAATTTTGGTGAAACATTACACTTAGGTGGTTCAAACAAGGGTTTGGGGCTATTTTGTTTTCCAGAGACTGAAGTTCTGAACTGTGAAAAGTAGGTCTTGGGAAGACTAAGTGAAAAGAGAAAAACTATTGAGCTTTATGAGTAAACAGTAACATGTTCTCAAGCAAAGAGCTGGCCTATTGATTTCAGGTTTTTATGTCAAACAGGAACACAGACAATTATGTAAAACATTAACTAACAGCAAGAGAATGAAACAGTTTATATTCAGACTCAGGGTAGAAAATGGTTCCTAATAATGTAAAATAATAGTTATTAAAAACCTTGAAACTTCTGATGTATTCATGATAGCCTTAAAAAGAGTACTTCTCCGTAGTAGCTTCAATCCATTGTCTCTGCCAATTTCAGATCCAACTACATATAAAGTATGCACTACACATCCTTACACTAGGAGTGCAATACCATAGCACCGGTAACATGAAGAATCCTTCAAGATTCTGATTTAAGTGGAAAAAAAAAATGTTAAGTATTAATCTACCGAAAAAAAGTATGCCCATCTAAATTGCAAACTGCCTGGTCAATTTTGTTTTAAAAGATTATTTTTGATGTTAATTCACACTCTAAATGCAAATATTGATAAGCAAGTATTTAACATGAAAGGTATTTAGTATCACCTGCTTTTTGGTGTGTAATACATAAATTGTTCTAAGTTCTCCATGGTATTTTTAGGGACAAGTAACAGACTCCTAACTCCTAACCTCACAAATAAAACACTTCTGAATTTACAATTTTATCAAGCATTTCTCGGTGATTACCTTTGGAATTTCAGATTTTAAAAAGGGAATAGGGTAGCCTTTTACTGATGAACATACAGATTGCACATAATTATTCAGTTAAACCAAAATCACAAACAAAGAACAACTGAATAATTAGACAAGCAGTTGGGAAAATATGTAAAAAATAACAGAGACTAATGTACTACCTTCTAATATTCTGAAGTGGAAAAGTCTGTACAAAGAACATACTTTCATTGTGCAATTACTTGTGCAATATTGCAATAGCTAAAGTAATCTTGCACTATTTGCTCTGTAGGATTGAATTTGAGGATTCATGAGTTTTTTCATATTTGTCAAGCAACAGGAATCAGGAATTTCTACAGGTCCTTTGTGTTCCAGAAATCACATAGCAGATGACTGAGTAAAAAAGTTACAGGCTGTCTTTTCTCCCCCAGTTCAGCCTAAATCATCCCACCTAGTTCCTGTATGTAGTAAGTATATTCTAGTTCAGAAACTGCAAACCAGCTGCCTGAGCACAAGGACAAGAACAAAATGTCAGAGGTAAATCCCAGGAGTTTTAAAACAATAGTAATTCTCTTAGTTTCACATTCTCACATATCTCTAGGTCCTGAGAGAAATCTGAGTTAGACGATACATCCTCCAGAGGCCCCTTCCAACATGTGCTATTCTATGATCTGCAGTCATAGCACTAATGATGTTTGTATTTAAAGGTTTCTTATAGGGATGTTTCTGGGCTTATTTTTGACTCTGAAACTTACACTAATTTTTGGAATGTCATACCCACACACTGTTACGCAGGAATTGATGTTTGCCCCAAAACAACTTTGGCACTCCTACTGGAATACACTGAAAATAAACACTAGGAAAAAGATGTACTCAAATTAACTTTATTAGCTGAAAAATCTGTCATAATGAAATCCATATGTCAAGGAATCCCTTAGACGTAGTACAAACTGATGGGTACCATTTTAGGTGTATCACGTTTTCAAAACTGAAAATCTAGTGACAAGGAATGCAAACATGAAACAGGAATACTAAGCAGTATGCAATGCTTTAAAAAGTCAAAAAGTACAAAACTTTACCAAAAATTCACTAATTATACTGAGACATCCAGAACCTAGTCTTGCAAGTGTAAAGAACAGTTCAAACATTTTAGAACTATTTCAAATGCTGCTAACACTTTGTATACTTGCCTGTATTTCAGAGCCAGATCCTAGAGTATCAGTTCCAGAGCCAACATTTACGACCTGCAGCCTACTTCTGTCTCCTCTCACACTGTTACTTGGAATTGCTGTTTCATTTGCTACAGGGATGTATTTCTTAGAGGAATTATTTTTGCTTTTTTCACTAGAAATTCCACAGGATATTCTGTTATCATCACTTTTGATTTGTACACTGGAATCAGCAAATGAATGCAGACTAGCCAACTGCCTTGCTGAGTGATAACCTTTTGCTTGTTCATTTTGTTTGACTCTCCTTTCAGATAATACTGGCGTACTACTTCCAGGTTTATCCTCTTTATTTTGGTTAATTGTTTGAGCTTCATTTTCTTTCCACAAACCTGGTTGATACTGATGTCCAGCAGCCTGAAATTCTCTTATTTCTCTAAGTGATGAAAACGTATTATTCACAACCATCTGGGATTGGAACGTGCCAGGAAGAGGAAGTTGAACGTCCCCGGCTCTGTTCTGAAACAAAAGATTCCAGTGAAGAAACTGAGGCAACTAGAGAAAAAAAAAAAGTCAGCTTTTCAACTGCCATATATACTAGAGTCAGCAGAGCAAAGCAGTCTTTATCTAATATAGGTAAGATGCATCAGTAATAGCAATTGCACAATCTTTATCACCTTTCAAAACAGGTTTCTGAACATTGCTAGGGTGATACTGACACATAGTAGGCACATCACAGTTTCACAACTAGCTTGAAATTTATACTAGAGAGATGTGTCAGTTACACAAAAGCAGTCAAAATTTAATCACATCTATCATTCTGAAACACCTGCAATTCCTTATGTTTACCAGCAGTTCACAGAAACGTGGTCTCAACACTCTATACCACATCACCCAGCTGCTACAAGAATCCAAACTCATCACCAATACTAGGAGATAAAAACGAGAGTCTTCAAACTGCAAACCTGGAAATTCTCTCCACGCTGTTAAAACAATCTCCACATTTTTAACATTATATTTAAGCAGCTCATGTGTTCTTGAGGAAATTAGAACAGTTAGAGGGGAAGACACTGGATATAAGAAACACACTGGAATGCAGAGCAATTCTTGGTACAACAGTTTTATTCAACTGGGACATAGCTGTAAGGCCATCAGTATCTAAATTTTTATCAGCCTTTAAAACAGCCTGGGGTTTTTTCTGTGTTACAGGAATTTTAATATCTCCTTTGAAAAATCCAGAAGGTTTACTATTAATTCACAGACCAGAACCTAAAACGTTATGCAATATTTACAAATACTACAAAATTGTAGTTGCCTGAAACTCATGTCATGGCCACTGAGAAATCTATCAGGACTGGACATATATACTGCGATTAATTACAAGATAATTTATGATTTTCAGAAGGTATATTGTATAGCCTCTCCTGTAAGACTAGGTTTCTTAAAAACATTGTATTTCATGGTTAAATGTTTCTAAAAACCTGATCATGGTATTTTCCAATTTGTATGGATGCATATCACTATTGCAACTTCCTATTTCAGACTAGGAAACAATACAATTAATTACCAAAGGTTAATACATTACGAAACACTACAGTTTGTGCTCCAAGCGGTGAACGCTTTAAAAGCTTACATTAATCACTGAATTATTATGGTCAGTATAAAAGCAGCTACAGCAAAGGGTTGCAGTATTAACTGCATGAATCAGAGGGGAATTAACAGCTGAAAAGTACATTAAGGAGTATCAAGTAGAATGGCCTCTAGCATTCCTTCTAAAGACTTACTTTGCCATTCAGGATGTGCTCCTGTCTTTCTTCTTCAAAAGACTTCTCCTTTACTACATTCACAGGCTTACTGAGAGTAGAATTTATTTGTGGATGGCCCAAAATGCCAAAATCTGATTGGTCTATCCCAGCTAACACAGCAAGTTGTCCAAGCCTGTAAAATAAACGTTTAATAGAAAGCCACACAAGCTGTTCTTACTCTTTGAAAGACTAAACATTCAAAATCAAAAGCAGAATCTGTTTAAAGCTTTGAACATAGTTTTTTATTGTTTTATGTGAAGCTCAAAGTATCTTAACCAAGATGAAAACAAGTTGCTAAAGGCATTTTCTTGTCTTTGCATAAATTAGCCTGCAGATTCAAAACAAGGGTTACAAGGCTGAGAACAAAGCTCTCCTAGTTAGCACTGAACTCAGAGCAGCATGAGATTCCATGTCAGGCAGAACAAAGATTAAAACTCTTGTCATTCAAGCAGAAATTGGTGCACATTTACAAATAGTATAATCTCTTAACATGTCAATGACAAGCCTCACTCATACAATGATGTTGGGTCACCTGCCAGCTTGGAAGTTGGACAAACCAATCACATGTGGGTTTTAAGCCTCAGTAAAAAGTGAGAAGTTGCAGTCTTTAGTGATAGCACAGCATATGACATATAGAAGCTGACTGAGAAGAGCATTCTTTGTGATTGGGATTCTGTAACTTTCAGAGCAGCTCCTTATTACTATGACTAGACATGGGACATATGAATAATTTTTTTTCATGTAGTGCAAATGCATTTTCCTTTCCTGAGAAGTTTGGAACTCCTGTAGTAATGACAAATCCACAAAGTGATTGTCACAAAATTAGAACACAGACTCAGGACTTTACAGTAAGTTAGAATCATCGAATCATGGAATAATTAAGGTTGAAAAATACCTCTTAAGATCATCAAGTCTTGCCATTAATCTAACACTGCTAGGTTCATCACTAAACCACATCCCTAAGCACCATACCCAGGTGTTTTCTGGACACTTCCAGGGCAGTCTGTTCCAATGTCTTACCACACTTTCAGAGAAGAAATTTTTTCTAATATCCCATCTAGACCTCACCTGGCACAACTTGAGGCCATTGTCACTTAGGTCCTGAGTTATACCACAACAATTTGGATGTGGGAGACAGAGAGCAAGCAAATAAAATCTTCTGTGATCTTCTGAATACAGGGAGTAGACTACAACATATATCCGTATCATTCCCTTCTTGTGGATGCAACTCCCATGCTTGGTCATACAAGCTTTACAAATCAGGTTCAAGCTGAAATTCTTTGAAAAATGGGAAGGATGAACCATCCTCTGACAAATTGCATGTTCAGTGGTAATACAAACTTGAATCAACACTCTCTGAAATAACTCTAGTAGTAGTAGCAATAATAATAATAGTAAAAATAAATAAAGACTGTAAATACAAAGGCTGGAGATTCATCCATCTAGACTTCCATACTTCAATTAGTGAATGGAGGGCACAAGATAAACAGATCACTTTCTGCAGGCAATTCAACTGCATTTTGAGACTTTCATACTGTGGGAATGCTAAGAGCCAAAGATGATTCACTAAAGAATTGGAAACATGCCTTAATAGAAGCTTTCTACTCTTTTGGAATAAGTTTCTTGAAAGGCTTCCCCAAAGACAGATGCAGGAACTTAGCTAAACAGTGCTTAGATCATGTTTTCACCACTAGGAAAAGACTAAACAATAGGCACACAGCTAATTTATTTTCCTTTGCTCTCTGAGAGTATAGACCAAGAAATCTGGCAGGGTAGCAGGCAGCATACTTGATTGTGAGGATAATTTTGGAAAGATGTCAGGAAAAACAGCAAGACTTAAAGTGATAACCTACCCAGCATCTTTAAGAAGGTCTAAAAAAGCATGAAACTTTTGAAAAGAGTTCTCAATGCTGCCTAGAACACCTTCATCTTCCAAAATCATGTTGGTTACTGACTGTGCATGAAGAACCTCGGATAGGGAGACATTTAGACTCCTTAATCTTGCATTTTCAATTTCCAGCTATGCAGGGGAAAAAAAAAAAGAAAATTCTTACATTTTCAATTTAAAAGACCACAAAATATCAAACCTCACCTCTGTGTGCCGAAACAGCAGCATCATGAAGAGGAATATCTGAAATAACTGACATAACAAGATGCAGAGTTTGCTGTACCACACATTTTCAAGGCACTGTTACATGAACTCTGTGCAGGTCTGCTTATCCACAGCTGGAGTTCTATGCTACCATAGATACTCCTTCAGGCATGCAAAGCCACTGGCTCAGCACTGTCTTCAACACGTACAGGATGTTACAGAGCAAGTACAAGTAGAAAAATTGAGCTTTCCTATCATTTTACTTTGCATGTATTATATGACATGTTAACACCAAAGAATTTATTTTACTAGTAAAAAAGCCTTAACGAAGGCCTTGTCCTCCTTATACTCACCCCTCTGAATGCAGTGGGGGAATGTATACTATTCTCTCCCCTGCACCATGCATCCCAAAACTGAAAGTTTAACATGATTCAATTTTTTTTTTCATATCAACCATTGATCAAATTGATGATGAAACTGAAAACTGCCTGATAACTGCAGGACATACAAGGTTTTGTGTTTGAGGGAAGCTATTCAAGACTACAGCTGCGCAATCAAGTACTACCACAAGCCTTCTATCTTAGATTTTTTATGAGAGGACAAAAAAATTATAGATTGGGCAGTGCACTGTAGGTGATAAATAAGCAACAAATAAACAATTTTAGAGATTAATGCTACTTTGTTTATACCATCTCCCGGGACAAGGTTCTAAGTCCAACCAGCCTAGCCTTGACAGAGAAAGATTTCTTGCAGGGGGTGTTTAGCCTAAAAAGCACTTAAGGATCTAAAGAACAGACACCCAGCAGAGCCCACTGGTGCACATCACAGTACAGAAAGATGGGGAGAATCACACAAGAGGGCTACAAATCCGTCTTTAAGAACTGCAGAGTGCTTTGTGGATATCTGCTCCCTGTGCTGTAGGCTGTCACTTGTTGCTCATATTTCAAAGGATATCACCATTTTCACTCCCCTCCAAATGACATTTAAGGACCAAATCCATTTATTTACACTACCTTACACTCAACTATATTACAAAAATTCTGCTTATTCATGCAGAAGAATCTTTTTGGGTGAGAAACAGACCTTGCAATTTAACTGTGGTAAGTTGTTCAGTTTTGTCAAAGCTGAACCGCACTTAGCAACAATTGACATGCAGAAAACCATCCAATATGGTTATTCCTTGTAGAAAAAAAAATTAAAAATCAAAGGTACAGAATAAACCAAATTGAACAACAGTTCCAACACACAGCTTTTCTACACAAGTAAGTTGTGAGTTTTAAGTGAGTTGAGAGACAAAGAACTAACCATGTGTACATACTGCAAACAGATCGTGTTTCAGAAAATGAATAAAACACACTGAAAGAGTAGCTTGAGCTGGAGTTCAAGGCTCTGGAACAGAATCCATAGAACAAACATTACTAAACACAGATTTCATCACTGCCCTTAAGACCATGTGAACAATCCACATGATTTTGAACTGAAACTCTGAAAGCTACCACATTAGTGGTCATTGACAATTACTCCTAATTAAGCAAGTGGATTCTCTGAGCAGTGCCTCCCTTAAAAGTAAAGATCATTAACAGTTAGATATCTTTACCTCTAGTAATCGTTCCTCAGCCTTTACTCTAGCTTTCTGTTCTTCCTTTAGTTTTTCCATGCATTCTTCCAGCTCCAACTATCAAAACACAGATAAACTATTGTGAAATTTATCTCAAAATGTCAGACTAACATGCAATAAAAAAAAAAAAACCTCAACAACTTAAAAAGTAGCAAATGACATTCCAAGCATATCTTCTTCAAAAATACAAGACATAGGTCTATCAATACAAAACTCCGGGATGCAAAATATTAAGACAGAGAAGTAGAAGTAAGTGTGATTCACTGAACTGATTTTTAAGATTGCAACAGATCACATGAAATTACAGCCCAAGTCTCTTTGGCCTGTGACATAACCATCAAGAATGTATGTTCTTCTCTACTTCACCTTTACTTTTTCAAGCATCATTTTTGACTAAATATTCTACATCATCAAAAGCTCAAATTGGGCTCTAATAAGAAATCCTTAGCATCCATATCTAGCTTTTCCAACTATACTCTTTATCCAGGATTTTATTCCTTCTTACATCAGTAAGAATACAAAATTCTGAAGTGTAAGAACTGTACTCTTTCTGATTGGTTTCACTTAGTTCTTCAGTAAAAAGTTTTTCACCATTCCAAGTTTAGTGTCAAATTAACAAGAATAAAAACAAACCTAAAACACCTAATATATATATTCTAGTATTATTCATGAGATTTCTAAGCCTGTAATTCAATCAATTAGTTCTAAGGAGTAAATCCCAGTTTCAGTAAGAGTAGCCAGGATTTGCAACACCACATTTTCTTGCATCCCAGCAGAGCATTATCATATTTAATTACATCATCTGAACTGGAAAAACAAGCAAGAATTTTTGTTCTTGCACACATTAACAATCTTCTGGTTCAAAAGGTGAAAACTGTTCAAATCATCAAGCTATTTTATTTTTCAGAAGTTAGACTATACGAATTAACAGTATACAAAACTTCTACCTTTCACTTTGTATACAGGCACATACATGTAAAAAGACACTGCTTTTTGTACACACCATATCAACCAGTTCTAAAGAGAATCAAATATTCAAACAGTACTGAAATAGTTTGTTGATGCAGTTCGTCACACACACAACAAACACACACTCACACTCTGATCAGAAGGTATGAACTAAGAACCCTTTTTATTTAAAAGTCTGACTCCATTACATAGTATATCTACAAAGGCCAGGGATTGGGGGAGAAGGTTGACACCTCTCCCCATCCCATTGGTCAAGACAACTGTCCATCAGCTGTCTGTATCTCTAAGAACAGGAATGTAAACTTTCCTTGAAACTATACAATAATATTGGCCAGTGTTTACAGACTGGAGTGTGAGAAAGAACCCAAAACATGAAACTGTGAAACAGAAGAGAAGGCTGAAAAAATCAGGGCTACAGTTTGCTTACTAGCAAAAGCTTATTCAAGTGCATACTACTACACTTCATACAAACCATCAACTGAGAAGACTGGCATGCAAGAGAATGCATGGTAAAAATAAACCTTCCACAAATACCAAGGTGTTGTAAGTTGCAAGGTACTTTTGCAACTGATTCCAAGATGCAGGTTCTAGAATACTCTCTATCTAAAGCCCTCCTAGTGACAACCACTCAAAGTGATGATTATGAGTCTGTCACTACCCTAGTCAGGCCTACTCCTAAAATCCCTAGACTAGCATCAACCAAGCAAATTCTGCAAGTAGAAAGCTAGTCATATCTTTACTATACTTACATTTGAGCATCAAAACAGATTTACCACTATCTGATCTGCAGGCATAGGGTGGGAGGTAAACTTCTAAGGAGAACTGCCTACAAATACCACAATCTTATTGCCATCTACCTTTGAACATGTGCAAGTAACGGGAGCTATGAAACCTCTAACAGACACAGAAGCACAGAACAGAAAGCAGAAACCATAATGTTTTGCACTGACAACTTGACAGGTAACCTGGAATCCCTCAGGATTCCAGGTTTAAAGACCAGTAACAGCTATCACAGACACTTACTCTTACAACTATCACAGTCTTCTTAGGATTCTTACCTTTCCATTTATAGTGCAGGTGCATACATATAATTATTTGTATTTTGAAGTTTCTAGGATGCCAGCTAGGAACTCTACTTTAGAAACCATACTTCTACAGTATTTTTGTCGTGCACAGATTTTAGGTAATTTTAAAGGTAAAGGTACTGACCTTTTTCTTCAAATTGCTGGTTTGTAATGTCAAAGCTTATGTCCTAGACAGTAATCACATGATCATGATTTTTTGAACAGAAATGTAGATGTTTTGCACATCTACATTTGATTTATCACACTCTAGATGTACATGTACTCTGGTATTTCAAGGTTATGGGCTGAGTTCCTAACAAAATTGAAGACTGCAGGTGCATCCCCTCATAAGCAGTATCAAAGCCAGCATTTAAAGAAACTAATTTCTTGTCACTATTATACTACAAATATACGTATTCTTTAATCTTTGATATGCTTTTAAGAAATTCACTTGTTGACACAATGCTCTAGTCTCTGTGCAAAAAAAAATTATTAAAATATATCAGAGAGTAAATGTACATCCAAGCTACAAGACTAAGCTTTCAAGTATTATAGCCCAGAAAGACAGCACTGATAGATTTTAAGGTGAAACTGATACCAAAAATACAGGTAGCCCTCGGAATTACCGTAAGCAGTATGTCTGTTCAACACTAGACAGAGGCATAAAACTGAAGTTTAAAAAATTAAATTATATTTTAAAAAAATTAGTAACTAATCAGCCATGTTATTCTACTTGACTGCATCATACTTTAAAAAAAAAAGTTACAGTGCAATCTCTACTTCTTTAGAATTCTCAAAGTAGTGAAATGTAGAAAAAGTTGCCCTGTTAACTAGCTTAAGGGTGAAGTTCACCATTTAAATCCCTAGTTAAAATTTAAAAGTACAGAAGTTACCTCAACTACACTCCTCATCAAAACCATCTGTGACATTTGATTGCCCCTAGTGGAAGGAAAGAATATTTATCAGTTCTTATTTTTCATTTAAGCAGAAATTAGGTTTTCACTAGTCAAGGCTTTTTTTTTTTTTTAATGAAAACACAACTAAGTGCTACTTGTTTGATTAGGTAGTATGCTTAAAGCCTCTTTTTGAGCGGAAGGATGTAGAAAAGTTCTCCAAGACTTGCATACTTAAGTAGAAAGTCTGGTCATTCAGTCACATCAAGAGATGCTTGGAGAGCTTTTTTTGACAATGCAGCAGTTTAAGGAACTCCCTCCTCTTACTGTTTATTCCCACTCTGCATTTCCATCACTGTTCTAACACAACCAGTTGTCCCATTTACTGAAAGGCCTGCTACCACCAAATACACTGGACTACTTTTCAGTTTGATCAGCACTTTCCCTCCCAAGCTGCTGTGCAGTAACAGCTATTTAATGACAGTCTTAAGATCAGACAAACATGAAAAATGGCACAAGAGAAAAAGATTGAAGTAAGAAATGAAATAGACAATTCAGTGGTGCCAAATTGATAGTTTGATTCTGCTGCTTTGTGTCAAGGTAACAGAAACAATGAATGAGGCACAGAATCAGTGCAGATTGCTTAAATGGTGCTATCTGATAAGTAATCATGTCCTAAGAAAGTATTTTGGCTTTCAAATTCAGAAAGTCAGGAAAATCTGGACCTTTACATGCAAAATTTTGGGGTAGGTTGCCAAAATTTGTGGGTTTCCCTCCAAGGAAGTTCAAATTAATCATAAATTGTCTCTTCCTTAAAGCTGTCCTACATGTAGTAGTACAGCTAACACTGACATAATAGGTCAGCATGACAACCCTTCCCCAAAGCATAAAACACAGCCTGCCTCTGCTGCGTGTCCTGAATACAATATTCTTCCCTCTCCAAACACCAAGAACAAATACATCAAAAGCTTTCTGCAAGCACAGTTAGTTCCTACATGGAGGTTTTGGGAGCAATTTGCACATGACATGGAATTCTATGACTTCAGACAGAGCGCTCTTGGTAAGACTGTTGAAGCCATCACACAGCACAATGTCAAAATACTGCACACTAACAGTAAAAGCGGCTATAAAACTTTAAGATCCAACAACATGTGAAAACCTTGAAATCTTCCTGAACAAAAATTATAAAGACAAAAAGGTCTAAAGAAAAGGTATACATCAGCTGAAAAGGCTGGTAGTTATTTATGCAGTATTTGTACAGTATTTTTGCTGTCCATAACTCTATCCCATTCTAAACTTTCCCACTACTGATAAACCTACAGCAAATTAAAACTTAAGTTCACTCCTCTTATACAAAGACAGGTGTCCAATATTTACACATACAAACAGCAAATTCAGCCAGTGTGGTGCTCTGACAACAACCAGCAAACCCAAACTAACTGTAGATCTTATTTACTGAATTCAAATCCTAACACTTCCAATATAACTCAGTTATTCTGCCTGAGGGTGTTACTTTATAATAGTGCTAACTACCTCAGCAGCATTATTGAGCCACTGATATGTACCTTTTTTCCACCCCTTTCTTTTATAAGAACATTCCCAATCAAGACTTCTGCAGAAATAGTCTGCTTCGCTACTGCCAAGTTTTTTAAGTATCAAAGAAGTAGAAGGAATAATTAAAAGCAAATGAAAGAAGTTTACTCAGCTCAATTATAAAATGGAACTCAAACACTTTCACTCTTTTTATAATTATTTTTACGCAACAGCCTTTACTGTATTTTAGCTCTTCAAAATAACATTAAATAACTTTTATAAAGGAAATACTTGAAAGAAAATACTACAGTAACGCTGATCAAAAGATCATGATTCAAGATTGCAACAGAGAAATTACACATACTGCAGTTGTATTAAGTTATTCTGAAATCCTGCTCCAAAACTGGTTATTTGTTTAGTTACAATTTTCTGAATAAAACATGGTTTAAATGATATAATTTGCCTTTATGTAGTCTAAGGTAGTGCACATGCTTCTTACCTCTAACTGCTGATATTGAGCTACATCAGTCTTATCTACTGATTTAGCCAAATCAGGCTGCTGGATAACATCCTCTAAATCTTCTGTGTCTTCAGTTTCAGATGTAGAAGCACTTTCTAGTGTCACTTTTACGGGAACACCTGCCTAGTTACACCAGAAAAGAAAAACATGCCCACTCATAGCGTTACAATGTGCAGCAAAAATCAAAGATTAAACCATATCAAAAGCTTAATTTAAATACAGTTGTTTCCTAGAGTCTCTTACAATGTATACATATTGCCCAGCCATACAACTTTGAAATAAATTTGCACAAGATATTAAAATATTAAAGAAACAATCCTGTGTGCGCCTATGCTGAGTATTTGTGGTGAGGATTTAGCAGCAGAGTCAGCCCCTGCAAGGCACAGCCAAGGCCACGCCATGCAGGACACAGCCAGTCCCAGCTGACCCATTGCACAGCAAAAAATGCCCGACAGGCACAAGAGGTGGGAACAAAAAGAATGAGAAAAAGCACAGCGAACATCAGGCAGGGAGCAGGAAGAGATGTTCCATGGTGGCACCAATACCCTCATTGCAGCCAGGGAAGACCCAGAGCAGAGGGTGGGTCAAAGGAGCTACTGCCCACAGGCATCCTGTGCCAGCCCCATGATTTCCCAAAGGACTGCAATCCATGGGCAGCCTAAGCCAGAGCAGAGGATAACTGGTGGCTTCTGCAGCCATCAGATCCTTCTCTGATGAAAACGAGACAGAAAAGAGAAGGAACAGACGGGGTCTTCTCCTCCTGGTAGGTTTACTAGAGCAGCTCACCAACAGGTGCAAAAACAGCTATATAATCCAAAGCCAAGACAGAAAAGATGGTGCAGAAAGCCTTCAGAGAAAAATGCTGTTAGTTATTCTTACTGTCTATAGAGGGATTGTGCCTATACTCCAACTCAACTAGCTCTTAAGACTAGGAAACTAAAAGATACAGAGATAGAAATGGAAGTAAACTACGTATCAAAGAGGCTTCCTTTTTTTTTTCACTTCTGTAAGTGAAAACTTAGCCTTCAGACAACGAGATTCTGTTGAGAACACTTTCCCCTTTTTTCAGGCATCTACCCACTAAAAACAAAACCACTATGTGAGAGAAACAGTACCTGAATCTTCACTGGCATTTCTCCAGCACAATCCACTGCCCCACCTCTGAAGTTAGGAAAAAAAAAACAAAACCATGCTCTTGAGGAAAGTAAGTTCATAACGTTCCAAACACAAGATTCTAAGACAGATGAAGCGGTAAGAGTAAATAAACAGCATCAGACACTGCACTATATCCCTTTAAGCCTCATTACATTCTCATTTTGATTAGTACTCCCTACTTAATCATGATTTAGAGCAACACTACTGGATGCTAACATTAATATCTTCAATAGGCATCTTAGTTTAATTATTTTGAACTTCAGTCAACAGGCGAATTTACTGTTCAGCATTTTGAAAAACAAGCTTAATAACCACCTTGCAATACAGTATCAAGTAATTTTTTTGTTTAAATAGTTATATAGTCTCCATTTTGAGAGGCCAAGACTTAGGGACTAGATAAAAAACAAAAAACAAAAACTGCTTCAAAAGACAGCTTCCATGTGTAAGTTTTGTTCAGTTTTATTTTAATTTACAGGTCTTAGATGATCACAATAATTATGCTGGTATTGGGTATGGTGAAGCAGAAAAAAGAGGCAGGAAAATACATAAACACCTTGAACTGGATCTCAAACCAACTATACTACAAGTTTAGAACACTAACTTGCCTCTTTAGCTATGATACATCTGATAAATCATTATTAACAAAAGAACAAGCAGACAAGGTAAGTTTCGTTGTGGTAGGGTTAATATTCCTATGGCTATCAGGTGATTTTGTGTATTTTAAATACTTCCTAGAGAAGAAATTATGTGAAGTCCTCAAAATTTATATAAACAGAAAAAAATTATGATGACATTCAGTGTGTAACTTTCAAATCATATGTTAAAAAAGCAACATTGCTCTCTACTGTATTTATCATGCAAGTTTTATCATTAGTATTTTCCCTTGTACCATGAAAACCTCACCTGCATCTCTTAGCACGTTCTGCAGTACGCCAAGGAAGGAAGCCTTTTGTGCCTGGTGGTAGCGGTTTTGGTGAGTAACCCTCTCTCACAGTGATTTTTTTTTTCCCAGGACTTACAGATTTTTTAGATGATAATCCTGGATTGAAGAGCAAGATCAAAAGAAAAGAGAATTCATTACACCTTATTATTCACATACAAATTCACCACTTACTGTTCATAAAAGCTCCTAAGTAATCAGGACTGTAGGAAATTCAGTCTAATTTTGCATGAGTGTCCAAAAACCTGCGATTATGAACTGTACACTCAGCTGCTGTTAGGCTGACGTAAGACAGGCTGGTTTTCAAAAATGAAGGCAAAAGATTTGTCACAGAAGAGGTTTATTCACATTACTAATTTCAGATACCTAATTCCATTGTCTCACGTCAGAATTTAGATCATCCACACAGACAATAAAGGCACCTATCTGCTTCAGACTGCCCTCTAGTGGCTTTAGAGTGAAGAACATTATTTTATTTATGGGCAAAATAGTTAAAAATGAACTACTCACGCAGATAGCTGTTACAGGACACCGGCAATCTCTACCCCTCACTAACAAGAAAAATCAGGGTTCACTGGTCTGGTCTTTTGTTGTTGTTTAAATCATACAGCATCAGAGTAGACTCAGAAAAGAAACCTCATGTGGATGATCACTCTGCCTCACATTCTCTCTAACCCAGAAACTGGTAAGCCCAGAAAACTAATCACCTAATATTTCCTGCAGTTAAACTGGTGAAAACTCAGGGGTTTTTTTCTCTGAGATCAATAAAATATCTGATTTTTAATGGTATAGGAATGCATAGTTTAATTAATAGGATTTTAAATCCAATTAATTCTGAACATAATAAACAATACAGTTTTCACCTTGACTCCCTCCTTCTCTTAAAAAAAACCCCAAAACACGTAAAAAACTCACACACAACAAAAAACCCTAAAACAGAAAAAAAGCCAAATAAACACAAACGCTCCACAATCACATTTGCCAGGCACTTTTCTTCTCCCACCACCACCACCCTGATCACTACAGTTTATTTGTACAAAGACTTCTTTTGATTTATGCTTACCTCTCTGCCTCCAGATAACTAGAGCAAAGACGAGACAGTGAAATGTATTATAGTGAAATTTTTAGTAGCTTACTGAAAAATGTTTAGTATTGCAGCTATCAGTACTTAATTATAAACATTCAAGATCCCTATGTTATTTTAAACATACTATTTATAATAGATTTACATGAAGTTAAAAAAAATCTTAGAACATATTGTACATCAGTTAAAAAATGCATGTTTGTTTGTTCTGGCAAAGGACAGCCTGCTACAGAAAGGTTACAACAGCAGGAGAACTAGACAACTTTATGGCCCAGCTTTGCAGAAGTGAAAGCTTGTGGAGACACAGAATAAGTACATGCAATGCTTCCACACATTTTAAAGTCAGCAGATGTATCTAGCCAGCCACGTATCTAGCAGCACTAAAAACAAACGCAAGTTCACCAATGATGATAGAAGATGCATTACATAACGAAGAAGAAACTGGTTGGTTTTTTTTTAGATACAAGTGTTCTGCAAAACACTAACATTTAGACACATCATACATTTTCTAATTTAAGCTCTTAAGCATTAAGATAGAATTTTCTAGACAAAATTTACTATAGTCAGAAAAAACAAAGAATTACCAATACGAATAGTAGCTTTTCCTTTCCGACCACTTCCTAGGACAATGGTTCTTTTCTTTGGCTTAGTTTTCAAAGCATCTTTGGAAGACGGAGACATCAGCCACTTGAACTGGAATTTGTTTTTTGTTTATTTTAAAGAAAAACAAATCAGTTTAGTACCTGGCAGTTAAAGAGGTGCTTATTTAAAATTAGAGGTAGCTTGTCAGATATAGAGAACACTGCTACTTATAGAAAACTTTTTATAAGCTGTAAAATCAAGAAAAAACAGAAGTCTCACAAAGCCCCAATTCAAACACAGATGATAGTCTACATTACCAGCAAATATTCCCAAAACACCACTACAATATCCCATCCAATACTATTCTTTCTCCTGTGTCAAACAGTTCTCTATAGCAAAAAAAACCCAGCATCAATCCTATAAAGAGGCAACCCTGGCTTCTGCACTTCATTCTCAGACAACTGGCCAGGAGTGACTGGCTCAGGCCAAAGCCCTCCAGAGTAATAAAAATTTTCCTAATGTGATTTTGTATTACTGATAAAAGTCATTATTTTTAAAAACATGAAGTTTATTTTTACTGCCTGTAATGAAAATCCATCCTTACAAAGTAGAAGCCCCAAACTAAAATTAAGAGACAATGATCAAATGCCGTAAGTTTTGTACTTCAAACTTCATTTTCTTACAGCAACAGCTCTATTCCTAAAGGCTCCCCTGGCCCTGATAAAAAGTTTAATTACTCCTGGTAGATATTCTAAAATTAACCTGACTTACTTTTCAGTGCACATCATTAACACAGGGTCTAGTGCTGAAGCAGTCATTGAAGAAAATACAGATGACATTAACACAAAGCTTGTCTCACATAGCCCTAAATCGCACATAGGAGTACTAGGAACAGTACACCAGAGTTATTCCTATCTAAAGCATCAGAATGATTAAAATGCCATTACTCTAACTAACCAAGTTTAATCCAAATTTATCGTTGTCAAGAAAAACCTTCTCCCTCTGGACTCAATTTATCCTTGTATAAACTTTACTATGCCTCCAGCTGGATCTAGTGCCTGTGCAAGCAAATTGATAATTTTAAACTAAAACACACCCAGAAAGAGTAAAATTAGATTGCAAGCTTCTAAGAGCAAAAGTAATTTTGTTTTACTAGACATCTAAAAGGGCAGCTTTACTAGGTTAAACCTAAAGTTCATCTAGCCCATAGCCTGTCTCAGCTGCCTACTGCTGTTGTTGTACAACATCTAAGCATCTATGAAGATGGCAAAATACAAAAACAGAGTTTTGAAAGCATCCTGTTTTGTAGATACCTTCAACAGATTTTCCCTTAAGCTATTCAGTTTCTCAGAAACCACACAAACGTTCACCACCTATTACACTTGGTCCTATCTATGATTATAGTTCACTATACTGCTACACAGTGCTGCTAAAATATATAGTTTTTGTTTCAGCAAAGGCATCAATTAGCACTAGACAATTCTTTTTGCAAATCTAAAAGAACAGCCCAGAAGGGAATCAAATACATGCTACTGAAAAACAACCAGCCACTTTCTACAAAGCAGGACGGAAGGAAAGACAGCTGTGACAGGTGGAAGAAGCAAAGCTACTTAGCAAGCCAGTGGCCAGTATTTCTTCATCCATGGTGTTAATGAAGTATGAAGAATTACTAGCACTGCCAATAAAACTCAGGACACCACACTAACTGGTTGAATATAAAACTAATGTCTTGAGTCACGTGATCTCTTGGCACATGGGAGATTTCCCAGAGTTTCTTCTTTCCATGGTTTGACTTTCCAATTATCTTTAGCATTTCCAGAGAGACGTTATTTTCACGTGATCTCTGTGACATTTTGCAAGTTTTGATTGCATCTGCCAAGCAGAGAGTACTTCTTCACAACCAACCTCAGCCTCTCAAAAAAGGTCTTCTAGAGGTTGAAGAGGGGAACTGTATTAATCCTCCAGAAATTCTATACAAAAATTTTGAGTTTATTAGACAGTCCCTATACATCCACAGCTCTATCTTTATTTAGTATTTTCAAAAACCAAAAGAGCATTAAATTCTAACACAAGAACTAGGATTTCTGGGACTCTATTGAGAACTGAATCAGATTTCTGTATATTTCAACAGTATACCTAGTCATAAATGGTCTAGATATTCAGTTTATGCACATTATTCTGAACTCTTTGTAGACTGTAAGACAAAGATGAAAGGGGGAACTGTGCTTTAACTGGACTCTGTTTTCATAGATGGTTTGCATTGGAAGGGACAGTCTTGAGCAACTTTAAAAAAATTTTAGTTACAGACAAGAAGTAAGTTTTAAAATAAATTAAGTACTAAATTTTAAATTGTGGTTTCCTTTACTTTTTAATTTAAAGTTATTATTACCATGTCGACAAGGACGCATGTAATAGCAGTCCTACAGCTGTCCTGGAGCAATATTTAGTTAACATTCTATGGTAATGCTGAAATACACACACATTTCCATTTTTCTTTCTATTAAATGTACATCCAGATTTTATTACATGTGACAGCTTTAATTCTGTAAGAAATCATACAGAAAGCCCAACACAGTAACATGTTCATCACAACAGTTTTAGGTTTTCCCCTAGATAGTGTTTTTTTATTTGTACTGAGTCAAATTTCTGTTTAGAACTAGAATAGTTGTTTGAGATTCATACTGAAAAAAGTCACCCTTAAAAAAAATAAACGCAATGGAAGCTATAAAGAAAACCCCAAACTAATTCCAGAACGTGTAAAACATACCTCTGAATCAGCACTGTTACCATTCTTAAGAACTCTTTCAATAATGGTTTTCATCAGAACATGATCTAGAATGAATTAAAACTTGTTAAGAATTTTCTGTAAGAGACAACTCTTTATGTGAACAGATCATTGAGTAAGTATACATTACCTATCTTGCTTGTTTTTCTATTTTAAAAATGTTTAGCAAATTACTGTGGCATGTTCTTTTTTTCTTAAAGGCAGTTTACCTTTAGTTACTGTTACCTATAGTTACCTATAGTTACTGTAGAAGAAAAAAAAAAAAAGACACAACAACCACACAAAGAAGATAAATGCAGATATAGATACATACCAATTAATGGATTTTTTCTTATGTCAAGTACCACTAATGTTGTGTTAGTTTGAAGAGCATCTAATAATGACCTTGCTCCCTCATTGGATATTCCACACTGCTGCAAATCAAGTGCTAAAATATTTAAGGAGGCAAAAAAAAAATAAATCAGTGGAGGTAGTACTGCATTTTGTTCGTCATTTAATTTAATAGTTGATATCTAAAAAAATTAATCCTGCTGAAAATCTCCATTTCATAGAACATGAAGCATGAGAAACGAGGACATGATGATAAAAATCATGGGTAAAAATGGGAGTATTATTTTCAAAGAAGACAAGTCGAACTTTCCAACATTAAGAAATGACTGTTAACATCTGCAGAGGAGGAAATATGACACTCTACAACCACTGTGGGCAACCTGTGCCAGTGTTCAGTCACCCTCAAAGTAAGAAGAGTTTCATCATGTCGAGGAATAACCTCCAGTGTTTTCATCTCTACCCATTCCATCTTGCCTTATCACCAGGCACCATTGGGAAGACTCTGTACCGATCTCCTTTCCATCCTCCCTTCAGATATTTGTACACCTTGATCCCACCCTGAGCCTTCTCTTCTTCAAGCCAAAGAGCTTCCTCAGCCTTTTCTGAAATGAGAGCTGCTGTAATCCCTATATCTTCGTGGCACTTCACTGGACTCTCTCCAGTACCTCCAGTTCTCTCCTGCCAAGCAGATTCCATGGCCTCACTTGTGCTGAGTGAAGAGGAACAATCACCTCCTTCAACCTTCTCACAAAGTCTCTCCCTAATGCTACCCCCTCTTTGCAACAGAGGAACTTCACTGTTTCATGGACAGCTTGTTGTCCACCAGGATCGGCACCACCCTTTCTGCAAAACTGCATTCCAGCCACACAGCCCTAGCATGTTCTAGTACACAGGATTATTCTTGTACAAGTGCAGGACTTTGCACTTTTCTTAAACTCCATGAAGTTCCCATCAGCTCACTTCTCCAGCCTGCTGAGGTCCCTCTGGATGGCACCACATTCGTGCCTTTCCATGGATCCAAGTAAGCCTGACTGGTTTGTAGTTTCCTGGTCCTTATTCCCAGACTTCTTGAAAATAGGCATGACATTATCTATCCTTCTCCAGTCCTCATGCACCCCCTCCCAACCACCCCGATCTTTCAAAGGCTACTGAGAGTGGCCTCAAAATTACATCAGCCAGCTCCCTCAGCACTTGTTAATGCATCCCATTACGGCCTATGGAGTGTTGTTTGTTAGTTTTTTTAAGTATTCTCTAATCTGATCCTCTTCCATCAGTATGGATGTTCTCTGTAGACCTGCCTCAAACTATGAAACAGAACTATAAAACAGGTATTTTATTCCACATACAGAATGCTATGATTTACAGAAGCACCATTAGTAATTTTGTATAATTACTAGAAATAGTAATAGATATACTGTAGAAGAAATTCATTCTCAAAAACACTGAAGGATCATACTAGATAACACAACAGTATTCAGTAACTTTGAAAGAGGAAGAGAGATTTCTTTGGAAAAAAGGGTACTCTTCCCAAGCTACATAGTGAGTTACTCCTCTGGCTGCGACTGTTATAACTGACACTTTTAAGTCTTCTGCCTGCCTCTACTTTTTTTTAAGAGATGCAGTAGTGAGACTGCATAGAGATAGTAGAAAAGATAATACTAGAGATCTAGAGATACAGAAATCTTGCAGAAATCATTACTGCAGCTAGTAACAACCACATATGAAGTATATGGAGGATTTGCTGGTATAGGCTAAGTTTTATGTTATATGGAATATCTCAGTATCTATACATCAATGTCTATTGTAACTATATAAGGAAACTCCTGAATTACGCTGCTGCTCATTACTAGAAGACTTTGTAATACCTTTTAGCCAAAGGTCCTCTCCTAGACAGTCTGCAAAGGCACTTGCTCCTCTATCTCCAACAAGCATGTTGCAGTTCAAAGTAATCCGCCTCAAACCTGTCATACATTCAAGGTCAGGTCTCCTGTAACGTAGGCTTTTAGCCCAAGCTTCACCATGTCTTCTTATTGCCTGGTGCTTTGCAAACAAAGAAGCTGTTACCGAATGAAATGGCAAAGCTGTAATTGGCGACATGGTCACAAGTCACCTTTTTTTTGTAAACCATGTTCAGTGGCTTGAATGCTGGTGTAAGAAATATATGCTAGTATAAGTACCCCATTCCTGATTTCAAGAAACATAACTGATTTTTAAACCGTACCAGTAACTCATATTTGTTGTGACTGCCCGGTTTGCAATGAAAATTATTAAACTTGGCTACGAAGTACTTTGTCACCTTCTTTTGACAGACACTTTCAAGGTATGTTGAATAGGAAACAAATACACACTACAGAACTTTGTGCTTTCATGGAAATCACAATTAACACTAATTAAAATATAGTACTAGGCAGAAGCCTACTGATCAATTAATCAGTAGTTTCTAAACTGTACACTCGATTATTCTAAAACAGTGCTTAAGAATGCTTGAGACATTTTTTCAAAATAACTGACAAAAACAGGTGTCAGATGTTTACAGGCCTAGCCCTCATTGAAAGAAAATGCTTTATTATTTATGTTTTTTTCTGAGAAATAGGGAATTTAAATCCCACACCAGTAAACTAAGCTACTTTTGTCATACAAAGGCACAGCTGTCATAAGAACGTACACTTAATTTTGGTATTCACACAAGCTCCTCATGAAGTGCCTTAATGGATTTTGGGTTTTAAAGCAAAAGTAAAAATTAAATTTATTAAGTTCTTACAAACACTCCATTCTAAGAAAATTGACTGAATTACCTTTACTACGCTTGCTATATGTTCTGCCCCTCGCCATGTGAGGCTACATGCCGTGAAGTTTACAAATCTGATAGTAGCTGTATTCTTTATACTCTGACAGATTGCTGAAGAAAACAAAAGCATGCATGTTATTGACATACAGCATTTCCATATTAAAAGAACACACTTTTTCAGTGTCCTTTTAGGAGGCAGCTTTAACAGTCAAAAGCTCTGACAAAGAACTAGCCCTGAAATGCAGAGTTTATTTTAAAGACACTTAATGTGTTATAAGTTTATACATTTCTAGTGCCAAAGTTCAGCAAAGAATATCTGAACAAGCAAGAACATATTTGATTTGAGTTTACTTATAGAAACACAAGCAAATAAGGAAAGAGTTCAGAAATATGAATGCTGTTTTAAATAAAAGTATAAACATCACTATAGAGTAGTATAGTCATTTACTAGCCTGAAGTGAAGAAATTCAAGTATTTAAATGCTACTGAGTTGTGCATGAACTGAGCTAATAAAATGAGAATTGTTCTTTTAATCACCATAGACAAATTTAAAACAGGAATGGAAATACTGAAAAATTTGCTTACCTATTTGGAAACTTAAAAAGAGAAAAGTGTATTTACAGGTTTTGACTCTCAACTTACTTTCCAACCCTCCATCTCCAATTGGACAGTGGGCTAAAGAGACACTCTCCAGACATGAAGCTGCAGCCAAACCCTTAGCAATAAAAAGAAAAAAAGAGAAAAAAAAAGAAAGAAAAAGTCACGCAAACTGCTCAAACTCTGTCCCTTACAAGAAATTGTAAGGGATTCAGACAAAGGTCAAAACAAGCAAATATTCAAGTTTAGTTTAAGTGGATTCATTTCTTCAGCACAGAGGAAGCTTGCCTGTGGGCAACCAGCAGCAACCTCCCTTACCAGAAGCCACTCATGACCGAACTGGAGCTTTTCAATAACACATCTGAAGACCAGGTTTATATCCTTGGTAACCTGCAACTTCCCTTCTATCACATACATGCACAGTGGTTTCAGTCATGAGCATGTGTCATATGCCTCAAGCACACGGCAGAGATGTTGCTAAGATCCTTCTAGTAAGCCTTGTGATTCTGAGACATTCAGTTAAGACTACGTTATATTAAATGTTTCAGCAGAATCATTGTCTATGTATATGTAAAGACTACACAAATACCTTAGAAGAAAAATACCCTTGTCTTCTGGGCATATTTTCCATTTATTTGTATACTACTATTTTCTCACCTTTGTTAAAAGTGCTAGGTCTCTTTCCCTCAGAAGCAAACCCTGCAGTTCTAAATGTTTTAGTACATTTGATATACTGAGACAGCCTTTCACAGCTTTGCATAGTTGGCCAGTCAGGTCTTTTGAAAGAGTTGCTGGAATTCTCCTTCTAAAGTAAGTTTTGTATCTTTCAACACCTAGTAAAAAACAAACACTACGCATCAGTAAAAATCAGTCCTTGCTGGCCTAAAAGCAATTATAATCATACTTCCTTTTTTCATGTACTTTCTTAAATTAAAATAATTCCTTAAGCATAATAATTCCTTCCCCCATGTACTCAATCACACAGAGGTTTTATGCAACAAATTCTAACGCGCATACATCAACACCTTATGTTATCTTTTATACAGACCTGAATCTTCAAGACCATGTTGATGTAAACTTCTTAATCCAATAGAAGCCAGAGTCTTATTATGCCTGAGAGCATTCAGAAGTGGTGCCCAATCAGTGTCTTTGATGCGATCTACAATTAGATCAATAGCATCACGAGTCACATTAGCCTTCACAGCTTTCAGTGGGAGAGAGCCTTGAAGTTCACAAAGATGTTCATAATGTGAGTAGAAATCCATCATGCACCGTCTCCTTAATTTGACTGACTCGATCATTTCTTTTATGTGATAAATTTCTCTCTAAAATAAGAAAGGGGAAAAAAGATATGTACTTTTTCAATATAAAACTATCTTGCATCACAGTACCAATTCCACACACATACCTGAAACATCAAAATTTTCCTGGATATTGTATAGAATTTACAAATCTTTAATGTGTAGCTAAAAACCTTGTCTTACGATGCTCACTACCTGTGCAAGTAAAGTTGAATGAGTAAAAGGCTGGGTAAAACAAAACCCAAACACCAAATCACAACTAATCTGCGTTTTTATTCTCCCTACACTAACAGGTATATCAAGAACACAAAAGACCTGATCTTTAAGCACTGACTGTTGTAGAAATCTTTTTTTCATCTTAAGATTTAACTTTGTAGCATCAAGGTCCGTCCAAAAGCCTTGGACACTCCCGGACCCACCATCAAGGTAAACACACAGAACTAATTGTGAGTTTTTCTGCTGCTTCAGTGAAAAGCCTGAATTCTCATCACACATAATAAAATTTGATTCCCTAAATATTTTGTTATTGCATACCAGATACAAATATCTCAGTAAAATTCAGTAAGCACTTTTCAGGCATAAGGTTTTGTTATACTTTAGCACTCACGTAGAAATTCACTAACACTACTAACTTCCAAGCATAATCTCTCCATAGTGCTATGACATCGCCATTAAGGGTTAAGTAATTCTACAGTCTCAATAGGGACATTTGCAGTATATTTAGAAGATACATTTAATTATTTCTTCTCAAGACAGTATTAAGTATGCCACACGGGGTATCAAACATGGTTCACATTGCAAACTTTTTTTCTTATTTGTCACAGACAAGAAAGCTTTAACTATCCTTCACAAATATTCTGTAGGTCAAATTAACACAAGTTACTGGACAGATAAAAGCATGTGAGGACAATCATTTCTAAGAGCATAATTTAGAAAAAAATATATTGTTATCATCTAAATGACTGGAAATGTAATAATAATAAGATATAAACTCCAATAATACAGTTCTTCCACACCTTTTATCCTCTTTTTTGCTCTGATTTACTGATTACATTTGATGACCACACTGTGGCCACAGGAACAGAAATGACTGAATCATAATCCAACACTTCAGGTTCAGAAAATGACCATCAGTTTTAAGGCACAAACGGCTTCTGGTGATGCATCAATGTTCAACATATTAGCCCTTTTTCTCCGGAGCTTAGGCAACATTCTTTTCATGGGGGCTTTCACTGGAACACCTTAATACTACAACTCGAACTGACAAAAGGAGCCCTACCACTCAAGTTTAACCTACTTGTAGGAAGAGAGGAAAAGGGGCAAACTAATCAGGCTCACAATGCTTTCCAAATGGAAAACTATATAAACTTGAACTCTTCTGCACTGAAGGCAGTGATAACACCTCAGACTACCTTGACTGGCTCTGAGAATGTATCCAGACGATAATTATTTACTCAATACGGATTCAAGAAGACATCACACTAGCTGGCAACAAATTACAAAAAATATATAGCACACAGTAAAACTGAAAAATCCCAGGTCCATGCTAGGAGTTTTCCGGAAGCTATGAGTTTGTAGAGATGAAAATAACCAGCTGGCCAAATGTGTAGGGTGAGCAAACAGACGGCACCCGAGAGCAGTGCCAGCAGCAGCCACGGCCACACACCGACCGGCGGGGCCCACGGCG
>WBMY01013485.1:6702-18470 GCA_013397315.1 Donacobius atricapilla | reverse complement strand
CCAAACCACAAAACCGCCCCATAGCAAAAAACAAAAGGCAACAATTCAGTGCTAAAAGAAATCAGGCACTGCTTCAGCTTTCACGTATTAAGAGCTCCATAGGTAGGGAAACGTTTTGATACACAGCAGTAGCCACAGCCAGGTGGCCTGAGCTGTCCAAAAGGTAACGAAGTCATATTTCACAGCCGTGTTTCCCAAATAGGTTGCTAGGTTAGTTTGCATACAAGGGATCACAGAGTTTTCATTAACATTTAGTACAATGCATTACAGGGTGTGACTTTTAAGGCAGAATAATTCAAAATGGAGTCCAGGTGCTGCTCCTAGAACTTGCAGTTCGTTCATGGATAGGAACACCAGCTAATTAAGAAAAATTATTACTGTAGGTTGATGGCTAAGAGCCATGTGGTTATTTAAAAAAATATGTTACTAGTCTGCGGGTAGGCAGCAAGATTTAAACTCTAAAGGTGAACGGACTCCAAAGAGCTTTCCAGAGAAACTAGATAGGCCACTGGAACATTCAGAGGACACTGTGTTTACGCAGATGCAATGTTACTCACTGTCTTTGACTGACATCAGAAGACACTGAAGCACCTTAAGTATTATCAAGTGTACCAAAATAAGACTTATTTCAGTAAGTTTGAAATCACCTCCTGTATTGTCTCACTATGACATTTGGGGAATTCAATGTAGAAGACAAGAAACACAGGGCCATTATCAGTGAAATGGCAAACCCAATGTTTCTGTGACTGTAAGACAAAATATTTCTGTGCTTGCCATATCTCTTGGTGTTCCAGACAAAGCTCAAGTAAAATAGAATTCATATATTTTCTAGGATCTTTACTTTTAGAGGTTTCTTGTTCCTGCTACTTAGTTCCACAGATATCTCCAAAACTGAAATTCAAAATCTTGCTGAGAAACTGCTTCATGTTGTTCCCTACCAAACTTGGTTTCCTTCAAAATATAATGCTAAGTGTCCCTTTCCTTAGCATTCGATTCAGTGCCTAAGATTTGCATTCTATTTCCAACTCTAAATTTTTGGGTTTGGTTTGATTGTGGTTTGTGAAATAAACGGGCCAGGACAGCAGCTCTGTTTTGTATGGACGTTATCGAAATCAGCTCTGGGACGGAGACCCGCAGGGTCGCACACACCACTGCTGCTCCCTTGGGGGACGCAGAGGAGGAAGAATGCAGCTTCATCCTAAGACAGAATTAGGGCCTCCAGCCTCACAGAACTCAAACGAAGGCCATGGAGGCTCAGAGGTCTAGCGGTCGCCAACAATGGTGTTGTCCTTGAAGGCCAGGGTGAGGTGAGTTGAACTTCAGGAGAGGGTAGTCTCGCCTCCGCACAACCTGTCCACATCCCCGATTGTCCCTTGGGTGATCCAGTCCAATAATAGTCCCCTATTTTGAGGCAATTTTTCCTCCCAGTTGGCACCGGGGCTCCTTCGTTTGCATATGCATCATGTTCCTCCTCCATCTCCTGGTCACCACGTTGGGAAGCAGCAGGGCTCGGAGATAGACCCAAAAGGTGGGTGATAACCAGGGATTACGACATGACTAACAGGGAGTGAATACTTAACAAGGAACCTCAAACCAACAAAAGGCTTTAACGATGGCCTGGTTCAGGCTTATTCATTTCAGTTTGGGTGGGTTTTTTTTGGAGGATTGTTTTTCTCGGTTGGTTGGTAGGTTTTGGTTTTGTTAGTTTGGGAGGATGTGGTTTTGCTTGGGGGTTTTTTTGTTGTGTTTTTGTTGTTGTAGTTGTTTGTTGTTTTAGGGGTGGTTGGGTTGGGGGGTTTTTGCTACATTGAATTTTGGTACACATGACACAGAGCTACCTTCCAAAAGGGCAGATTACTGAGGAAGTGTCAGAACTGTTCTGTGTGTGTCAGTCATTGGGTAGGCCCTAAACACAGGCTTTATGTGGTACTTTTGTTGATGTCTTGTTCTACATTCGAGTCTCTCACGTGTACACTTTTTGCAGCCCACAGACGTGTTGCAGAACACACCCAGTGCAGGTAGCTTGGGGTGCAAGCTGCAAGATGTGCCCTGGCTGGTGGAAAACTGCTGCAGCACCAAACAACAAGCTGTGAAGGGGCACTGCCCTTCTGCCTGTTATAAAGATGGGTAATATAATGATTTGCCCTCGCAACCAAGGGATGAGTATTGTGTGTATGTTAAAAAAGGGTTTACTGATGTATGGTTATTTTATTGTGGTTTGTTGTTTGAACGTCCTCTGTTCTCCCCATAATCCCCTTCCCCACGCTCTGTATTGTTGACACCAGACAGCCTTGGTTGTTAGGCCTGTGGGGCACATGTGGGAGGAGAGCACATTGCAGTGTCCTTTGCACGGAGCAGTTGGAAATGAGGAAGGGTTGTTGGTAGGAGGCACAACATGGCAACACCTGACCTCCAATCAAGTTTCGAGAAAGCGGTCTCCACTAATGGACAGCAAAGAAGAGTTGACTGACAGACTTTGGGGGGGCGCCAGCGTTGGCTGATGCAACACCAGGGCTATAAAAGGAGCAGCCATTTTGTAGATGAGCTTCTGGCTGATGGTCATGCTCCCTGCACTGCTCTTTTTCCTTATTCAGTCCTTTGTTGTATTTGTTAAGGTTTAACGAACTTTTGAAAATTTTAAAGTGAGTGGTCATTTGTTGCATGCTTAACAAAGGGCACAGTCCTGGAATGCCAGCTATCCAGAGCCTCTGTAGGGCCCAGTGAACAGTGAGAAGACCCCAGATGCCACATAACTTTTACTGTCATTTTATGTTTTCTCTTTGGCTAGAGATACCATTTCTTTTGTAATATATATGTTGTGTTTGTGACTATAATCACTACTTTCTTTTGTAGTCAAAGGCAGTTCCCTTTACTGTTTTAGAGCTTCAAAAGCATAAAGTAATTTGGTGAGATACCAGATGTCTCTGTAGAGAACAGTCCCAAACAGACCCAATTCTGTCACTTTGGCGAATGATGTCTTCTTCAGCAGTCATCATTTTGCTGAATTTGTTGAACGACTTTTTGTTCTCACTGTCTTCTTCCTGTATCTTTCTAGGCCATATGCTCTTCGGAGTTTTTTTCTGTTAATGTATACTAATATAATTTTTTAATCTGATTCAACAGTACAAGCATTTCTCAGTCTCACACCATAACCAATATTAGCTTTCTTAGAGGCATCAGGAGATGAAAAAGGGGCTGTGCACTCTACCCTGTTAGTGGGTGGGCAGCAGATGTTTTCTCTTGACTTTATGAGGATGTCTGGAAGGTATCCTACTTGATTGGTGTTCTTTCACATTATTGCTTACTGCCTAGTAAGGATGTGTTAAAGGAACGACTTCACATTTTGTCCCTTCCTTTTTTTTTTTAAACTCCTCTATCTATCCTTTTAAAGCCTGCTTCTAAGACTAAATAGCTGTCTGATTCCAAAACGAAATAGTAAAAAATTATTTTCCTCTGTTCTGCAGAATGCCAATGCTGTTGAATGCTCTGTGCAAAAAAGGACAAAACCAAAATGTCCAGAACTATTTGACAGGTTTTAAGAGCTCCTAACAGGTCAGCTCTGTATAGCTTTTGTCCAGAAGCCTAAGAGGATCCTTTGATGCTAGGTGGCAAGGTTCATCAAGCAAAGGTGTATTGGAAGAGCCTGTAAATCTGCTTAAAGCATGGAGGAAATAGTTATTTCATTCTGTCATTATTAGATAACTTTATCATATTTTTATTGGAAGCTTAACGTTACATAATGACAAGTGCCCAGTGCTCCTTATTATTTGCATTACACTAACAGGACTTGGCCCTTCAACACACACTAAATATAACAAACTACAGAATCTCAATGTCTGCTTCAGGGCAACTTAAAGGCACATTAACGTAAAAAGACTCATTGTTTTCACAACAAGAAATCCAAAAAGGTATGAAATTTGGTCTGAAGACAGAAGTTTTTCTGGTAATTGTCAATTGTATAAAACCTCTTGCAACATGGAGTGAATACTCATGGCTGAAGCAATGATAAGGAAATACGCTTCAAAGAACCGGAAAGGAAAGAGGAAACTTGGCCAAGATGGAAGTAGAAAATACTTTATGGAGTAAGGAGGAAAAAAAGTACTGAATATTCCTTGTTTTAGAAATCTTGGGTTTCTTAGAAACATAGGAGAATAGATTCAGTTCTTTTCTCCCTGCAATATCTAGCCATGCCCTCCATACTGTGGATTAGCACTCCTTTCTGTACACTTGGGAGCTCCACGTCCATGTAACAAAGACTGAATGCAAAGCAGGACTTTTTCAGTGGAAATAGAATTCTTTTTCCTTTATCTACCACTGGCTTGTTTTTTGTTCTCAAAACCTTGTTTCTTTCAGCGTCAGATAATGTACAGAAAACCTTTGCTCTCCTTTTGTCTCTTCTTGTTATTCACTGTCTCCCTTTTTCCTATTTTAAATTTATTTCTCTTTTTCAAATTGCTGTTTAACCTTATCAACCATCTAGGTAAAAAAGTCTTCGAAAAGAAATGATTATTCCTCCAAAAGTTGCACTGAAAATTATCTAGATGAATTCTGAAAGTCATAACTGTAACAAGAAGCAACACTGAAAAACTCAACCAGAAAATTTAATTCCCCAAAGTCAGGAAATGAGTAAATAGTCATATACTGAGTGTGGAGGATATAGAAAAGCAGCATGAACAAAATAGCAACATTATGTACAATTGTTATAACACATACAATATTAAATAAGATATTGTACATACAATATATATCATTGCATAGAGAAGAAAATATATAACATGTATAACTATATATAATTAGGTACATAAGTGTATAAATTAAATATGTGAAATAACATATGTGAAATAACATCTTTTTCTGAAATTCAGCTGGAATGTTTTATGTGAAGGAAAATACCTAACTTTTCTCCTAGACTGGGGACCATTTCAGTGGTTTCATTGCAGAAAGTTCATCATATGCTTCTGACTGACTGCACAGATCTGCACAGCTTCGACTGCAGGAGTATTTTATAGTAACAGTAGTTATTACTGTACACTAACTTTGAAATATATACTAACTTTCAGAAACAATGAGGAGAAAGGATAGAAAACATGGGTTTCCACTGAGGTAGCTTTCAGATAATATAAAATCATTGAATGGCCTGAGTTGGAAGGGATCATAAGGATCATCTAGTTCCAACCCCCCTGCCACGGACAGGGCCATCTTTCACTAGACTGGCTTGCTTGGAGCTCCATCCAGCCTGGCCTTGAAAAATTCCAAGGATGGGGCATCCACAACTTCTCTGGTCAACTTCTTCCAGTGCCTCACCACCCTCACAGTAGGCATTTTTTAGTGATATCCAATCTAAACCTGCTTTCTATCAGTTTGAAGCCATCTCCCCTTGTCCTGTCACTATATGCTCTGGTAAAGAGTCTCTCTCCATCTTTCTTGTAGGGACCCTTCAGGTACTGGAAGGGTGCAATTAAGTCACCCCAAAGCCTTCTCTTCTTCAGGATGAACAATCCCAATTCTCTCAGCCTTTCCTCACAGGAGAGGTGTTCCATCCCTCTGATCAACTTGGTGGCCTCCTCTGGACTCTCTGCAACAGGACCATGTATCCTGTACTGGGGACCCCAGAGCTGGATGCAGCACTGCAGGTGTGGTCTCACCAGAGCAGAGCAGAGGGGCAGAATCCCTTTCCTGGACCTGCTGATCACGCTGCTTTGGATGCAGCCCAGGATACGTTTGGCTTTCTGGGCTGTGAGTGTTGATTGCTGGGTCATGTCCAGCCTCTTGTCCACCAGCACTCCTAAGTCCTTCTCCTTAGGGCTGCTCTCCATCTGTTCATTGCATAGACTGTGTTGGAACCAGGGGTTGCTCCTAGCCAGATGCAGCACCTTGCACTTACCTTTTTAAACCTCATGAGGTTGCCATGGGTCCACTCCTCGAGCTTGTCCAGGTCCTTCTGGATGCCATCTTGTCTTTCAGATGTAGCAACAGCACCACTTGCCTTGGTGTCTGCAGTAAATTTGCTGAGGTAACACTCAATCCCTTTGTCATTAATGAAGATTTTAAATAATGCTGCCCCAACAAAGACTCGTGAGGAACATCACTTGTCACTGATGTCCATCAGGACTCTGAGCCATTGACCACTATCCTTTGGATGCAACCACCCTAAAAGGCTGCCCTCAGGGACAAGGATGTGGGATATAGCTGGCAGATCATTAAGGAATTAATCCATAGAACACAAAATAGAACACAAAAACTAGCAATCATCAGGAGTAAAAAATGATGTAAGGAAGGCAGGAGACTGGCATGGTTGAGTAGGAAATCGCTGATCAAAGTAAAGAGAATGCACACAGCGGAAACAAGAATAGGTAACCTTGGAAGCATATAATGTTCAGTTGTATAGGGATGAGGTGAGGAAGACCAAGGCAAAGTTGGAATTTAACTGATCAAGGGATGCAAAAAATAACAAGAAGTCTTCTACAGACACCTTAGGCAAAAAAAAAAAGGTCAGAGGAGTACCCCCCTGATAAACAATGCTGGAAAACTGGTAACAATGGACAAGGAGAAGACTGAAGTAGTCAGCAATATTTTTGCTTCAATCGTCAATGGCAACCTCTTTTCTCACATCTCTCAAATTGGATGTACAGCAGGATGAGAACTGAAGGAGCAAAGTCTCTCCCACTGTAAGTAAAGATCAGGTTTGTGACCATCTGAGGAACCTGAATGTAAGTCCATGGAACCTAATGAGATACATTCCAGAGTCCTGAGCAATTTCACTGATGTAACTGCCAAGCCAATCTCCATGATATTTGAAAAGCCATGACAGTCATGTGAGGCCCCAGGGGACTGGAAAAGGGAAAACATTGTGCCCATCTTTATACAAGGCAGAAATAAGGACCCTGGTAACTACCACCCTGTCATCCTCCCCTCTGTTCCTGGGATGATCCTAGAACAGATCCTCCTAGAATCTGTACTAAGGCACAAGGAGAACAGGGAGGTGACTTGAAATGCCCAGCATAACTTCTTCAGAGACAAGTCTTCTTGACCAAGCCAGTGGTCTGTGATGGAGTCATTACATTACTGAACAGAGGAAGGGCTATAGATGCCATTTATCTGGACTTCTGTACAGCTTTTGACACAGTCCTGAAAACACCCTTCTCTATAAATGGAAGAGAGATGGATTTGGTGACTGGACCAAATGGATAAGGATGAATAATAAAGTGGTTGGATGGCCACATCCAGAGGGTAGTGATCAACAGCTCTATCAAGAGATAGATATATCAGTGGCTTATATCAGGAAATATGCTTTTTATCTGATGGTTAAATGTATGTAAAAACAGACTCAATCACATAGAATTTGTATGTATAAAAATGCATACTTTCAAAGAGAATTTGAAAGGAGAAATATTGTCTGTCCTCATTCCAGATTTGTTATATTAACACATAAGACAGTGTTGCAAGGGGATTCTAATGCCTGATGAACACAAAATTTTCCAGATAAAACATCTCCCAGGCACTGTAAGGAAGCAAGACACCCAGGAAGCTACTGTAATTGGCACTGCTGCTGAACAGCCAGGTATCCCCTCTGAATGCCTGTGCACTCTGACTGGAAGAAGACCAAGCAGAGGCAACTACCAGCACAGGCAGAAAATGTTCTCATATGACTTTCATTGCCAGATCTGTTCCAGAGCTATGCTGGGTAAGATTGGACCAAGTCAAGAAATTGAATTAATTCATTAACTATTTAGAGCACAGTTACAATAATACTTTTAGTTCTCCTGTTCACCATTCCATCATTACTAGTTTAATCCCTTTTTACATTTTTAAACAATATATATTTGTCATGGGTTAGGAATGGTATTTCCCTAATTTAGTGTTCCCCCTGATGCACTCAAAACCCTGCAATGCTCGCTCACTACCCTTCTCCTCTACCTCCCTGTGTGGGTGGCTGGAGAGGAGAATTGGAGGTAAAAAGGGTAAAGATCACAGGCTGAGATAAGCACCATTTACTGGAAACAGCAAATGAAATAAGAAAACAAACGGTAACAGCAACAATATTAATAACAGTGCATGAGAGACAAACCATTCAAATGATTGCTCACCACACAGAGACCACCCGAAAATACCCCACTACCACCAAGCCACCTGAACCAGAAGGGCCCTTCCCTTCCATCCCAAAAAATTATGTGAGGTGGTATAGAATAACTTTCATTTCCTAGCCATGCTTCCTCCTGGCTATTGCAAAAATTAACCCTGTCCTGGCCAGAATCAGGACAATATTAAATTCTTATTTTCTGCTAATAGCAATTGCCTTTGCCACATTAAATGCCCTTGCTCTCACTCAATTTTTTTGTACTTTCTGAGGTTTCCTGTTGGAGTAATCCATTAGCCATTTTAGACTTCTAGACACAACTTCCTCTCAAAAACAGAGAACTAAAAGATCAATAAATTGAGCTGGTCCTTCTGATTTTTTCTTGCAGAGCAGCTGTTCCACCATTATGACTGTTTCATCACCCAGTCACTGAATTTTCCCTAAATCCACTACATACTTCTTGCAATGGAGAAAACTGCAATGGAAACTTTGCCTACAACCAACAGGCTCATTTATATTTAGACTCAACCACATGTGTCTTACCTGTTTTCAGCACCGTTTTGGTGATATAATACATACAATAACAAATTTTCTGGTTATTAGCCCTCTTTCAGGGAAGATCTACCTTCTTTTTATTTCAAGAGGATTTTAATACTGTGCTGGATGCTGTTCTAAAGGTCATACAACATTCATTTAATATGTGTTAACTATTGAAAAAAAGCCTGAAATAACACTATTCTGGATTCACTGCAAGAAGCAGTTGGAATGAAGTAAAAAACTATAGTGTCTTGGCTTGTAAAGACAGGTGTGTGCCAGGGAAAGCTGGAGATTCCCTTGGAATGGCAAATATAAAACCCCTCCCTCCAAATCCTTATAATTTTAAAATTAAGGGGCTTTCAGGCAAAGATATGTGAATAGGAATAACAGTTCTTTACTAGGAATATTAAAAATACAATTGTAGTAGTACAAAAAACAAGCAAAACCAACAAGGAAGAAAACCCCCACAAACATTGACAAAGTCAAAATACAACCTGACACCCTGTTGGTCAGGGTGTTGGTTGCAGTCCAAAATAACTCCTCCTGGAGTGACAGATGTGATTCTGTTGGAGTCGAGATGATCCTGTAGAAGAGTCCAGTAGTGGTGAGATGGATCCAGTCCTGCTCTGGGAATCCAGTGGAAACAGGCTGTCCTGGTGCTTCTGACACTCAGTTTTTATCCAGGTAACAATGACTGGCTCCTCCTACTGGGTGGAGCATCTCACAATGGGATGATGTAATTTTATCAGTCATGTGGTGAGCCTTAATGGCCCATTAACAGAAGATATCTCCCTGGAAGGAGGATGGGTGGTGGAAGAGATAAAAACCCACCTGGTTTTAGCAGCTGACCCATTAACAGGAAGACATCCACCCCCTTCCCCTGGGGCCATGAGGAAAGAAACACCTCCCCAACTAGTTTCAACAGATGGGAAATAGAATACATCTTGCACTGAACCCAACACATAGAGCAAAATTTTAATATTATTGTTTAAAAGCCTTGGAAGAGTTAAGTTTTTCAGAAGTAAGAGCTGGCATTATTCTATAGAATCCAAACTAAATACTGAACAAAAACTAGATAAGGAGACTTCATCAATTACAGTAGGAAAACCCAATTAACTTACTAAAGATTCTGCAATACCACTTGAACTTTCTCAAGATGATAGTCATATAGAAAATCAGAAGACTGGGAATTTAGCAATTAACTGAAATGTATATATGAGTGATAGCATTTAGAAAACATAGAAGAACATCACATTTTCCCAAAAAAGTAATATTTTTCAGAATTGTAGGCAAGGACAAACCCATTTTCACAGCAGTGACATATTAAATTACCAAAACATTTGCCCAACTCAGAGAAAGAAGCACTCTGGTACCCAGCCAATCTTAGGCTCATTGTTTGAAAAATGTTAAAGGACAAAATCCAGCATCACATTCAGTGCATGTGGAGGTAGGAGGGGACATGGAATGAAGGAGTGGGAGTATAGAATAGAAGACTAGGAGTATAGAAATATAGGAGTAGGAGTAAATAGAATAATGTGTCCTTGTTCTAAGCTGATATTTATTTGATGGTACCTAAGAATAGCCTAAACAGATATTTTTGATCAACAAGTAAGGGTTCTTTTCCCCTGGATTTTACTGCCAATAATGTCACAATCTAGAAGTAGATTGTTCTTTTCTCACCCATTTTCATGCTCTGCTCAACATCATTTCATGGCCTTTTTCCCCCGCTTTCAGCCTAAAACACCCAGTTTTAGTTTTGTCTAGAGAAGTCATAAATAAATCTGTGTACTGGCAGAGAATATCAAAGAGGAATCCAATCCAGTGCAATCCCTAGCACAAATACAGGCTGGGCAGAGAATGGATCAAGACTAGCCCTGCCAAGAAGGACTTGAGGGTGCTGGTGAATGGGGAGCTGGACATGACCCAGCAATGTGCACTTGCAGCCCCAAGCAAGCAACCGTGTCCATCCCTTCCAACCCAAACCATTTTATGATTCTCTAATTCTAGGAATGGCAATTCTTTGTGTTCTCTAAGATGTGTTAACTGCTGAATATAAATTCACTGTAAGAAAAACCTTTTGGTGTATTTTATGTTACTTTATTAACAGATCACTTTCTTTACATTATTGAGCATTGATAGCCAGCAAATTCGGATCTCCAGCTTGCAAGAGCACTACAGGTACAAACCATACTGACATTATTTCTGATGCAGTTTAAAGGTATAATGACATGGCGATGCTGGAATTTTTAGCCATTATTTAAATTGGTTCATTGTTCAATATAGTGCCTGCTCATTTTATATTATCATGTGAGAAGTCTAATAAAGGCTCACGTTTTACTGTGGCACATGGACTAATACACCCATGCTGTACGTGGTGCATTGATCTTGGCTGGCAGCTGGATACCCACCCAACCCAGGTGCTCTTTACTCTTCCACACAACAAGGGAAAATAGTAAGATTGAAAAGCTTATAGGCTGAGATAAAGACAGTGATAGGTTACTAATTATTATAGGTAAAACAGACTATCTTAGGAAAGACTGATTTTCTTGGTGATAAGAATCAAAGACACTTACCTACTCTTTTTCTTCCCAGCTTCAACTTCTCTCCTCCATTCCCAACTCCACTTCCTCCTCTTTTGTCAAGTTATGTGAGGAACTACCAGTGCCCATATGATTACTGGGAAAACCTAAGTCATACAGGATTCTCAGTATTGAAAGATTTTGAAGTTTCTGAAAACTAAGAACAAATCCAAAAATATAGTTTCTAACTGGCCATTGTTCTGGCTCTGGCCAGGGCAGGATAAAATTTTGTGGTAGCCAGGAGGAGCATGGCTGGGACACAGAGGTTATTCTCTATCACCTGATACCATTGACAGGGCAGGGTGAAGGGACTCTATTCTGGCAAGACGAGGTTTCTCCCAGTTGAGAAAATGTAGCAGAAGCTGCCCTATGTTGTTTATTGTCACGGAGTCTGCACTCACCATTTTTGCATGTGAATCACTCTCTTTTGTACACTTCTATTATTAATATTGTTGCTGTTACTGTTAATTTTCTTATCTCATTGCTGTAAATTGTTCTTAATCCATGATCTTTGCTTTTGGTGCCTCCAGGGGGAGGGGAGGGAAGGGGAAGGGGAAGGGGAAGGGGAAGGGGAA
>WBMY01013484.1:3172547-3309763 GCA_013397315.1 Donacobius atricapilla | reverse complement strand
CGGCCGCCCGGAGCTGTGACGGGCTTGGCGGAGACTCGCCTTTGCCGGGGTTGCCGGAGGTGGCAGCTGTTAAGTCAGCTTAATTGCGTTCGCTCTGCGGAGCCTGGGAAGTTGGGCTTCTCCTTGGAGGCATCCCACGGCTGAAGGGGAAGGTGTCTGTAAATCCAGCTCTTCCAGGCGGATTTTTGTCTTCCATTAAAACCACACTGCTGTTACCTCCCCAGTACTCGTACCTGACTCTACTGGCCTTCGTGCTTGCGGTAGCCAGGCGTTGAAAGTACTGCCAGTCTTTCAGAAACATTAATCGTAATTTCAGTTGCAGGGCTTTCCTTTCTTTCGCCTGTAGCTTTATCCTATGTGCCTTTTTTTTTTTTTTTGACGTTTCTGTGAGTAAGACCTCTGCAAAGAAGTGGGAGTCGAGCTGCTTATGTGGCATCGGTAAAATGACCACGTGAAGCAGCAGGAAAACTGGAGATTGACCACTTAAGAGAAACAATAGATTTTTTTAGCTGTGATGCTTAAACTTACTCTCTGGAATTTGTTTGTTTTTAATTTAGGTAAGCTATGCATTTCAGGCTGCTGCTGCTCATTGCAGTAGCATTCAGGACAGCAGTTTGCAGAGAACTGCTTGTCAGAATAGCGATGCAATGACATTTGTCCGATTTGGTTTCTGACAGACATGTAGCTCAGACTGCAGCCTCTGCATGTCATGTGCTGAGGAAAGAGTGCAAGAAAATGAAGCTTGTACTGTCATTCTTGTTACATTTTTGCATTTCTCTCTGAAAAAGAGGCAGCAGCTTAAGAGGTACTTTGTGGTAAAAATTTACCTTAATTTTCAGGTAACTCCTAGTAACTTACCAATTGTAACTCGTTTATAATAATGTTTTTCATTTTGTTTAGCCATGCCCATGAACTATGTGAGAATGCAGCGGTGATAAAAATAATAAATGCAGATGCTCACATCTTTAGAGTTCTGAAGTTAATTATTTTTCTTTCAGTGAAGGCTCTCAAAATGCATCTAGCAAACAAAACCAGGCAGAGCATTCAAAATAAAGCATTCAGTTGGAAGGTTAATTAATTCACTTAGTTGCAACTATATTGGTCCAGTTGTTGTGACAGTTAAGGAACTTTCAAGCCTGAATTATCCTCAGTGTTTCCTGAGTGAAACTTAGTGCAGTGGGTTGTGTTGCTGCACTACTCTGTGTGTATTCTGATCCAGCAGGCCTCAAGCCTGACTCCAGTTCCTCACTCCAAGAGTGACTTCCTGCTCCCTGGAAAAAATGTTACTGCATGCTGACTGTAAATTCTTGTGTTAGAAGCAGCATGTGTGAAGATAAGGACAGAGAGGAAGAAAGGCATGCTTAAATGATCTGATTGTGGTACAGCAGAATGTCTGTACATGACATGCTGTGTGTTTTACTGCTTATGGTTATAATATTGTTATTCTCATATTATGTATGATTATGATAACTGTTCTGGGATTCTGTGAGGAACAGTGGCCATAAGCTAAAATACAAGAAGTTCTGCTTCAGCATGAGAAAAAACTTTCCCATTGTAGGTGACAGAGCACTGGAACAGGCTGCCTTGGGAGGTTGTGGAGTTTCCCTCTCTGGAGACATTCCAAACCCACCTGAACAGTTCCTGTTGCCTGCTTGAGGTGACCCTCCTGCCTTGGCAGGGAGGTTGGTGTAGACGATCTCCAGTGATCCTTTCCAATTATAAGACTTCTGTGATCCTGTAATTCTGTTTTGGTATCATGCTTTCTAAGCACAGTTTTTCTTAAGGATGTGTGAAATGCTGTCCATTTTAAATGAAACCATCTCTCTTTACTTAGTGGCTATTTCATTGAATTTGTAACATAAAATCGGATTGATTGGTATTTCATCCCTTTAGAAATAATCTGTCCCTTACTTATGCAGAAATTTAAAGTACATGCATTGCTTCTTGAATTTTTCTGTAACTTGAAAAACTCAGTCATGGATTTGCTACTTCCTTTTTAGAGTCCTGTAGAGTCTAGACATATTTTTGTCTGGAATTAGGAGTTACATGGCTTATGATCCAGCTGAAGGCACTGTGCTCATCAGCCTTCTTGCTTAGAGAAGCAGTGCAATTATGAAATTAATTTACTGATACATATGCAGAACAATTCTGCTCAACAGGAACTTAGCTGAGCTCTCTACTGTGCACATATCAGACATCCTTTATGTGCTAACAGAGATGTGAAGGACCAGAACACAGCGTGATTCTTCAGGTAGTGTAAAACCACACACTGTTGAGGTTGCTCAATCCAAGGAGGCCAGATTCTATCTAATTTCAGGTAGAACCCCACAAAGATATGTTATGTCGATGCAGCAGGACCACCCTTTGCACAAATCAGTATTTAATCTACTCATCAACTTTTGCCTGTCACTGACTTGCTAACGTTGGTGTAGCCAAAAATATTGCAATACTCAGCAAACTGCAATGGTAGAGTGTCCTGAGCACGGATTCAGGATGCTCTGTCCTGTAGTCTTTAGCCTCTTGACTTCTCTAAGTTGCCTCTTGTTGTGAAGGAGAAAACTTTTAAGAAAGTGAAAGGACAGCTTCACTATGCCCATAAGTCTTGACCTTAGCAAAACCAAAACCCTCCCCAAACTTTCAACTTCCTTTAAGAAAGGAAACCAAAAGTATACTGAGGATTTTGTACCTTCATATTTATTCTCAAAGTGGCTTTCTTAACTGTTCTGTTTGTTAGTAACAACTGGTGCCTGGTTTAACAAGTGCATGCTTTGTATATATTGGTAGGCATATATGGTGTATACAGGTAGGTTTTCTTTAAAATAGGAGCCCGTTCTTGAGAATCTTTAAAAATACTCTATAAACTGATACTGTCTTTGTGGGAGGGAGATTTACAGTGTACATGGTCAATTAGCAAGTACCACGTCAAGATAGCATTGGTTACTCTTAAACCAAAGTGTTCGACCTTAACAAAAAAAAAGGAGAGCTTCTGATAACTTCATCTGATTCTAAGTCTTAAGTATATGCAAAATGTAAGGAAGTATAATGGGAACACTGCTTATTTGAGCTTAGTGTGATGTTAGGAATCCCTTGTTCATATGTGTCTTAGCATCTGATTGTTTTCAACTTCTGATGAGAAAGGTACTGTTCTAGTACATGCTACTGCTGCCCCATTTGGCAAAGTACTTATTGAAATGATCTTATAAACATTTGAAGGAAATCTATAGCACTAGACATGTTTTTCATTGGTATTAAGACAAGTGCTTTTGGGGGTTCCAAGTATGTCTGTTTTTTCAGTCCTTAACATTAAACATGTGCCAGAGATGTCATCTGTGTTCTGTATGGAAATGTGGTTGCTCTTCATTGTTATGGCTGTTATGTTTTAGGACAGACAGCAAGCATGAGATGTAGCGTTATAGCTGTGTTGGTGAAGGCAAACGAGTTTGTTCTTGCCACTCCCTTTACATTTGATAATTTCAGTAACTGCATGGCAATAAGGTTGATAATTTACCAATGTGATAAGATGAAAAAAGCTCCATCCATAACAACTTCTTCAGCTTTCTGATAGAAATGCTGAGCTGAAATAAGTGAAGTTTAGCCAGCAAAATTGCCCTTTCTGGTGTTGATACAACCTTATGATGTACGAGTTCAATCTGAAGCTTATAGCTGAAAAAACCCGCTCATTTTTAGGTTGTTTTTGGTGACAGGATGAATTTTCTAAACCTGCTTCACCGTGTTTTTTCATGAGCTTGAGTGCTGGGTAAAGCTTGGGAGTGAATATGTGATTGAGGAAGTTAGAACTACACCAGTCAAGATTCGAACGTTCGAAATCTGTTTTAACATTTAGGATGGATTGTAAACACATCTAGTGTGATCTTTAGATGTGTACTTGTTACTTCTGAAGAGGCTTGTGGAAAAGGTGTGGAGTGCTTTCCAGGCTGGAGCAGATTGAATACTCAGTTTTAGACCTTTACGGTGTGAATCCTGTGGTTAGTTGAAAGGTGAAGAAAACAGCAAGAATTTTCCTTTGTGCTACCTTTTATATGCTGTCTAGGAATTTGTGAAAATGACATGCAGAGGAGTCAAGGGCTGAGCTGTGTGGCATGTGGTAGCACCAGGTGGCCGAGGCAGCCATAGTCAGTGTGTCCTGCTGCGTTCAGTCTGGCTTGCTTGGTGGTGATTGTGGTTTGTAATAGGGTGAAATCACATGAAAAATCACAGCAGGCTCAGAATTGTAATGGGTGTTGAAAATGTCGCGAACAGTTTCTTAAAAATAGATGGCTTCTAGGGAGCAATTTTCACAAAGATTCTACGAAGGAAGCCATAGTGTTAAAAATCATAGAATGATTTAGGTTTTAAGGGACCTTCAAGAACATCTAGTTCTAACTTTACCCTGCCACGGTCAGGGTCACTTTCCATTAGACCAGATTGCTCACATTCCTGTCCAGCCAGGCCTTGAACTGTTCCAATGTTGGGGCATCAACAGCTTCTTTGGGCAACCTGTTCCAATGCCTCACCATCCTCACAGTAAAGAATTTCTTCCTGATATCTGATCTAAATCTGCCCTCTTTCAGCTTTGAACCATTCCCCCTTGTCCCGTCACTGCATGCCCTTGTTCCTCTCCAGCTCTCTTGAAAGCCCCCTTTAGATACTGGAAGGATGCCCTAAGGTCTCCCCCCTTCTCCAGGATGATCAAGCCCAACTCTCTCAGCTTGTCTTTTAGGATATGTTAATTTTGAATGAATGAATACTATGTTATCTGTGTCAAGTTTCTTAAATGCAATGTATTTGTGCAAGGGAGGTTTCTTGGAAACTGGTGATAACTTGAAACATGATGTGTTGTGTGAAATCCATATATGCTTCCTATGGTTTTTCCATGCAAGTTGGTATGTTCCACAAGGAGCAGAGTGCCTCAGTGTGGGGTGTGCACATACTGTGTTAGATGGAGTGGATATTCTTGCCAGCTAAGATCTATGCTGTTCTTTAATCAGTCTGCCTAGATGAGCCTGATGTTGAGCATCAAGTAATTTTTTGTTACTGCCTTCCCCCGCTCCATTTTTGGTAGTCAAGCATTACAGACTGCGATTTAAAACTGAAGATGGAGAAATTTAGTGAAGCAATCTTTAAAGAAAAAAATGTGTTGGGAAAAGACTAATTTATGACAACTATTTTAACTGTTACACTCCTCAACAAATCCTCTTCTTTTTCCTTTTTAGTTCACATGAGAGATCCTAATAATCAGCTTCACATCATTAAAAATTTGAAGATTGCTGTCAACAACATCATTACTCACCCACCTCAGCCCGGTGCCATTCGGAAACTTTTACATGATGTTGTGTCTGTCAGTCAACCTGCTGAAGGACTGGTAGCTAATGTGATCACAGCTGGAGATTATGATCTCAACATCAGTGGTATGTAATGATATTGTATTTTTCATAATGTAAACTGGAATTGCCTGACAGGTTTTTAGCCTTCATTTCAGCTTCATGGCAGTTTGTCAGTTTTGAGACATGGCTTTTACTGAAACTTGGATTTATCAAATAGTTTTGGCTTTATATAATGCTGAAAGAATGGTTGAACCTAATAATATTAATTTTCCCAATGTTGCAGTTCTTCTCAACTTGTGTTAAAAATTTATTTTAACGTAGCAATTACTGATCCTTTGGTTGTGTGATTTTCCAGTTACAAAACTGATACAGTGACTTGTTGCACTTGGCTGAATAAATATCAGAACTTAGAGTGCTGGTACTAATGTACAGCTTTATCTTGAAGTTAGGTATCCTGGCTTCTTTTATTTTATGATCAAGTCATAAAAAAATTAAAGAAAAAAGACTTTGATGGAAGGTGTGTAACTCCTTTGATTTCTTGTCTTTTTATTGTTTTCTTCTGTGGAACTTGGGCTTCATATTTCACTGTCAAAATGACTAGAGTATTCTAAAAGTGTTTTTTTTCCTCAGATCCTCAAGGGATGAGGCATTGTGAATAATGCTAAATGAGACCTGATCTTAGGAGCTGAGAAGATTAAACTCCTCCCAATTAAGACCCTAATCCATTAAAGCCTCTGAGCATGTACTTAGTTCAAAGCATGTATGCACTGCCCTATTTAAACATGCGTAATTTATTGTATTTAAAGTTCAGCCTGCAGTGAAGAGTTTGGCTCTGCTATAGCAGTAGACTGATAAAACTTCATGAGGATTAGTAACTGATGTTGCTGTAGTAAATTTTTTGCTTTATGTTGATGATGGGAAAATGGCATAATTCTTACATCTTTGATCCCTCTTTTATGAGATATGTCTTCAACTTCATGTCCTGTATTGGTTATAAAGCACAAGACATGAGCCTGGAAACCTCTTGTTTTTGAGATATGTTGAAAATCCCACATCTTTTTCAATTTCTGTGCCCTTGTTTATAGGTCACGTGGGTGAATTGCCATTTTGTTATGAATTTTTTTTGGATGGAAAGTTTGCTTGAATTCTAGAGATGGAAAGACCCTATGATTGCAGAATGGTTTCAGTGAGGAGACTTTTCTGTGAGGCTTCTAATGACATTAGTTTAGAAGTGAGGTATTGAAAGAAGGGAAGAAAAATAGTGGCTATATTAAGCAATGCTTTGTAGTTATAGAAGCAAGTATCTCTCCTTTTGTTTTCCATATTTGCTGCTGGAGCCTCTGATGTAGAAATTACCATGTTTGACTATCTTTTGTCTCTCAGTGATTAGGTTCTCATTTCCAGTCAGACTGGCAATATGCTTATTTGACAGGAGGAGAGGTGTATAAGCTGTTTAAGATCACACAGAAGGACAAATTCGTGTGGTAACTTTGTTGTTCAGTGGGACGCTGTTTCAGGGGTTTAGCACATGGCACTGACAGTGCTCTTGATGGAGGAACTTGTACCCCATTACAGTGTAAGAGAATATGAGGAAGTACCAAGTAGAGTTCCTTTATGCTTAGATAAATATGAGTATTTGCAAAGACATTTAGGGATTTTTTCAACTTTCTTAGAGCATTTTATTCCATCCAAGGGATGCATTCATTCCTGACAACAGAACATAATCATTTGGCATGTAAACGGGAAATACTCTCATTAGTTCTTTAATTTGTTCTTCTTTGGCAGTGAATTAGTTTTGTAGGATAACGATATTAAAAGAAATACCCTTAATTTTAATGATGATCTAGTGCAGTCTGTTTTGAAGAAAGATAAACATTGTTTAAGAAGCTGAGGTATGACTGGTTCTATCACTGGGGTCATAATCCGGCTCTTTTTTTTGAGAAAATTTCGGAACTGCTGTGTTGTATTGGTTTAATTGTTTGCAATCCTTTGTTACAATTTTGTTTAATATTCTTATAGTTCCATGATCTAGTGCTGAGAGACTCATTTGGTTGCTGAAAAGTTGCTGCTGTTCAGCCATGCCTGCTTTTCCCGTGTACTGGTGCATGTAGAAAGTGAAGAAAAATTAACTCACTAAAGAATTAAATTATTTGAGAGAAATAAAATTATTTTTCAACTAGATCAGTTCCCTGGCTAAATTCGTTCAGGGCTGCAAGATATAAATGCTGGCATGATGCATTGGAGGAATATGATTGAAAAGGAGAATGTTGAGGCAACCACTTTCAGCAGCTAATGTATCAGCTACTTTTGATTAGTACCATAGGCTGGGAAATCTTACAAGTTAGTGCCTTAGATTTTGAGTATCTTCTAACTAGTAAAATAGAAATAACATCTAGATACAACTTAATCTTTGCTACCTGATAGAATTTCCATTTTTTGTTTGCACCTAGAACTGGGGCTGAATTAGAAATTAATATTGATTTCCATTAAAGTACACTGGCAAATGTTGAGAAGCCTGAAATACTCATCATTAAGGTTAGCTGGAGTCAAATCTCTTCAGTGCCCCTCATGGGCCTGCATGGTGTAGATTTTTTCTACTTCATGCTACCGGAGTGTAAAAGCCAAGAGTGTGTTTGCATCTGACCCTTTTTAGTATAATAATATCATGTTTTTTCTATCAGATCGCTCAGTTAAAGCTAGTGTTCCTTGGTACAGTAATTGGAAAGAGACACTGATGGAACTGAACACATCCACGTTTTATTCAGGTATTTTTTTGTGGTTGGTGCTGATTTGCCAAATTGCCCTTTACTCCTTTTCCATGTGCCCCATCCACCTTTCCTTACCATCTGCTACAACTGTTCAGCACTTTTCTGGACGTAGATGTGTGTTCCTCCATTTTTTTCCCCCTAACTGAAAAATCGTTGGTGGTGGTTGTTTTAATTTTTCTTTTAATCACATTTCTACTCTTGTTAATCAAAACCATTTGGTCTGTCCATGCAATCAATAAAGGTGGTGGTGGTGGTAAATTAATTGATGCTTTAAAAACACTGGATTGTTTGATCCTATGGAACTGTATACTGTCACTGTGCTGTATTTCAAGTGTACTTTCTGCTTCTTCAGAGAACTTCTTTCTCAGGGGATAGTAACACCTTTTAAGTTGGAACTCAAGTGCTGACTGTACTTAGAGCACATATGTTGCTGCTGTATTGACATTCTTTCCGCAGTATGGCCCTTAAAAATTTGAATAAGCTTTCTAATACATTTTTATGTAGTTCATGAGACTTATTGCTGACTTAGTGCTACCAAACCACATTGGTTATTGACCTCGCAGGGCTCTGCATTCTGGTCTACAGGAGCCAGGTTTTGATATTTTTCAGTGTTACGTATTAATATAGTTTGTGCCATTGGTTAATAATAGCTATCCTTTCAGTAGTATCTGTTCAGATCCTGCTAAATGCCTAAAGGGTACAAAACATCAAGAAGCAGACATTCCATTCTTAAGCTGTTATGTACAAATATTACTTTTTTTTTCTTAATAAGTTCTGAACATGTTAACAAGTTTGCCAAAACTTCAGTTCTATTCCAGCATACTGGAAACATTTTACTGGAAAAATGCAAAACATATAGGTCTGGGTACCTAAATGCCAGTTGTTGGTCTGCATTGCTGTAACATGTTGTGAGATGGTTACAGTTGTAAAATTTTTTTCAAATGCTGCTTATGTTTTGAATATGGTGTGTGTGTTTATCAAGTATCTACAACAAGTGATTACAGCCCTGTAAAATGCTCAAGTGAATCCTGTTAATGTTGTGTAGAGGGAATCCAGGTGCCTTTGAGGCTGCTTCCAAGGTTTTTAATAGGCCTAATGTAAAAAGAGGGCAGGGGAACCAATCCACAAAACAAAGTAGTACTTCCCTGTTTGTAACTGTCAGATTTTAAAAAACACGTGATTTTTTTTTTCTTTTGCTGTGATTCAGTTGTAAAACAGAAGTGAAAATTTGATAACAGTGCTTGAAAGTACAGTGTAGTTGACAATTTTGCCTTAGGTTGTTTAACAGTATTTACTTTGAACCTGAGTTACTGCACGGCTTGTAAATTTTCACATTTTGTGAAAAATGTGTATGAGTCACTTTCTTATGGCTTGTTTTAATAATAACAGGCTGTGTTTTCCTTAATTTAAATAGTTGGCATGTTTGCATGTAGGACTCAGTAAAGCCAAGAGCTTTTTATGTCCTAGATGAGTACTCAGAGAGCAGTTGCTAGAAAGGCTGTAATCAAAAGCTGGAAGTTTGTCTTCTATTAGGCTTTTTTTTATGTGACGTGCTGACTGCTAGACTGAATTCAAATATAGCTGTATCTGACTTCTGTGTGTCTGAAGCCAATCTAAGATGGCTTGACAATGTAGGATTAAACAAAATGCATTAAATGAATACCCTACAAGATAATTCCAACATGAAAATGAACCTGTTTCCTAAAGTTAACTTAAGGAATCAAGGTGGTGGTCTGGCATGGTTTTTATGAGGGAGTGCATGAGAGCCTTACAAAGCATTAGAAATTTCTATTTACTTTTATTTTATTTTTATTTACTCAAGTCTAGCAATGTAGGTTTTTTGGGGTCATATGAAGAAAATACCTTCAGATTTCCCTAATTTTTTTTCTCCACTAGTTACTGTTTTCTAGTTTGCAGGGGAGATGGCACTGGATTCCAGTTACTTCAGTGTAAAATCAGGTTATTGCAAGTGGATTGATTTTGTTCTGGGATCTGTTTCCCACTCAAGGGAAAGGAGCTGGAGAATTAAGATATCATAGAACAGGCTTAAAAGAAGAAATAATAGTTCATTGTTTGACCCATAGCTGGAGTGGAAAGAAATGGACAATATGAGGTTTGCATATTTTTTTGATGTCCCAGGCATCCTTGGTTTCCCTTGATCTTAGGAAAATGAAATCCCTATTGTAAAAGGGCATTGAACATGGCAGGTTAAAATTATGAGGAATTAATGGCATAACTCAGATCTGAGGTTTTATCTTCTTGGATCTTTGCCGGCTGAACTGTTTATTTTAGCAAGGCATGGGAAGGGATCTGCTGTCAAGCTCAGTCAAACACTTGTAGAAAACAGCCATCATAGGGTTTTGGTAATCCTTAGCTCCTCTACATACTCTAAAATGAATTTTGTTTCTTGGTCAATCCTTATATCCCTGGCCCAGAAATTCAGTGACTGTTCAAAGAATTTCTTTGCCAAGTGTATGGGTATTTTAAGGGGTGTTATAGAGAAGTGCATTTAACAAGGACTGGACACATGTGAACCTTCAGTGGTGAGGAATGTGGTGCTTAAGGTGCTATTCAGTTTCACAGGATTTGATTCAAGTGTTACTGTTTCTTCTGCTTGTGTAGCATCTAAAATACTTTCTCCTTGGACTGTTCCCCCTTCTTTCCCCTGCCCTGCAAGCCTCATCAGAGTTTGCAGGCTTCAGTTTCAGGTGTAGTCTTTCATACTTCCTTTTCATTAATGGGTAAACAAATTTCAATGAATAGTCTAATTCAGCCTGTTTTATTGTGTATTTCAGCTACTACTCCTTGGTTTGAGTCTTACAGAGAGTGCTTTCTTCAGTCCATGCCTGCATCTGATCACGAATTCTTAAACCACTATGTTGCATGTATCCTTTGAATGTTACAGACCGCTCTAGGAAAGGCTGTTACAAAATGTAAGGTAGGAGACGCTGAAAATTTTGCAGTAGCTCTTTTGCAATTATGATTTGAAGCCTATATATTTTTCCACTATGTCTGACTGCACAGACTGATTTTGTAAGGGCGTCAGGGTTTTCTTTGTGACTGTTTGGCCTGAGTTTTTTTGTGGTGTTTGTATTGGGTTTTTTTTTCCCCTTCTCCACATACTCCTTTTGTGTCAAAGTGAGCTCAAAGCCAATATGAAACTCCATCATCCTAAGACACTTTCTGCTGTAGCTCTTTAGGTGCCTATTGACTGTCCCTTATCTACAGTAGAGGAATGTGGTTTTGGGATGCATCTGCTGCTTTTTGATAGCTTTTTGTAAGTAGATGGAGTGCTGTAGGTTGGGGAGGAAATGTTTTGGAAATCTGGTGAACTTTGAGCCATGCTGGACAAAAAGAAGTCTGGAAAGACTGGAACAATGCCTGAATGCTATTACTTTTTTTTTTTTTTTTAACCAAAGATTAGGCCCAATTTACTTGTCTGTAGGGAAATTGAAAATAATCACTGTTTCATGATGTAGTTGGTGTTTACCTTGACAGTAATTATGATGCTGCAGGTTTTATGACACTGTTCCTCATTCTGTATTTAATATTCTAATTTCAGTATAGTGGCAAGGTATGTTAATGGCCACACTTGTGCAGAATTAACTTTGCAAAATACTGATTCTGACTTCTGAATTTTAATAACATTTTAAGTATAATTTTGCTTTCTGGCTTCTCTGAATTAATGTCTTTTGATTGGGTGAGTAGATGTAGCAGAGCAGGATGTTCCTTATTAATGATTGTGCAATTGCACTGAGGTAAAAATCTGAACACTCCTGCATTTTACTCAGGTGATGTTACTGTGTTTGAATGCTGGTCATGACTGTTGTTCAGGTGATAACTTCAAGCCCCAACTCTCCTTGGAAGTTGAAAGCTAAAATACAGTGGGGATGAATTTCAGCTATATGTTTGCTATGTGAACATCTGGTCTCTATCTAAAATCTTAAATGAGCTATCACATAGCAGCTTAAACTTAGATTCACTGCCAGAATAGGAACAAACTCCTGTTGCATCTCATTTTACAGATGTTAGTTAACTGATTGTTTTTTTATGGAGATTAAGGCCAAATTCTAATTGCACATACTTTTGTGGTAGCATGTTTTATCTGCTTAAGTATTGTACTCACCTATTCTTTACATTTTATACTCTTCTATTTTATTCTGTGATCAGTGATTGGCCCTGTATTCTTTGGGTATATGTCCTTAATAATGAATTCAGGTATGCTGGTAGTTTCTTCTAGTGAACCTGACCCTGTGGAGCAATTCCTGAAGCTGTCCCAAGAACAACATCGGATTCAGCACAGTAGTGAATACTCATATCCCAAGTGGTTTATACCAAACACGCTCAAATATTATGTGTTATTGCATGATGTAAGCACAGGAGAGGAACAAAGGTGGGTCGTCTGCCTTCAGTGAGCTTACTGATGAGCTCTTTGACTGAAATGTTTGTGTTGATAAATTCTGTTGAGATTAGACATGCCACAGGATCCATTAGCTAGTATGCTTTTATCAAGGCAGATACTTGAAAGTATTATTTTTAGATCTTTTTGTGTTCATGTAAAATTAAATTAATCAGTCCCAGCTTTTGGGGTAGATGCTTTCTTTGCTAGTTTGCTGAACTAATTCTCAAAGATTCTCAGTTTTACTCTTGCATAACGAATTGTTTAAAAATAGAAGAATTTTTCTTTGAAGCACTGTGGATAATAGTCTAAAATAGCTTGTTGCAGTACGCACTCTAAAGTTAGTTTGATATCAAGAAAGGATAAATGTTGTTGTACTGTTTCAGAGCTGACTCCATTTATGAAGAGATGAAACAGAGATATGGAGCTCAGGGTTGCTATTTGCTGAAAATAAATTCTCGGGTGTCTAATAGAGGAGCAGACGAACAGATACCAGATCCTTGGAGTCAGTACCTTCAGAAAAGCACTATCCAGAACCAGGTACTATAGTATTCTAAAAGCAGTTTTTAAGGGGCACATGAAAGTCCATTTTAGCTGCATTAAGGTTCACCTCAGTGTTATATATATGTGCTTCTACAGAATGAGCTCATGGGCAGTCAAGACACTTTTGACGTAGCTGTGACTTTTTTGTGAGGGCGTAAGATGTGTCCTCAGTAGGAACTGTCCTCTGTGCAATTAAGTTGAGAGTAAGGAGCCCTGAAATACTGGACTGTCTGAAATAGACTGATAGGAGCACTGAAATAATAGACTTTGCCTTAAGAGCTGTAAGAGGAAGTAACCTCAGAAGTGTCCTGCTCATAGTAACTTTCTACCTGCATTCGTATTTTTCTTCTTCAGTCTTAAATTTTGCTTTTTCCTGGGTCTTCTGTACTTCACTATATAGTGTGGGTATGTTGTTTTGTGGACGTATGTGTGGTTTTTGTGATAACTTCTTGTGGTCTAGTCTGGTCTGTCATCTGCTAAGATTACAAGTGATAGTGTGTTTTGAGTTTACCCTAAATATCTGTATTTTTGGCTTTAGAACCAAAAATATTCTTTCTGGAGTTTGCTTTTGACTGATCTGCAGTTACAACTCCTTATGATTAAAAGGTTTCCTGGAATCGTATTTCTTTACTGAATGTAGCTGGTACTGGAAAGTCAAATCATTTCATATTCTGTAAGCTAAGAGAACCAGTGAGTTACAGCCCACCATAAACTAATCAGATATTTTTCTTCTTCTCTGTCCCATGTCAACTGAGCAATATAGATTTGTGTGTGTGTGAGCTTGTTCAGGAGCTGCTTTAGGGAATATATTTCTGCTGCTGTAGGCATTGCTGTGTAAGAGTTGGGGTTGCTTTGGTTTACAGGGAAGCTAGTTGAGCAAGTAAGAAGGTACTTGTTTCATTTGGTGAATATAATTCCCATCATTAAAATAAGACAATTTCTTAAAGCCTCAGAAACTACTCAGAAAAGTTACTATGTATGAACAAACATGCTGCTGTAGTAATTCAGTTAACTTGTTGAAGTTGACAACTACTGTTTACTGACTTCTGTATATGGTTGAGTAGTATTAGAGTTCTGAATTTTTTTTCCTTTTCTGGCAGGATTCCTATGAAGATTATACTGTTGTTTCAAACAAGAATACTGATCACTTGATATCAGATGGCATAGACAGTGAAATTAAAGGTATTTATGTAACTTTATGAAAACCTTGATGTTATAGCATTTACACAACTTTATTTTGTCTTGGACAGTAATTAATTAAATGATTTGTTAAGGAACTCAGAGTAATGGTTTTCTAAATGCTCTAAGTTTCCTCAAATCAAAATGCTGTGGTACTGACCCACTGGTTTGGTGGCATCTCCTTAATGAGATGGCTAATGGTGTCTTGGGCTCATATGTTGTAAGTTTAAGCATATTGTTTGCAAACTCTGGTAATAAGTAAAAATAACCCAGGATTAAATGGTCAATTTTAATAGTAATGGAAGTTATGGTTTGTGTGCTTTGCTGTAACTTGGAAGCTGAGGTTTTGGAGGTGTTTTTTGTCCTGGATTTTTGGTATTAAATCTGTAAATGTCAGGGAAGTGCTTAGATTGTAAGTTGTTTAGAAGCACTTGCCTTAGAACTCAGCTTGTGCATGGGAGAGAATAGTAAGTGAAATTGAGTGTAAATTAATGCACCGTTAAAAAATAGTTAAGATAGCTGTGTGGGATTTAGATGAGAGGCATCATCAAAAAAGGGAAGAAGTGATGTACAAAGCATTGCCTGGCCCACCTCAGCCCAGATTCTTCATACCTCACCTGAATGGCACGTGGAGACTTGGCATGTGTAGGGGAGCCTTAGAGTTGCCATCTTTCTAGGGTCTTGTAGCCCAGATGTGGTTTGGGAGCAACTGATGGAACTTTACAGACTCAGCTTTACATTTAATGAGTAAAACCCATTAAGGATTTGCTTTCACAGCTCAGCATTGCTAAGTGCCAGATAGGGCAAGCTGGTTTTCTTATAAATAAGAGAACTGCGTAAGTCTTAGAGTGAAGCAGTGCCTCAGTCTGTTTCAGAGAGCTGAATGCAGTAGTGGTCAGTCCTTCTCACTAAACAAAAAGGATGTTGGAGGAAATTGTTTTACATTGTGATTGCTTGGAAGGACATCGAAAATTAGCTTTGTTTTGTGGAGGTTGGTTAATTGGTGTGGGAGTGTTTTTTTGGTGGTTTTTTTGTGGGTTTTTTGTTTTGTTTTGTTTTCTTTCTAAATTTGAAACGTAAGCAGAAGAAAAAAAAAGAATGGACCCAATGGTCCATTGTAGTAATTGCTGGATTTCTGATTTTCATGAATGTTTTATTTCAATTTTAATGTTTCCATAGTTCTCCTTCAATGTTGTTGATACTAGCCAGCATGTTTGAAGATTTTTTTGCGCTATAGTTGAGAACCAAAACTGTACATATGTAGCCATGTTGTAATTCTTGAGATTCTCTGAACTTTCTGAGAATTCCAAGAATGATGCAATACTCAGTGCTGTGCTGCTGCCTGCTCAGCATTAATCTGTAGTGCAGAATAGTTGGTGAATTGCTTTGCTTTCCAGAGTTCTGAGTAAGGAAAGCATTGAAGTTGGTTAGTAAAAATGACCTTTAAAACTCAAAATGTTTAAGTAACGTTATACTTGCTGGGGTTTTTGTTTCAATCTTTCAACAGATGGCTTGTCAAATAACTTTAAGACTCACCCCCTTCAACTGGATCATCCCAGTGGCAGTTTGGATAACGCTGATTACATGAAGGCTTCTACATCACTGCAAGACTCAAAGAAATCAAATTCTGGGACACCTCATGGTGCTTGTTTAACTCTCACAGATCATGATCGAATTAGGCAGTTCATACAGGAATTCACATTTCGGGGACTTTTGCCACACATAGAGAAAACAATTCGACAGCTCAATGATCAGGTCAGTTTACCCTTAAAAACACTTCGTGCGCTAATAAGGAAAAATGGTTGGATTATATCCAATCCAGTTATCCAGAAATCTGTTTTGATAGTATTACTTCTTTTTGCATCTAATGATTCAATGGTCTTGCTGAGAACTGTAAGTTGATTTAAAAGGAATAACTGAAGTTCACATCATTGCTCAATTTGTCTTCTGAAAAAGCAAAAACTTATTTGTATCAACAGCTCCAGCGCAAGGTGGCTTCTTTGTGAAAGCCTATCTAAACTGTTTCTAGGGAAATCTGTTCTTGACCCTAAAATCTTAATATTCTATGTTCTTGGGTGATTCTGGCATGGGGAACAAGATGGACTTGGTGTTTCAGCATCAGAATACACAGCTAAATTTAAGAAATGTATTTAATCTATAATCATCTGCCAAAAAAGCTGCATCCTTCAATTGCTACTTGACAGGGAAGAAATGCAGGGACACCCCGAATCATGTAATTCTGTTGATCTCAGCTGTTTTTGCCGGGAACATGCTGCTCTCAAACTAGGATTTTTTTTGGAAGTGTGATTAATACCATGTCCATGTTAACTTAAGGGCATTCATTAAAGTTATTTGCATCACAGTGAAGTCCTTTCTTTTACAAGTGTTTCACTGTTATATGCTCTTAAATAGCTGCAGAGATGGATTGACTTACATTAGTGCAATCAAATTACTGTATTTAACATTAAATCTTGGACCCAAAGATCTGTCCGGTATCTGAGCTCTGATTATATTTTGATTGAGTTGTCTATTCAAGTTAGAGTTCAAAGTATGAGGGCTTTTCATACTAAGGATCATGTCCTGTAAGGAATGATCACTCCCTGAATTGACTGAATTGAATTGTATGTGCTGACTGTTTATGATTAGTAAGCTTTATGAAGAAACATTAAAAAGAAATGATTACATGAAGTGTAGCAAACAGGAATGCAGTGATACATCCCTAGTCCTGGTAAGAAAAGAGAGATGCTCCCCTTTTTAAAGAGCAATAAATATACTTTGCCTTACAGGATGAGAGTAGTAATTCCCTGCACAAGTTTCCTTCTAAGTGGAAATTATCTAAAAGAATGAAGCTGTGTAACCTTGCTTGCCTTGTACCTTTGACACTTGAAATTGATGTTTGTAGTGTGATAATGCTTTATGTGGGTGACATAGAGAAGGTTATTTCTTGTAGTATGTACTTAGTCTAGATTTTTGGTTGGACTAATACCCAAAATCAGATATTCTGATTATTTAGAATTTAGTTTTTAAACAGTTGTATAAAATGCTCAGGTTCTTAAGATGGATGTTTCTCCAGTTTACAGAAAGGATGGTGATCCTCAACTGTCTGAGATAAAATAAACATATGAATTACGAATATATGAAAATAAATATATGAACTTCTTTCTCAGTGTCAGAGATTATTGCTAAGAAAGTGTGTTCTTAGGTATTTGATTCCTTTTAGGTATTTCTGTTTTATGGAAGAAAAATCAATTTACGAAGCCATAACAAAGCTTTCTTTTTATATTAGTTTAATTTACATCTCTTGCAATGTAGTGCTCTAATTCAGTGTCTTTCTCCAGTTAATATCCAGGAAAGGCTTGAGCCGATCACTATTTTCTGCTACTAAAAAATGGTTTGGTGGCAGCAAGGTTCCTGAGAAAAGTATAAATGAACTCAAGAATACTTCTGGTTTGCTGTAAGTAATCTCAGTCCTTATCTTTAGATCTCAACTGCAAATGTACCTTTTCCAGGGGCAGGAGGGAAAGCATGCGTTAGTTTGATGGCGTTCTACAAAGTGAGCTAAACCAGCAATGTTGTGAATCACTTCAGTTAGAAAAATCATGAAAAGTACGGTGCCTGAGTGCATACAATAAAGGAGTAGCAGAAGTTAAAGAAGAAGGGGATAAAATAGACTGTTTGAAGAGTCATCTGCATCTCTATTTATAATGAAGCTTTCTAAGTTAACATGAACACATGTTTTTCAGAGTAATAGTAATTAAAAGAAGCTAGGGTTTGCCATGAGGGATTTTTTTTAAAAAAATTGTATAAGCTTTTTCACCCATCATTACGGCCGAACCCCATGTATAGGTGTTTTTGCTTATGTAACTATGCAATTTGCACCAGCAGAGTATTGAGTATATTGCTTTTGCAATGTGTTCAAGAGCTAAACTAAAGGGAATTTCATACTTAGTGCTCCTGTATCTTAGTATACTCTAAAACCAGGTTTTAAGTGTTACCAAGATACCAATTCTGTATGCTTTGGTAACTTCCCTTGGTGAATTAGGGTGTATAATCATGAAAATCACTTTCCGGTTGTCTTTATCACAGAACTCCAAATAATTTTGGTCATTATCTAGTCAAGGTTAATGTCCTTGACATACACATACAGCTTCAAATGTCTGTGTTGCATGTCTTTGGATTTGTAATCAAAATACTGCTAATACCAGCTTTCTGTTTTGAGCTTGCAAGTGCAGTTCATTTCCTTCAGCATTTGGCATACAAGTATTTATGCAAATGTACTTGATCATTACTGAAGTGAATCATATGTATGTTATGTACAGGTGAAGATATTATAAAAGAGGGGCCTTAATAAAATATAGTTTGGACCCTGCTGCTCTAGCTAAACTAACATCTAGCTTGTAAGTTCCATCAGGAAGAGTTAGAAGAATGAGAAACAGCATAATAAACTATTCTTGAAGAGAAAAATAAGTTGCACCTGTAATAACAAGAAATCTGTCTCATGAGAATCCACAAAGAAATGCGTAAACTCATAAGTGAAAGAGAGGGTCTTAGCACATACACACAAAAACACCTTTTAACCAATAAATTGGGTGACAAGAAACTACTAGCCAATTAGAGTTGAACACGAAGTCTGTGAAAACTGTATGAAAATGAGTTACGTGAATAAGGAATTACTTTTCCTGGGAAAATTTAGTTTATTCCCGGGAATAAAGTAAGTCCCGTCTGGTTTACTACAACATACATATATTAGATAAACCAAAAAAGAGATTGATGCTTGCAGAGGACAGGAACTTGTACAGCGTTTTGGCATAAAGCATGGTTTTTTAGTGGACTTAATTCTTTCAAGAGAAATGTGGAGAAATGACAACTTACAGCCAAGTGAACAGTCCAAGTCATAGTTTTTTTGTTCTCCTACACCTCTATTTAGCTCTAATGGTTAATCTGACTGAGCAGTTTCAGTGGTAGTTATAAACTCCATTCAGTATTTCTTGACTAAGAGGAGTGTGTGCTTTGAATGTTACTGGAACAGTGAATCTTGCTAATCAGAAAGTAGGATGCGAAACCAAGTTACATGTGGCAGAAAGGAAGCAGGTTCACTTTTCTGAGCTGCTTTTTGGGCAAGGCTGAAGCAATGCAGGCTTTAATACTACTTTGTGAATAGATGTTAAGATTAGAGAGGATGACTTTGAATTTCAATGTTTGTATTTATAGGTATCCACCAGAAGCACCGGAGCTTCAGATTCGGAAAATGGCAGACTTGTGCTTTTTGGTGCAACACTATGAGCTTGCGTATAGCTGTTACCATACAGCAAAGAAAGACTTCTTAAATGATCAAGCAATGCTTTATGCAGCTGGAGCGCTGGTTGGTACTTCACATAACATGAACATTCTGTGAACTTTTTCTAGTAATCTCTAATATTTCCCTGAAGGTAACAAAATGCAGCCTTTAGGAGGTTCTTTTGGACTTGTAAAACTGTATTGAGTCAATGCTTCTGCACAATGTTGGGGGTACTGTCAACTGCAAACACTTCTGTGTGTAACTCTCTGGCAAATTATAATCAGAGCCATAAATAGGCTGTTGTATTAAATGTTTTATCAGTTACAGTGTATTGGATACTTTTATATGCCCATAACTGATTAGATGAAGATCTTGAATCTAGTAGCTATTGAAACATGTTCCTCAGTCTTTTGAGGTTTATGGTTTGTTGAAAAAACTACAGTAATGGTACTGAATTTCTCTTGTAGGAAATGGCAGCGGTATCAGCTTTTCTACAGCCTGGAGCTCCTAGGCCATATCCTGCTCATTATATGGAGACAGCAATTCAGACCTATCGAGATATCTGCAAGTATGTTGTTTACTTTTGTACTGATCCAGTGAAAGTTGAAAGATCTGGTGGCTTTACTTTCTTGCCCTGCACAGTAATAGTACCAGATGATCACAGGGTGATGGTAACTTTTTAAAGAGTAAGACAAACTAACGTATCTAGGATAGCATGAAAGGAGATCTGGGCTGTTCTTAACAGAGTGCTTATTTAAATTGTGTATTGAATTCATACGGTAGATTTTTAGGTAGTGGTGCTATTCAGTTATTAATTGCCAATAAAGTAATTTAATCTTCCCCAAAACAAGTCTTGTTTTGCCCATGACTAGCTGGTAAGTGATCTCTCTGTCCCTTGGCACGTAAGATTTTTAATCTGATCTTCCTCTGTGTTGCTGAGCAGGGGCAGGGGATGACAGCAGCTTGGTGAGCACCTGTGACGCAGGTACAACTTGCCAGTAAAACCTGCTTCTATCAGATCGTTTAGTTGGTATTTTTACAAATACATACTGTTCTCAAAAATGCTCTCCAACTTCGACTTTCATAAAGCTCCTGTTGTAGTAGGATTGGACACTGAATGTGTCAATCTGTATGCAGTTGTTTTGGGGGGAGTGAACTTTCATATATTTTGCTTTAAGAAGAATAAACAACAGAACCTCAGTCTGATGCTGTGTGTAGAAAATCAGTAATATTTGAGATAAAAATGTTTTCTGAGGTTTATTTTGGTAAATATTTATTAATACATATATGTTTTTACTTTAGGAACATGGTTCTGGCTGAACGCTGTGTACTGCTTAGTGCTGAAATCTTAAAAAGTCAAAGCAAATATTCAGAGGCAGCTGCTCTTCTCATTCGTTTAACCAGTGAGGTAAAACTTAGTAGCTTTTTCAATTCTGCCTTCTCACTATTTGTTTTCTTACCCAAATACTTCTAGGTTACCTTCTGATTCTTGTCCTACAATATTTTCTAACCAAAGGTAGCAAATGAGCAGGTATAGAGCATGAAGTGAAGAAAACTGTTCACACTGTAAGTGAAGGAACTAGTACAGTTTTTCTAGTCAAATGACTTGCTTGACTTCCTTAACCATGCTAAATATGTTATCTTTGGCTTTGTAACTAATTTTCTTTGACACCTGCTTAGCTCTTGGATGGTGTAGTTTACAAACTCCTGTGTTAAAAGTGTTAGCATGGCTTGCCAGAGCCATAATGGATGCTATCCTATAATTAGAAGTTGTCTATAGTTTAAGCAACTAAGGCATTACTGTAGCTCAGCTGGTATGAATCATTAGAACCTTACTATATAAGTGAAACCTTACACTTCTGTGATATTAATTGGCAGAAGTTAAGCATGGAATCGGCTTCCAACCCAGGAATCGTCTTGCTTGAAAAGGAGTGAAGAAAAATGTAATTCCAGTAATAGTGTAGCTTCTCCTTGAAAGCTTGGAGGGAGGTCTACCTGGTAGTTCTGACTTCGTAGGCAGCGACACCAAATGCTTCTGAGACTTTCCTGGGACAGGTTCAGCATGTTTAGTTCTGAAGTTTTCTGTCTCAAGTGTCTTTGTAGCTTCATTCTTGCCCTTTAAACTTAAGCTTTCTACCAATGTTTACAGGAGCAGCCTAAGATATTTAAGCAAGGAATTTAAATGCTATTAGCTGTGCACTGTTATTTTACAACTTAAAATTACACATAGTATGCCTGTGGAGCATTTTGGTAGTTGCAAGGAAAATCTTCACAGGATACTATATTGGTGTCTCCGAGTATATTTGTAGTCAAGATATATTCTTGCATATCACTGGTAGCATGGAGTTCAGCTGTGGTAAAATCAAGTAGATTCTGTTGTGATTGGTTGAAGTAATATAGCTTTATCTTGACCGGAGAAGAGAAGGGTATAATAATAAGAAATTGTGCATTAAGAAATCAATAGGTTCAAAAGGTTCATGTGATAAAAATTCACCTAGCTTCATTGCTCCCTGTATTTCTCAGTCATCCTGGTAGAGGTCTTGTTTTTTGGTTCTAGCCTTAATATCTGCAGGGGGAGGGAGGGGAAAAGGTAGGAGAGTGCTTCAGAGGTAATGGTAAGTGTTTGAAACTGTAGCCTGAGTAACTGAAAAAGCAGAAAATACTTGTTACTTGTACTGAAACAGGTTTATATATTCTTCACTAGAACTAAGAACATGATGGTATTGAACACCATTGAAAAATACTTTTACTCATCTTTTTATGTGCCCACATATGAATATAATGTGTGCTTATAAAAGAATCTTCAACTTCACAGAACCCTTACAACTTACTGTCCCTCTTAGCATTAAAACAAGGCCACTGTTACTTTTATCGTTTTGTACAACTCAGGCTAATTCTTCCTTTTACCTTTTAAACAGGATTCAGATCTTCGCAGTGCGCTCCTGTTGGAGCAGGCAGCCCATTGTTTTATAAACATGAAAAGTCCTATGGTTAGAAAGTTTGCATTTCATATGATATTGGCTGGCCACAGATTTAGTAAAGCAGGCCAGGTAAGTATTATCTTTCCATATGGAAAATATGCTTGGTATTACATACTTTGAAAAATATGTTAAGTGTGTCATTAGTTTGGAAAAAGATGCTTGGCTTCTGACACTTCTGTGTTAGTCTGTAGTATTCTGTTCTGTAATCTTCTGAAAATGACTTTTGGATTGATCACCCTGGCTTTTACTTCTGTTTTTGAAGTAATGCTGAAGATCACTGGCTTGAAACTTAAATGATATGTGTTTTCATTTCTGAATCTCATTTTATACATAGTAGTTTTCAAGGCTCTTTTTGGGCAAAGGAAGATTTTTACTCTTGAGATAAGAGTGAATTGCAGGAGGTAATTATTTGTTAAACTGAGTTTCTTATAATAATAGCAAAATTTAAATTTGTTTTTCCTGGTGCCTTAAATATATGTTCTTTATTGAGATGCAGGTGAGTGGACAGTTACTACATGACAAACCAAAGCACCTCTATGGCTGTTAGACTTAAGTGACTGTTAAACCAATACAGATTAGATTGTTTTTACTCCCATTCACATTCCTTTGCAGGCAGTTCTAACTGTGGTAGATAAACTTCTTTGGTTAGAACTTTGGTGCTTTTTTTCTGTATTAGTTGTGGGATACATTCAGTAAAGATAACTTGTGCTTGATTCCTGCTGAGGTTGTTACTGCCAGACAATAACACAGGAGAACCAAGGTGTCAAAATTCTGTTTGGAGCAAAGCCCTGTGGTCTTGGCTGGCAGTAACAACCTCAGCAGGAATCAAGCACAAGTTATCTTTACTGGATGTAGGACTAAAAACCTGTTTTTGCATAGTTGGCTTCTACGATGTGAGGAATAGGAGGAGTACTTCTCCTCCCTGCTTGGTTTTCCTCATGCAATAGTTTTCTTGTCTATTGTTATGACAGAGTAGTACTGACAGGAAGCTATTGATCGGTTTTTCATGTATTCATTCTTTTATATCTTGTTCCTTTATTGGGGAAGGTGAATGCATTTTGTAAAGTTTTGACTTTGTGTAACCGCTGTCTTTGTTGTTTGTGTCTAGTATTTTTAGGGATTCTAGTTTCCAAGAAATACTTTTTCAGTGTTATAGGAAATGCACCTATTTTTTTTTCATATCCTTAGAGGTATCAAAGTATAAAATGCTACTGAAGAAAAATCAGCCAGGCTGTTTAGCTGCAGGCCATAATACCATATTTTAAAGCGTCACTAGTACATGCTAACATTAGGGATTTGCTGCCTGTGCTTGGCCATCATCACCATACCAGTGTGAGCATATATTAGATGTTTTCCCCATTAATGCTGTAAGTAACGGAATGCTGTTACCATTTTTTGGAAGCTGAGACTTAGCTGTACAGTGAATGTCTATACAGGTGTTCAATACCTAGACTTGGGATTCAGTGCCTGGCTCCTGATGTAATGTACAGGGAGGAGCTATGGAGCTGACTGGGATCAGGCCATCTATCTCCCAGTGTCTGATAGGATGATTGGTCATTTTTCTTGTATGTACTGGAGGGCTGTGTTTCCTTGATTTTCTTGGCATGGATTTTTGTCCCAGGTATGTATACTGAATAACACTTGGCTGAAAGTAGAACACTGGAAGTTCAGTTTGGGTGGAATGAAATGTGTTAAATCCAGTTTATGTCCTGAAGCTTGGCTGTAGAACTCTGTAGATTTTAGCAGTCAGTCCTAAATGAACTTCCAACGCTGTTCTAAAAGTAGTCTTTTCTTGTTATTTGCCTTTTTAACTTACTGCCTGTTACTATAGTCTTTGAAAAAATGAACTTAATCTGGAAACCAGGCTCTGTACTGTAGGAACAAACACTTCTGTGCTTAGATTAGTATTGACCAGATTCTATGAGGCACGGTTCTGAAACATTACACTTCACATAGTGCGGGGACGTGGTAAAAACTACTTTTGTGACTTACTGTTCAGTCTTTATAATGTTATGATTACAGTCAGTGGATAATGGGATTATTTGAGAAATTACCTTTTTTCTTGCAGAAGAAACATGCCTTACGTTGCTACTGTCAAGCCATGCAGGTTTACAAAGGGAAAGGCTGGTCTCTTGCAGAAGACCACATTAACTTCACCATCGGGCGTCAGTCCTTCACGCTCCGTCAGCTGGACAATGCTGTGTCTGCCTTCAGGCATATTTTGATCAATGACAGCAAACAACCTCCAGCTCAGCAAGGAGCTTTTTTAAGAGAATATCTTTATGTCTATAAGGTAAATGACTTCCTTGTCTGTTTTTTGACTAATAAGTAATTTTGTCACCATCAATTTTCTATTAAATCATTAAATGATTGTCTATTTTATCTGCTTTGTTCCAGGATTTTGTTGTTTTTGGTTTTTTTTTCTTCTTTTTTAATCTAGTTGATGTGGTCAATTTTTTACTTCAGACTTCAAAAAACCCACATATGCTGCATCTCGTGTGTAGTACTTTCACAGATGGGTATAAGTGTGGGTTATTATTACAGTAATGCATGTGTTTTTATTACAATAAAGTCTTCTTTTTGAGGGTCACGGCTGCATTGTAATTGTGGTAAGCTTCATAGTTTTTTAGAGGAAATGGACCTTTTTGTTTTGGTCAATTTATAATGATTTTGGGGGCTTTTGATAATGTATGTTTAATAATGACTAGGTAGCTCTGTCGTCATCCATACAGTGAATTTCATTCTTTAATAAGGATAAAATTTGATGGATCAAGTGACTCACTGAGTTGTGTTTAAGTTCATGAGTGATTCTGGATTGCAGTATACTATATAATTAATATACATTATAGGGTGTTTAGTGCTGGTATTACCACAATATATAGCCATGTAGATAACTGTCTTTCAAAGTTTATGAACAGAATTTCTGTGGTGTTCAAGTTATGGCAGATCTTACTCAAAGGCTGGTGTTTGAGTTCACAGCTCAGCTTAGTGAGGGTCTTGTTTAATGGTGGTGGGACAGTGAATGTAGTTTATCAAAGTCTGAGTTAGAGCCAAGCTTTGCATCAAGTCAAAGTATTCTCCTTTTCTCATAAAGATTTCACAAACTTTAAACTCCTAAAAAAAATATGTCAAATAGTTAATTGAAATTATTTATTCCATCTTAAAAGTACTCCCTGTTCAAACACTGAGTGTTTTTAACTTGGCTTCCCTACCATTCAACCATTGGTAGTGTACATGACGCTCTCTTTTCTTGCTACTTTGCTCCAGAATGCAACCCAGCTGTCACCTGATGGTCCCTTGCCACAGCTTCCGTTACCATATATTAACAGCTCAGCAACTCGTGTTTTCTTTGGCCATGATCGACGACCAGCAGAAGGTTAGAAAATTTTAAGTAAACAGTTTCGAGTCCCTTTTTTTGGGGAACCAAAATATAAGAGTTGGTGCCGTTTAAAAGAAGTCTGTCCTGTAAAACTAAAGTGACTGAGTAACTTAAAAATATTTCAAAAGAAAAGCTTGAGCTTAATATCTACTTGCTGAATGTTTTCAGACTTCCTGTGTAAATATGAAATCTGTGTACGTGGTTGTGCTGACTATCACTGTTTTTCCGACCTGGAAAGTTTCAATGCAAGTTTGTCATGAACTACATGGAAGGGATTATTATTGCTGTAGTAAATTCTGGACTCATGTGGCAATGCTACGAATTAGCTTTACAGTTAACTTCCTCTAGGATGAAATATTTGAAACACTCTGATTCCTGAATGTAAAGAAAGCTGAGTGGAAATTCTTTTATAAACCATGGCTGTACTGTGGGGTTGTAGTCTGTTATAAAGTAAAAATAAAGTAAAACAATCTGTAGCCTGAGTATACCACGTAGCATGCTAAAATCTTGGAATGCCATGGTATCCAAATTGAACTATATTCAAATTATTTTCAGTGCTGTCTTCCATGCATTTATTTCAGAATGTCCTTCAGTTCACTATTTAAATCAATTGTAGCGTAAGAATGATAGTGACCTAGAGCTTAAAATATTTTGAAGATAGTTACCAAACTGCCAGTGCTACCCTCTGATGTAGCTGTTGTACGTCGCTGTTTTCATCTTCTAAGACTGCCTTTCTCTCCCCAGGTGAAAAGCAGGCAGCTACACACGTAAGCCTGGATCAGGAGTATGACTCAGAATCATCACAGCAGTGGAAGGAGCTCGAGGAGCAGGTTGTGTCTGTGATAAATAAAGGAACAATACCTTCAAACTTTCAACCAACGCAGTTCTGTTTAAATCGCTACTCAGATAACTCCAAATTTCCGCTTGCTGTGATAGAAGGTAAAATGAAGATTTTTACACTTCAGAAATCAACTGAGTTAGATAAATTTGTATTAATATTTCCAGTCTTATAGATTTGAACTAACATTCTTGTGCAGGTTGTTTGTATGTGAATACTCTGAGATATATGAGCCTTTAGATTGTGATGGGAAAAGCCTGTTGTCATTATTTTCTTGCACTTTTTAATAGAACCAATAACTGTAGAAGTGTCCTTCCGAAATCCTCTGAAAGTTCCACTTCTTTTGACTGACCTTTCATTGCTGTGGAAGTTTCAACCTAAAGACTTCAGTGCAAAGCATGATGGAGAAACAAAAGAGCAGGTAAGGGAAGCTTCATCATTTCCAACCCAAACAGCTGCAGGTATGGAGTATGTGTTGAGTAGGCAAAATTCTGTAGTATGAAAACATTTAAGTTTAAACATTAAACACAAAGGTATAAGTATAAACTAAGAAAAAAGGCAAGAAAAAAGTAGCTACTGATACTATTTTTATATTAGCTAGATTTTCTTAGATCTGTAGGGCACAAAGCAGCCAAATCAACAAATTGTAATGTGTATTGTAAAACTAAATGCAAAACAAAATCTTTCCAAGGTTTCATTGTATGTGTACTACATCTGTTTTGAGTCACACTAGCCTTGACCTGCAGATATGAGTGTCAATAGGTGGACTATCAAATACCCTTTTCTTATTTGCGTTACTGTACGTAGTTAAGTGTGTGTTCTGAAAAACTGCTCGTATAACATAGGAACATCTTGGTACCTTGATTAGAAGAAAAAGGAAAATTTGTTGTATTAAAAATTAATGTTTCGAATTCTTAAGATGAACTATTGTACTACTGTTTAACTTAATACTTTAACTAATGCTTCCTAAAACTCTGATGGACTGTTGTCACATCCAGGTTTTAAAGATTTTAATATTGTTCTGATACTGAATAGTACAGTAAATTCCTAAATAATTTGTTATCCTGGCCAAAACATTGTGAGCACATGATCTCTGAAGGTGCTGTAAGTATTTAGCAGAGTTATAAACATGGTTCTACATAGTTTCAAGGCTTACCATACACTTTCCCTACTGTTCTGAACTGCTACTTTAATGGTGTAATAAATACTTCTGTGAATATCAGTGAAACAGACTGGGAATGGTTCCAATTTATAGTGCTAAATCTTAAATTTCTCTTAAATAAATGTTTACTGAGCTCTCTAGCTGCCTTTTTAATGCATAAATTCTGAGGAGCTGAGCATGCAGCACTTGTTTTTGCTAATTGTTTGGAAATTTTTATCATTTTTTCCCTAGAACACTTTACGAAGAGGATTGCAAATATTATTTATGACACTTTTTCTGCCTAGGAGTAATAGTATCTAAAGAACTGTTTCTTATTTTCAGGGTATGTCTGATGAAGATATGGTAGGAACTGAAGCAATAGCAGAATTTTTAATTAATAGCGAGGAGACAAAAGTGGTAAGTACTGTACTTCGTTTTAAAAATAGTCTTTTCAGCATTGAACTTTAAGTGTGCATTTCAGACTTGTTGTGATCTGAACTTAATGCTAAACTGGCAGAACACACGACTGAATCAGAAATTCCAGTACCTCATATATCTTATCACTTTGTATAAATGTGACAGGACCAGAGACATTGGGCACAAGAGGCTCCTCCTGAACATCAGGAAACATTTATAACTTCACTTATAACACTTACTTATTTTGTAAATGTGATGGTGCTTGAGCACTTGGCACAGGCTGCCCGGAGAGATTGTGGAGTATCCATCTTTGGAGATGTTAAGAGTTGGATGTCATCCTGGACAACTGGCTCTAGATGGTGCTCCTTGAGCAGGCATGTTGGGCATGATGACCTCCAGAAGTCCATTCCAGCTTCCATCATCCTGTGATTCTGCCCCTGTTAATTACAGTAAAAGTTAATTTAAGGAGTTTTTCTCAGCTGTGAACTGGTTTGGTGAATTCTGTGTATATGAAATTTTGAATCTAGTAAATGATCTATATTTACTGTAACAGTTATATCTGACACAACTATAAAATAAATGTAGCTGTGCGTGTGTTTAGCAATTGGACATTTAACTGTAATAATACTTCTTTCTAGTAGCTACAACAACAAAAATTTAACATATCTCCACAGGCAAGACTAAAGCTCTTTCCCCATCAAACAGGGGAGCTACATATTCTGGGAGTCGTTTATAATCTTGGCAGTGTTCAAGGCGCTGTGTCATTAGATGGGATAGATCCTTCTATTGGATTACAGACAGGTAAGTGTATTATTACCTTAAATTGTATGTTCCTGGAAGGAGACATGGCTTCTGCAGAGTAGAACTAAATTCTAATGTTTAGTGTTTGACCACCATAATACAAGGCCTTCCATCAGGTAGGGATGTAGAAATAAGAGAAACAACTGAAATAGGAAAAGAACAATTGGCTCTTATAGGAATCTGTCGAATTTTTGAAACAGTAAAAAGTCAAAATGTAAATATTCTATCTATGCCATGTTGAATCTATGCCAATTTCCATTAACTCTTGCTGTTAATTTTTCTTCTGCATCTTTTTGCATTAACTTTCAGCTTTTGTCCAAATGTTGCACTGAAATCCTTTTTAGATTCCTAAATTTAAATTTGGCTGGTACAGTGTTTTTTAGCATCTTGAATTCTCTTTTCTTTACATCAATATATAAATGGACAATTCACTGCATGCTACTTGATCTGTTTTGTTGACTCATTCATCTGAAATTGTCTCTCACATGGAGAATTTAGTTGTTAAAACGAAATGGAAATTAAATGTGTGGAAGTATCTGAAAGAAACAGAAACTTGTTTATCTACAGGCTGAAAACCTTTTGAATAAAAACCATTTGGGTAGTGGTGGCTGTCTTTAAAGGAAATAATCTCTAAGTGACTTTTCCAGCCTGGGAGAAATTGGGAAAGGAAATGAATGTATCAGCTTCATGCACTATGTCTGCCACTTCCCTTCTAGTTGTAGTCAAACTATTGGAGGGCAGAGGAAGTCCACAGCAATGGATAACTGGCTGTTGGAATTTGAACTAGCCATGTGTTACATGACTGTAAGCTTTGAATAATTCTTTGTTGGTGATGCTGCTTAATCAATGAACACTGCATGTGCCCAATAACAAAAATTAAAATGATTTTTGGTTTGGATTGGGAACTTTGGATCATTTCTTAGAGAAAGTCAGGAATTACTTAAAACCCAACTAAACAAAAGTTTTAAAAATTTTTTCAGGAAAGTTTGTTTCCAATGGGTTATCTGTACGGGGACGACAAGATTTAGAAATTCAAGGACCTCGACTTAATAACACAAAAGAGGAAAAAACATCAATTAAATATGGACCCGATCGACGTTTAGATCCCATTATTACAGAAGAAATGCCTTTGTTAGAGGTATGTAGCTACTTGCTATTGGCAGTTTTGAAAAAATAGCTGAATGCGGTTTATAAATGTAATTCTAACAATGGCAGCTTGAAATTTGTTAGTGCCTAAATCTTTCTAGGTAATTTCTGATCTGTCAGTGACAAACTTGTGTAGGTTTTTTTCAATTGAAACTTGAAGCCTCAAAATTAGTATCCTCCTGAAATTGCTATATTCCCTTTAGAATTTTAGTAGGCAACAACTTTGGTAGCCAGATTTTACGGTGAATGGGGAACAGGCAAAGATGCTTATTTTTGTTTGCTTGCCATTCATCTAGAAAAGTTATTCCAGCTGGTTACTTCAGATACGGTGCTTTTCCTTTCTAGGGTTATTAAAATGTTCTGGGTAACTGGGTAATGACAGGGCCCTATAGAGTGGGATGGATCAGCTAGAAGAGACTACAGTGATCATCCAGTCCAGCTGCCCCTGGCCAAGTTACAATATATTAATGGTTTTGTCCAAATGCCTCTTGAACAGTGACAGGCTCGGGGCATCAGCCACCTCTCTAGGAAGCCTATTCCACTGTTTGACCACCCTCTCCCTGCAGAAATGCGTCTTAATGTCCAGTCTAAATCTCCCCTAGTGCAGCTTTGAGCAATTCCCACGTGTCTGATCACTGGATTTCAGGGTGAGGAGATCTGCACCTCCCTCTTCACTTCCCCTCAGGAAACTTTAGGCAGCAGTATAGTTTCTGTTAATGGTTCTTTTCTTGGCATTCCCAGCTTTGCTCGGTGTTGAGGTTTTATTTTCTCCTTTTCTCTCCCATGCAGGTGTTCTTTATAAATTTCCCTACTGGGCTTCTCTGTGGAGAAATCAGAAAAGCGTATGTAGAATTTGTGAACGTAAGCAAGTGTCCTCTTACTGCACTGAAGGTTGTGTCCAAGCATCCAGAATTTTTCACTTTTGGTGGAAATACTGCTGTTCTAACGCCACTAAGTCCTTCAGCCTCTGAGAACTGTAGTGCTTACAAGACTGTTGTGACAGATCCTACCTCTGTGCGAACAGCACTGCTGTCTTCAGCTTCTTCTGCAGACTTTGGGGTTGGCACGGGAGGCTCACCTGAAGTAATACAGGTTCCGCTTCCTGATGCGGTTCTTCTTCCTGGGGCTTCGGTGCAGCTGCCCATGTGGTTACGGGGACCAGATGAAGAAGGTGTTCATGAAATTAACTTCTTGTTTTACTACGAAAGTATTAAAAAGCACTCAAAAATGTGGTAAGTTTTTCTAATCTACCTTTTCTGTCATATTTATTAGATGCATGAAATTCTGTGATTGTAATGGTAAAAGTAAATATTGCTGAATTTCTCTGAGTTGCTGTGATGATGTGAAAATTACCTGTTATCTGCGCTTCTAAGCAATATTTTTTCTACTATATGAGCTAATTTCTATAGGAAATTGTATAGCCTACACTGCTTTCATTAAAGTAGTAAATACTAAATGATTAAAATAATTTAGTAGAAGGAGAGTTAATGGAGTTCTGTTAAAGAAAACTTTATTCATATTTAGTTCTCTGGAACCATGTCTTTCTGAGGCGTAGGGTGAAAAAACAAAACCTAATTTGTTTCTACATTTTATAAAACAAAATCTTGTCTACCTTGAATCAAAGATTTTGATCTTAGTTAAAATTTGGTTAGTAATTGTATTGTGATGAAATATATTCTCTTTGGAGAGGTTAAATACCAAGTTTGACTTGCATGCGGTTGTATAGTTCCTTTTTGGACCATCTTTAGAGAGTCCACAGTCAAATTTGACTCCACAAGCTAAAACAGCCCTAAGAAATCCATTCACCACATCCTGTGGGCAGGCAGAGTTTCAGGAAAGCGGGGCCCCATCATGTGTTATGATGACTTGGGCAGACATGTCATCAGGCCCTGATTTCTCCTTTTCCCTAGTTCTGTTGCTGAGCATATGGTATGGAATATCCTGTTGGTCACTTGGGGGTCAGCTGTCCCACTGTGTCCTCTCCCACCCTTTTGTGCAACCCCAGCCTGCTTGCTGGTGGGGTGGGGTGAAGAGCAGAATAGGCCTGGATCCCGTGCAAGCGCTCCTCAGCAATAACAAAACATTCCTGTGTCAACACTGTTTGTAGCACAAATCCAAAATATGGCCACTTACCAGCTATTGTGAAGAAAATTAATAATCCCAGCCTAAACCTGTGCACTTGGTGTCTGTACCAGGGTTACTTCAGCTCTAGTAAGATTGACTGAATGTCTTCTTGTGGCTGAAGCTTGTTTTCTAGGCTAGATCTGAGAGAGAAACAAAGTTCTTGTGCTGTGAGACTGGTTTGCAGTGTAAACCAAAACAGAGTAAGTTGGAGATGGTTGAGAGAGTGCATCAGTAGCATAGTCTCAAAACTGAAGTCATGCAAATGCACCTTGGTTTAGATTTTTCTGTAGATTCTGAAATACCAAAGTTAGCATTTGATTTGGCTCTAAGCTAGTCTGTGGGAATAGGGAATTTGTCTCCCTATAACTCACAGTATTCAGAAACTGGTGTTTGGGAGATGGAAGAGGGTTGTTTGAGTTATGTACTTGTTTCTTACCATACTGAAGTTTTGAGGGGAACTTAAGGGAACTGCTGTGGTTTGACAGTGCTCTTTGTAGAATGAGCATAGCTTTTAAGTGTTCAAAAAATGATGTCATTTGTGCCGCTTGAAAGCTATACCGGTGTCTGTGTACCTGAATATTAACTGCAAAACTTAAAATTATTTCACAATGTCACAATTACAGAAGGAGGGTTTAGGAAGCCACTGATTTTTCCCTCCTAAAATCAAGTCTCATGTGATGTTTCAACATATTTAGTAGGTAATGTGTATCAAACTTTTACATGCCTCTAAAATGTTACCAAGTCAAAGTTAGGGTAACTGAAAGCTTCAGCATAGGAAATGCTCGTGTGTTTTGATGGTGTCTAAGAATGGAATTGTATTCATCTTTAGAAAAGCAGGAAGATAACTTTCACAAAGGGGCTGCTGTCCTGGAGGTTGAGTGTGCCTGGAAAAAGGCAGAGTGGCAGTGGGTTTTTTTGGTTTTTTTTAAATTCTCTTTGCAGAAGAATTTATTGGATGCACTGGTATTGTAAGTGCTTTTTAGTAAATATTTATGGCAAGATCTGTGACTAAGTAATGGTCTTTCACTGCCTTATTTACTCAGAAACTGTTTTCCAGAGCAGTTGGTAGCATTACATAGCTTAATGATGTCTGTGTGCCAATACATGTTTTCACTCTGCCAGTTGTCTTTAAGTATTTTTCCTCATAGTAACACCTGAACCTTTTTCTCTAGTATTTCACTTTGGCTGAGACTGTGTGTTTAAAGAGTACCTACCCATGCAGCAAGATAGTTAAAAATAAAGTAGGTTTGATAGGGTATCTTTGGTGATTGAAATGAACAAATTGTCTAATGACCTTAATATTGACAAACATAAAAGCTAAATTTCTTGATATCATGTTCTGGGCAGTCCTGATTGTTCAAAATGTTGGCTTCTTTTTCTTTTCTGTCCTCCCCTTTCCTCCCTTTCCTAGTCATAGAGTATTAAGGCACACTGCAGTTATTTGTACCAGCCGGTCTCTGCACATTCGGGCTACTGTCTGCAGGAGTAATGCACTTGGGGACGAAGAAGGCAGAGGGGATGACATGTTGCTCTTTGTGGATGTAGAAAATATCAACACTGTAAGTTCTTATTTGTATTAATAATAATACTGTCCTGAAGATCAGCAGATACAAACCAAGACTCCAGTTTTTCTACAGTAACTTTGCAAACAAAAAAAATTAAACATTGCATATTTGATTGTTCAGTTACTGTTGGAAAGAGTATTAATGTGAAGTTGTAGCCTAACCCTCTGGAAGCCTCCTATACTAATCATATTGCAAGACCATAGTTCATAGTATTTTTAGGAAGATTTATTCAAAACGGAGGAATGTTCTTGATCACAGCTTTGAAGGTTGTCTCATTCAGAACTGTCTGTGTCCCCTGCAACCTTCCAGTGAAAACACTGGTAGAATTAGTGGTAATGTCAAAATCAAAATTTAAGCTCCAATTTGAAGGAAGTTTCTGTGTTTGTTTGTCACCAAACTATAAAGACATTTTTGCTAATATAATCCAAATACAGATATGTCCATTGTGATCTGTTGACTTACTAAAGCAGATGAAAATACTCAGTTTTTTAAACCATGCTAACTTAAATTTACTCATTTTTTTGGTAAAGCTGCTCCCACTTTTTCAGTCACAAAACAAGGTAACTGAATTGTCTGTTTGTAGAATTCATAGATGCTTAGTTGGTAATGGAACCACTGAGCTGATTTTTGTTTTCTTTTAAAGGTGTGTACACTCTTTTTTTTCTTCATTTACTGAATATTGTCCACTCCTTTAAGGAGGGAGAAATGTTTTTATAAAGGACTTACCAAGTTAACAATGTGAGGCTGATTTTTCCACTACCACCTCACTCTTTACAAGAAAGGAAGCCAACTCCAAAAGCTACATTTTATTGTATATATATATGTAAACCCAAAACAGATCTTGAGTTTCTAGGATTTGTGATCTAGCAATGCTCCTAAAGTAATCCTAGAAACTAAGTAGCCTCATGGACAGTGTTCTGCATTGGAGTTAAAAAGCCTAGTTTTTGTTGAAGTTGTTCCTAATCTAAAATACTTGTGGGTCTTTTTCTGGTGGATTCTTATTTCCTCTTTGTGTGGCTTTGTTTACTGGAGTCAAAAGTTGCTGTGATCTGAGACTGTTGCTTTACTTTACAGTGGGTCTTGAATCTCTCCTTGTCTCTAAGTACTGTGTGCAATGAGTGGTGTGAATAATGAGTTAAACTAAGATTCTAACAGTGCCACCTTGCAGTGAACGCTTACTGTGCAATGTAGCCCATCACAGTTGTGGTTGGTTTTCTTTGACACAACTTTTGTCTGTTCCTTAGAGTGAGACGGGTGTTAAGGAATTTCATATCGTGCAAGTTTCAAGCAATAGCAAGCATTGGAAGCTTCAAAAATCTGTTAACATCTCTGGAGACAAAGGTGTGTATCTTTATCACCAAAATGATGGCAAGTCTAGCTTCTGGCTGATAAAAACAGTTAAAAGAATCTTACAAGGAGCTGAATTTGGCTTTCAGAATAATTAGTTTCCAAAATCTTTGTCTACTTCAAACGTACTAAAAGCCCTTCTTTTGTTATATTTCAAGAAGTGTATATTTACAGATAACTTATTCAGACTTACTTAATTTTAAAAACAAGTTTAATTTACAGGTAAATTATTTCTGTGATGTAGAGAAATCCATGTCTGGGGTGGCTGATAACTCCCCTCACAAGAAACATGGTTGTATTGTGTGCCATTGCTAAGCCTGATTAGCTGTGCTTGTTGAGTGTCATCAGCGGGTTTCCTGTTTGTGAATGTTCAAGACTTGTGACTTCTGTTTAAAGGACTCAGATTATGCTGAGGGTGAAGAAAAAATCTTGCCACCTTTTTCTTTCAGATACTAAACTGGCTAGCAGAGAGAGAGCGAAGTTGTGTTTTAAAGCAGTGAGGTGCAAAAACATGGAAGGTAGGTTCTTTGCTGAATGTGGTAACTTTTTTGAAAAAATGCTCTTTTGGATACTGTATGCTGAAGTTGTGACTTCTCATGATGCTAAAGCAGTGCTTTCTCTTTTTATCCCTTAGAAAATTACACATTTGCAGATATTGTCTTTGGAAATGAACAGGTAGGTGGATGGGTACAACTGCATATTTTGTACTGCGTAAGCTGTCCCTGTCATATGAAAGGACAAAGGGGTGGTAAGGTAACCTAGGCTAGCTTATAGTCAGGAATATTAGGATCCCAGCTCTACAGTTGAACTACTTTGGAATCACATTACAGTGCTGGCTTTTTTTCCTAATGCTTTTCCTTCCTTTTCAGCTTTTTGGAGTAGTTATTTTAAATATATCCCAGCTCTCTAGTTTTCTAGTAGAGGCCTGCAGATATCTGATTCGTGTTCTTAATTATACTTTTACTAAGACAGGCTAAAAATTCTAATTACGGCTTATTTGAAAAACTGGAAAACTAATGGATGTCAGTCCTAGAATTTCGAAACTACTACAGGAGGTTGCAGTGGGTTCAAGGAATCTGATTTTTCTAGACATTTAGGATTCTAGACTACCATGCTCTTCTAATCTTTTTTAAACATACAGATATTCAATAATCCTTTCAGTGAATGATCTTGGTATTACAAATGCTTTTCCAAAACCTGAGCAAAGTAGGCCCCTTGCATTAGGTCAGAAATCTGCACAGTGGATTTAGTGGGTTGAATATCAGATTGCTTTTCTTATGCTAAGCATACATTTTTCCTGTATGTATTCAGCTTTTAAAGCCAAAGAAAACCTATTCACTGCCATTTCAATTCGTAGGCATATAAACTGAAGTTAGGACTAAAAATCTGAGGTAGATGATCCCTCTGCATTTTTAGAGTTGGAATCTGAGCTACAGGAACTTTAACTTTCCTCGAGAACACTTTATTACAGTGGGGAGATGAGTAGGGTGCAGCTGCTCCAGAAGTGGATTTTCTCCCTGAATATCAGCGTTCTGCTAGTGCAATAAGTAGCAGCTCTGCAACAGCATATTCTGGAAAAGCTAGCATTTTTGAAGGGGAGGGGTGGCTAAGCTGAAGTTGCTTGCTTATCCTGTTGTCTCCAACAGGACACAATATCATTGCTGTTGCTCTTGAAATTTAGTTTCCTTACCAGGGTTTTGGTGTTGGAAGAGCTTGGTACATATGACAGCACAGTGCTTCTGTCTGTGCCATGTATCTATGGGGATGTGCTGTACAATCTTTTATCTCTGCTATTGCTAGCAAAGTGTATGTTCTCAACTTAGATGAACAATTCTAGCTGAGCTGAGGAAAATATTAGTAAGCAAAAATAACTTTTATGTGACTTAATTGGATGCTTCAGCTCTCTGTAATAGACTCGATATATCACAGTAGGCTGCTTTGTGATGATAATCAAAGCTCCTATTTCCAAGTTTGGTATTTGTAGTTCTAAACTGGCAAGTTATACCTCTGTTTTCCCTGTATTAACTTTAGCAGCCCTTTAAATAGGGCTGATCTCTGAAAGGTCAGGCACGGAAACCAAGGTGTCTGGCATCCTGTAGCTTTGCAAAGGGAAGCCAACTGGGATAATGGAACTGAAATGCTACAATGATGAGCTCTGTTCGGGCAACTTGAGTCAGCTCACATCCAGTTCTGAACACTTTTTTCCTTTATTTCTCTTGTAGATAATAAGTTCAGCCAGTCCTTGTGCAGACTTCTTTTTCCAAAGCTTATCCTCTGAATTTAAAAGAACACATGTGCAATCTCATACTCATGCATCTCAGAGGGCAGTGAAACAATCATTTGATGAAACAGTCCGATTGATACAGAGATGTAGTGAAGTTGATTTGAACATTGTGGTACTGTGGAAGGTATGTATGGTTGTGACTTTCGTGGTAATTTGGACATAAAACATTACAGTTAGAAAATAACGTGGCATGCTGAGCTTTCAGGCATATTGCATATGAAATTTATGGGTGGTTTTTTTTTCTGAAAATAATCAAAAGAACTATAGTGATGCAAGAAGCAAAGACTGTCTTAGTATCTGTTACTGTAATAAGTGTCCTTAAATGGTTTTACAGTACTCTGGGTGCACCCAGTTCTTGTAAGTTCTCTTTTAAAAGAGAAAATTATGAAATCTTAAACTAAGAGGAGATTTGTTAATGCTTGATCTTACAGAACTGTAAGAGTGACGAAAAGAGTCTCATTTGAAGCAGTGGAAAGTGGCATAAGTATGTCATGCTAGCCTCTAAGTTTTGATCAGTACAGCATGTTCCACCTAAGTTAGGGAGCAGTCAGTAATTCTGTGCTATGAATCCTATGATACTTTCTGGTCTGCAGATGTCTTTGTATTATGTTCTGTAGGCATATGTTGTGGAAGACAGCAAGCAGCTTATTTTGGAGGGCCAGCATCACGTTGCCCTTAACACAATTGGGAAGGAGGCCTTTTCATTTCCTCAGAAGCAGGTAATCTACTGTGAAGCTTTCCTTTAGAATTACTTCTTTCTCTAAATGGACTGAATGAATTCTCTAGTATATAAGTGGAAGCTTTTGTAGAATTTTGTAGAATTTTTTGTAGATTTTTGTAGAATTTTAACGTCAGATACATGTTATTACTAAATAATTCAAGCTAACTGCAGGTTTGCTTAGTCTTCTGCGTTGAACTAGCCAGGCCCAGTTGAAACATGAGACAAGCAATGTGCAGGTAAGCGTGTTGATGAGCTGTTGTTGAAGTAAACTGTTATTTGGTGTTTCAGGTAGAACTATAAACTTGTTAATGGTATGAAAGGTAGTGATTATTTCATAACCAAGTTAATAGTAAAATGGTGAAGCTTATAGTTGCTTTGCTTGATGAAAGAAATCAACATCTGTAAGAAACAGGTGGCTGTCTTCTGGTACATTAATTGATAACAACTATAGAAGTTACAGATAAGGTTCTCTAAAAACACCTATACTAAATTCAGTTTATGTGGATGAAGAAGACTAATGTGCAGAATAAGAGGAAATAAGTCTTGTGCTTGTTTAATCGTCTCCTGAGCAGCACATTGCTGTTCCTTCTTGTTTTGGTATCATTCTTAATATTTTTACCAATACTGCAAACATAATATATAGCTTTTGGTGAGCTCTCAGAGTTTCAGCGAAGAGTACTGAAAACAATACAGGACAAATGTCTTCCTATAAATACCATGCTATAATGCAAGTAGTGAATTACTCTGAAACTGTAAATTTGGCTTTGGTTCATAAGCCTTTAAGTATTTGTCCATTGCTAAGTTAACTTTTTCCATTTAGTTTTTAGTGCTATGAAATAAATGGGAATTTGCACACATGGGGTCTAGCTATGCTGAGCAGTACAAGAGGCTGTATTAATCTAATGACAACTGCCCTCTCAGGTATTATTTTCCCTGTCTTAATGTCTGTGTAGAACAGTAGATCATGCTGTAGACATCTAAGGTTAGGAGACAAAATAGTGTGAACTTCTGATCTCAATAAATTCTGGTTGTCTGAAATGAATAGGAAAAAAAATAGAAATGAATCACATCTGCATCCTAAAATAAACAAATGACTGAATAAGGTAAGGGTAGAAATTTGCATTTCTTGTTCACTGGAATGCTATTTGTCTGTATCACAATCGATTTCAAACTAAAGAAATTAATCCTGCCACCAGCAGCAAAGAGAATCTATATGTACTGTCAATTTTTTTTGAGGAATATATGCTACTGTATTACTCTCTGTCTATATTATTCTCTGTCTAAAATCTGTTTCTCATCAGATTTTATTACAACTATCTTCATATAGATTCTACATTGATTATTGTATTCACTTCCTTGAGCATGAGGAATATTTCCTTTGAAGCATTTTGTGCCTTGGTTGGAAGCAAAAAAGCATCTGCATTGTCATGCAGTTGAAATCTGCCATAAGAGGAATTGGTTGTTGGGGTTTTTTAATAAACATGTAAATTCTGTGTCCTCATGATAACCAAAGCCCGGGGTTAGCATGAATTTTAAGAACCTGTGATCTCAGGACTGTTAAGAATTGAGAAATTGCATATCCTGATGTCTACTACTTTTTTAAAATTGGCTCATAATACTATGAGGAGAGCAGTATTGCTCTGAGGTAGGAGGTGAGGTATAATGAATTAATTGCTTTGAGACTTTGCAGCAGTCTACTTCATTCATTCTACATTTCAGAATTAAAAGAATCCCCAAAATAGAGTTATATTAGGCTAGATAGAGCAAACAATGTACTTAATCTCTTAAGAAATGCATATTGTCTTTGAATTATCTTGCTTTTTGCATTGAAGTATCACAAGCCCTGGAAAGCTGGGGAGAAGCAATGGAATAAAAACCCAAACCCAGACTTTACTTCTGATTTAATATTTTCAATATATAGTTTTGTCTCTTCTGTATTTATTCTCCTGATTCAGTTGGTAGTGTACCAACAGAAGTGCGCTAGACTGTCCTGAGTTGCCTTGTGCTGACAGTATTGAAGTTGGTTGTTTTCTGAGGACTCAACAGCAGAGGGAGATAGAGGTGCATGATTTTTACCAACACATGTGGGTTACCAGTTCATAAATGGTAGAGGGCTGCTATGATCTGGGGGGAAAAAAAAAAAAAAATTAATTGCAGCTTCTGAACAGGGTGTCACCTAGGATGCAAGAGTCCACTCTGCATTTATTAAAGAGTTTTATTTGTTGCTTCTTTACAGTGACTTTCTTCTTGACTTTTGCTTCATGCTGTTATATCCTGCAGAGGAATTTTTGTGTGTCTGGCAGACACAGACAGCTACCCCCAGCCCAAGAACAGTCTCACAATGGACATTGAGGAAACATGAACAAAATTTCTCTCTGCACCAATCTTCTCCTCCACCTTATTTCTTTTAGTCCTCTGAGAAATGACTTAGATCTTAGCCAAATTAATTAATAACTCTGTTGAACGAAATGAGATTGCTTACTTTATATTTGGGTTGAATTCTCTATACTGGTTGGCTTTTGCTACATTGTCAATTGTGGTGTACCTCCGATTAACTCCTTGCCAGCTTCTAAATATGTAGTTTGGATTCACAGAAGCTTCTGCTACTGTTCAGGGAAGCAAAGCTTCAGTAAAGCACTGTAGTGAAGATCGGGAGATTGATGTTCTTCAGCACTGCTATGTTTAAGTTCCAGCAGTTGCTGGAAGATTGGTAACTACCAATTTGTTTATTTTAGTCAGTCATTCACTTATTCAGTCATTTGTTTATTTTAGGATGCAGATGTGATTAATTTCTATTTTTTCTTCCTATTCATTGGGTGAACTGACATAAATTCATCCTCATTTATGTATAAGATGTTAGGCTGCTGACTAAGCCACAGGGATGGGTGGTGACTTCTGCGCTTGGTTCCTTGTGGGACATTTAATGCACAGCAGGGATGTGGAACAGACAACAGGGTGCAATTATTGCAGTAGCATAACTCGCTGTAGTATTTGATAAAATCAAGCTATAACCTCTGATTACAGTGAGACTTGGGGAAAGGCTAAAATGTTGTTCTGGGTAAAATTTATATATATACCAACATATTAAAAACATAAGTAACAGTAAAATTCTATACAAGTTCTTTGATGCTCAAATTCATGTGCTCCCTTTTCTTCCCATGTTTGTTCAAAATAGAATTAGAAATACTAATCCTTTTTCATTCCAACCACTACAATAACTATGACTTTAAAGCTGGTTTTCTGACACTGAATACAGATGCTTTTTTGTTGTTGTTTACACTGGAGATCTGTTGTATAACAAAATAGCACTGCTTTTGAGCCTAGGCTACTGGACATAGTAGGTCTGACATTTACTTATTTACACTTTTATGTTCTAGAAGTTTGGAGTCATAACATGTAGTGTGCTGAAGGAACACTTACAGAATATTGATTTTTGTTAAAGCATTTATTTGTTTCATGTAGAAGTCTCTCTGGACTATATGGAAAACATTCGTCTTCTTATCCTTCCTTTCATTTGTATTTTTGAAAAAATGTCCTTTGGCTAAAGGTGGGGGAAAAAATACTAAGTATAGTTTGTTGCCTTGAATCAGAAGGTGCCACAAAGGGATCTTTTAATAGTCTCAGGCAACAATATATGGAAAAAAAAAATCACATAAGGTGTAAAGTGAAATGCTTTGAATAGATCCATTTCAGGCCAAGTAATAAAAGCCTCACTTATAAATTCATCTGAGTATTTCTAAGTCATGGCTGGGTTTTTTGCCAATGATACTGCAGTAGGTTCTATTCCTCTGCTGAAACATGCTTTTTGGAATCAGGTGGTTTTAACTGAAGGTCAGCTTAAGATTGCATCTGAAATACAGCTATTCTTTCTCTTCCTCTTGACCTCTTTACCTTAAATTAGTGAAAAGACAAAAATTTCAAATGCATTAAACATCCAGTCACAGTCAGGCCTGTTGATTAATATTATTGCTTACTGCTCTCTTCCCTGTTTTTCTAATCGGGTAAATTCAATCCAAGAGATTTCAAAACAAAAGTGCACTGTAATATGGTGGGATGGAAATAATAGTTGGAAGTAATAGGGCATTTGACATCTGTTTTGCAAAGACTTCACACTGATGGAAGGTGAGAAGCAGCCTAGAGGTTTATCATTTGAATGTTGGCATGTTGGGAATAGCATCCATCCTTCCCAGGTGTGCTTCAGGACTCCACATGAGGTTTTCCTGGGCTGCACATTTAGTCCTGTGAATTAGACCAGCATTAGCCCAGAAATTCATAAAATGTATATAGGATGTATGCAGGCTTTTTGACAGTATTTCACTTCAGAGAGGATAATTTTTGGTAAGACTGCTTCTTAAAATACATGCAGCTTAGTGAGTCAGCAACAGTTTGGTTGTCAGCAGGAATTCTTGAAATGTAGGAGAGGGTAGGGTTTAAATAACTATTTTTCCTGTTACTGGAGGTGACATCTTTTGCTTGTTCAGGACTTTTTTTACAGAGTATGTGGGAGGAGATGCTTGAATAAAACAGACTGTTGGAATGGATTTAAGACTTTCCTTGAACCACCTCAGTAGAGAAAAAGGAAAGTTCTTAAGGGTAAATCAACATCAAGAGCTGAAATACACATTTTTCACTCTGTTGTATCAATTAATGGAGCAGATGCAGTAGCAGTTAGGGAGGACTGGCTTATATTATTGCCATGAATGAAATATTCCAAATAGCTGCAACGTTTGATCTGCTGCTTTACCCATTATGGACTGCAGAGCTGATGGTATCTGTTTTCAAATGTATTATTCTTGGTATCAGTGAAATACTGTTCCTGGAATTGTCATTTCTGTAGTTGAGAGCTAGAACGAATGTAGATGAGTTACACATTAAAGGAAACAACTTAAAACTGATGTTTTAAAATGGAAATTCTCAGCTCTAAAGTGGGAAAGGGAGAAAAGCACATCACTTCTATGTCTCACTCTTATTGTCCTGTTTTCGTATGTTCTGTTTTTACTTATGTCTCGCTCCTGTTTAGGTTTTCTCCTGTGCTGTGCATACTGGTCCCTCATATTTGACTGAGCACGTCAATAATCCTTTTGGCTTGTGGTTTATAGGGCAAATATGCTGGTTTTCCCTACAACTTGGAAATCAAATTGCAGTGCTTACCTTTTTCTGGTGTGCTTAAGAGCACATTGACATTGTCTCTAAGAATATGGTTTATGAAACTGAAAACTTTAAGTTGTGTAATATTAGGTATACAAATCTTCTAAAGTGACTGTGTGTGAAGATACCATCACTTCTGTCCATGTGATGGAAAGGAAGAACTTTTCATTTTAAAAATGTATTCTAAGATATTAAGGAATGTATTATGAGTAAATCTGTCTCTTAAAAGATGCTTTGATTTGTTAAAATATTGCTTTTTCAACTTTTAGCTAAGTATCACTGCAGAATAGATTTGCAACTGGTGTGAATGACTAAAGCACCATTTCAGAAATGTATCTAGAGATGATTTATAGCTATTTCAAAGTAGCAAAATACCAGACTGTAATGGTTGGGACTTTGTTGTAACACAAATAAGTGAAGATGTTGAGACGATTCTACCTGAATCAGAAATCTTGCGTCTAGATTTGAGTGTATTTGTTTGAAGCTGGCCTTTGTAAATGGCTTTGGGCAACAAGAAGCTTTCTAAAAGTAGGAAACAACTTTCCAAGCACCAGTTGTGCAGTTTGTAGCCCTTGGAACCTAACTGAGGGGGAGTACTGTCATTCTAGTGCTAATGCCTGTTGTGTATTTTTAGGTGAAACTGAAAAAGTTTTAAAATGCTGCTGTAAAATGTAAAACAATAACAAAAACACACACTCCTCTTCCAATCTCTCATGAAGTCTCTTCCAGTCAAGCCTCTCTACCAGTTTGTATAGATGAGACACACAAATTAACCACTGATGTGGCTTTTTTGTATGCAGTTTATGATGATTTCTGGATCTTGTGACACTTCTGTAGGCTTTACAAAGAACCACACTGGGTCAGCAAGCACATTTTAGGTGTCAGAATTCCTTTTTTTTTTTTTCCTTTTAAAAGGCTATAGTTCACTTGGGCTGATAATTTAGGAGTTCATCAACAAAATATGACTGGTTCAGTTCTTGATTTTTCTTTTGCTTTGTTTTTACGTATAAGGCTCTTACTGCATGGTGTATATTCTTGAAGGGAGGGTACAGGTGCCAAGTAGGTACGGGCCTTTGGTTTGGTTTTTTCAAACCTTGATCCAATTTCACAAGCTCCAGAGTAGAGCAGGAGTTTAATGCATCCTTAAGCGTAGCATTTATTAGCTGTCTCTAGGTAGCTTTCTGATCTGTATGCACATCCTCTTGGTTATCATTTGGAAGTGCTTAATTCTTTCTTGAACCATTAATAAATGGTAAGAGAATTATGGGCTAAATGTTGTATCTTAGCCTTTGTTCTAGGTACACAATCACAAAAGCCTAGAGCTTGAGCAGCTAAACTTGGAGAGAGAGAGACATCTTTTCTGACTCTGACACCCAGAAACTGGCTGGAGTTAACGTTTTAGCTCTGCTGGAAAATGATTAATTGTGCTGCTTTCCAGTCCTTCGACAGAGGTGTAATATTAGAACTAAAGGTTTGAAGTATTAACAGCACTATACACATTCACCAGTAAATGTTTCTGCTGCATTTCATGATGTTCCTGTCTACTTGTAGAGGTAAATATTCATATTTGTCTTTTGTAGGGTTTTAAAAAAATACTCGGGAATTCTGATTGGGAGGACTTGGAACAGGTAATTGACTCTAGGGCAAACTACAATATGTAGGATATTGCTGTGTGGTTGAAGGCAGCCTTGAAAATTGGTTGTGCTATTATTTGAGGGGAGAGACTAATTTAAATGAAAACCTATAATCTCTGCTATGTTTCATACTGTCAGTTTGCAATGTTAGATAGGGTAGGATGGAAACACCAAAATCATTCAACACTTAAAATGTATTTTAATGTTACAGTGGAATATCCTTTTTTCTTCTCAAATTACTTTTTGAGAAAACGACTCTTCCTTTTGGAGGAAGGACTTGTGAGCCTGTTGAAACATTTGGTGTCTCCCTGGTATTATCAGCACAGTGACTAAGGAGTTCATAACACGTTTCTGAATGCCCAGTGTTTGAATTTTAAATCGGGTTTCATTGCCTGTAGTGTTTCTTTTCAACTTAGAAGGTACAGTCTATCACCTTTTAATGAAAAGTATTAACTTTCTTATACTGTACCTACTTACTCATGGCTTTTAAAAAACCTTGTTTCATGTGTTTTTAGTAGGCAGTCACATTTACTGCTGCAAATTATTTTTTTCCTTTCAAGATAAATTTTCTGCAGAAGAGATTCGTAAGGAAATACTAAGGGGCAGCCCCTTCCTGAATAAATGCTGCTCACAAAACAGATTACATATGTTGGACAGAAATGCTGCACCAAATGCAGGCTGGTTGCAGCTTTCTGTATCACTTAATTTCTTCTGCTTGAGAGACTCATTCCATCCAAAGGGTATGGGGGAATTCCAAGTAGTGTGTTAGAGCTTGTCTTGGGCTTTCAACTTGGGGATAAAAGGCAGCTTTCATATCTGCAAGTGCTTGTTACACAGTTTCAACGATAACCTGTTATTAAATCCTTCTGTCAGTGTTCACATATTCCTGTAAATTTGTTTGCTTTGCTTTGGATCTATTCTGGGAAACTTGTGCATTGGCTTTCCTGTTTTGAACTTTGTTGGGTAGGTGTTTTTTGTTGTTGTTAGGTACAGGTGCTGAACAGGGAACAGTGTAAATGCTGTCCCTTTTCCCTAGAAGCCAAACCCAAGCACTAGCAAACCTCTGCAACAATGGCATGCTTTTGTGAGACTTGCACAGATAGTGTTTTTTCATAAGCAACTGTGAAATTTGTCTCAAAAGAAGGTAATAGATAAATCATACTAGTTCCTCATCCAGCATGCTTAGATACAAACCACATTGGAAAAAAAAGTGAGCTTCATGATGCTACAAACTTGTTTCCCTTATGAGCTATTATTCATAATGGAGAACTGTAACTTCTGTGACTAGATATCTCTTACCCTATGTTACAATTTTCAATGTTATTCTGAATTTGTTTCAGGAACTACCAGAAACAGTTCTCTTAAAGTTTTTTCGACCAGAAAACACACCAGTACCTGCAAGACCAACACCAGAGCAGCTTTCTAATCTTATTAAGACAAGTCTTCATTATCCAGAGTCTTTCAATCATTCTTTTCATCAAAAAAGGTTAGTGGAACATGACCTTTAGAAAACTTCAGAAACATTGTTTACTGGACATAAATCCTTTTGAGAGATGCTGTGTGGGTTATGATATGAAAGACTGGTATGCAGGTGTGAAATCTTGTTCAATTTTTAAACTCACTGCTTCAGAATTTTATAGGTAAAACATAAGTGTCATGTAAAAGAAAGGGTTGTAATACCATAGCTCACAGTTTTAATGTTAACAAATAATGTTATCAAACTTACTGAAAAAAACCCAGTCTGCTCCTTTTGTGTTTATTTTTGTTATCAGAGTAAAGAGTGTGATTAATTTGAGAAGCCAGACAGAAAGAAAAATGTGCTTTTAGCTCAAAGGAACTGTTATGTCTAGAGCATCTCTCTTGCCATGATTAGCTGCACATGGTTCTGACTTATGTCAGAAGGAAAGGTGGTAACTGTTCAGATCACTGGGGCTTGTCTCCGGTAAAAATATCAGTATTAACCTCTGTCAAAAAGCCTGCTGCTAGAGTGAATTGGCTGGAGCCTGTAAAATCCATGAGTCTTTCAAAATGGGAATGATAAGAACAAAAGCCCTGGCTTAAATTCTGAACATTAAATGGGTTGTACTTGAAATATGAAGGTACCTATTTAGGTTTGCGTTGTTTTATCTGAAAGCTCTACTGTGTTGCAGTTTTTAATAACTGTTAATGTAAGTTGTCAAAAGAAGGGGATTTGTTTCTAAAATCTAACACTTAAATGTTTTAAGGTGCTGTATTTTAATGACAGTGGTAAAGCATTACCCCTGTAAGACATTCACCTCTTATGATTATAGTTTAATTGTTCTTTTCTTAACAATTCAATTTTAGGATATTTAGACTGGTAAGCAATGGCAAGGAATTCCAATGACACGAACCACTTGCCTCACGAGCAAGTGAACGAACGAACCTCATCAAGCTGTTTCAGCTGCAATACTTTGTGTTCCTGCCTGTCAATATCTTGGGGCCAATATCTTGCTGCAGTATTATTTATAGAAACAATAATAGTAATTGTGAACAAGCAAAATATCAATTAACTGTTAGTTTTATTGAGGATAAAGGCTTGCTTTAAATCCAGATGTGCATGTGCTGTCTGTTCTGTTTGGGCACTGTTCAGGCTATAACTTAAGGCCCAATGCCAACAATTCCCATACAGGAGGCAGTGCAGGAGAAAAGTATCCAGTCAAGATGTGCCTAACAGAAATTCAGAAAATAGCATGCCTGGACTGTTACCCCATTCTGAAATGTCTCTTATCACACAAGCAGATTTCCTGAGGTGTTAGCTATGCTTTTGCTGTCCTTTGTCAGCTGGATGAAGGGAGATGGTAACTTCATATATTAGCCCAAATGAGCCAATGCTGTTTGCCTTAATTGACAACTTTTATTATAAGTAGCTGTAGTCAGTGTAAGTGGTTATATTGCGGCTACACTGTCTTGACTTTGGCATAATTGACAACTCCATCTAAATTCCATGTTACTGGAATTCATTTTAACTATTTAAGAGTATAATTAAGATGACTCAGAATATATTTTTTTTTCTTTTAATGTGGAACTGTTTCTCTTTGCAGCCTCTGTCTGGTACCTGTGACTCTCCTCCTTTCCAATTGTTCCCAGGCTGTTGTAGATGTGATGATTGATTTGCGGCATAAACCAACAAGGTAGTGTGCAAATGTTAATAAAACAATATTTTTTAAGAACCCATCCTAGCCTGGGGAGTCTTATAATATTTTAACTATACTGAATATCTAGAATAGGATGTTTTTCAACAGTGGCTTCTTTGAAAGAATGGAAGTTGATAAAGGGCTCATACAGTTAACTATGAATCTTCAGTCTTTGCTAAGACAGGACCTTTAATTGTGACTCTTGAATAGTTAAAACTGTGCAGATCTTTTCTAGAAAAAGGGAAATGCTTTTCCACTAGTGAAATAGGAGCTTCACCTTTAGTAAACATAAGTTATTAGGGTTTAGTTTTTAAAATACTGAGTAATTAGTAGACAACAACTTCCTCCTACAAATTGGCTTAGTATAAAATTTTCTACAACTTTGGATATTTTTAAAACTTCCTCTAGGTTTAGCAGCTGATTCTTGTGACTGCCTTTTTGCTTAGAACTGTAGTAGTATGTGGGAAAATACTAGCTTTGAGGAAGTGTTTATGAATTGCTTCTAAAAGTTTTACTGAAGATTTTTTGTGGGATAGAGAATTCAGTACCGTGATATCTATTCTGTTGTAATTCTGCCACTTCTGTTTAAACAAGGCAGCTTCAACTCACGGGTAATGCAGGTGACAGCTCCACTTCCTCCCTTCTGCCCATTTAGATATAATACTACCTGGTTTGTTTGCCACCAGGGAGGGGAGAAAGATTGTGAAGACACTGTGGGGGGGGCTTCTCGCTGACAGTCCATGGAGCCAAGTAAGATATTAAAAGCCCAGAGCCTAATACACAAGTTCAGAAATGGAAGGCTGAAGATTTAAGTGTGGTTTACTTTTCAGGTACAGTTAGGAGGCCTTTCACTGGTCTGTTGTTTTTTCACAGGGTGGTCATGTTGTGTTACATTGTGAGACATGTCTTTGGAAGGATGGTGTACTCGTGTACCTTGAAACTGCTTAAAAAGAAAGCCCCCGCACACTCTCTCCTAATGTCGTAGTGCAATGTCTCTAAAGCAGTGTGTGTCCATGTTGATTATTCCTGTGTGACATGCAGTCTGATTTAACTCTATGTCATGGGCCAGGCCTAAGAATGCCTTCAACAGGAATTCTTCAAACAGTGACAAGTTTGGATCTTTTTACTACATTTAGTGTCAGTGTTATGTGCCAGTTATGTAGAAAGCTGAGAATACACAGAGTTTTTCATAGTACACCTATGTGTAATTAATATTCTGTGTATAGTGTACAGTACATTAGGGACCAAAGAAATGCTTTAAAAGGTTTGTAATGATTCACCTGAGCTAAGGGGAGAGCCACTCTAAGGATTTCTAAGTGAGCAGAGAACATTAAAAAATATTTGGTAAGACCCAGAGTTAAATTGAGCTGATGGATGGACATAAGCATCCCTGAATTTACCCAAAGGGTACTCTGAGTCTGCATGTATTTGTGGGAACACGTGTGTGGATATGGTTGTAGTAGGAAAGAAGACAGACGCACCTGGTGTGGTTTTTTTCGAAGTTGTGTTACTGTATCTCGATAAAATGTTAAGTGGAGTTCTGTCTGTAGCTATGATGGCAACTGTTAATCCTTGCAAGGTTTAGCTTTGTCTTGCTAGAGGAACCTAAATCTCTTAAAAGAGGGTTTGCAGAACAAAGAAAGCAGTATGCATTTGGGGAAGGCAGTGATTTAAGGGTAGTGATTGTAGGCCAGCAGTCAAAAAGACTCAGCAGCTTCAAAGACATCAAAGACAAATGGCAGTGGGCAGTCATCCAAGGAAAGCCAGAATAGTAACGTAAGTTCCCTACTCCTGACTTCTGAAAAGTTTTTAGAAAGTATAAATCTTTGTAAGGGCCTGGTGAGGGGGAGACAGTGCATTCTGAAATCTGGGGAAAACTTGAAATTGGAGGGGGTCCTGTAAATCAGTAATGTATGCTTCAAGTGCAGAGAACTAACATTTTTATCTTTTTTTTTCAGCTCTGAAGCGCTAGAAATACACGGATCTTTTACATGGCTTGGCCAAACACAGTACAAGCTTCAACTTAAAGGCCAGGAGGTCTATAGCTTGCAGCTCAAAGCTTGCTTTGTTCATACAGGTGTCTATAACCTTGGAACCCCCAGAGTATTTGCCAAGCTCGTGGACCAAGTTACTTTGTTTGAAACAAGTCAGCAGAACTCCATGCCGGCACTGATTATTATCAATAATATCTGACCACTTCCTGTGGGGAAAAAAAAAAGCACTAAAAGACAAAAATAAATTGGATTCTTTTCTTACATTGCTGGTTGACATTTTGCTGCAGTTTTTTTGAAATAGCACCTCAAACATCTAACTTGTTACTAAAGATCGTGTAGAAAATAAAATAGCAAAATACTCGGATGACTTGTCAGTTTGTTTCTTGATGCAAGGCACGTTGGACTGAAAAAAAAGTTTATCCTTTTATAATGTATTTCTTCTCTGGTAATTAAGATACTCATAAAATACTCTAACTGCAGATCTGAACATACTTGTATGTCCAGTGCCCTGTCAAAAATGCAGCTTGACTGCTGTTACAACTTCCAGCATGGTGTGTTTAATATTTGTGGCTGTATTAGGATATGGTTCAGGAAGAAAACCTCATTGGCTTTTTCCTATCTGAAGCCATTAGTCAAGGTAAATCCCAACCTTACTGTGAAGTTCAATAAGGTCTCTTAAATCCATTTCTGATTCTCGGTTCTTTAGTATAAAATTTTTGTTTCGTATTTATGGAAACTGGTGGCTTTTCAAGGTTTACATAAAAGTCCACTTAGGGTGTTTAAAAAATAATTTGAACCAGTTTGAGTATTTTCTCATTCATCTCAAAACAGAATGCACTATTTCACAACCATGAGATTGTCATTTAAATTGTCACTTACTTTATTATGTAACTATAACAACTGATCTGTTTAAAGAAATCTACTCAAGATTTTCAAGAAATGTATTATATTTATAACAAATGTACTGTAAATAGAATAAAGCTTACACCATATTCACTGTATGGACTGGTGGCCTTTTTGCTTCCCTTTGCATACAGCTGTAGCAATCCACAGGTGCTGCTATCACAGGACAACACTGCTGTATGAGGCAATGCATCTACCTTCTGATGCAGTTTACTCTTTTTAGGTCTGGTTTCCAATTTTACTCATGTACGTCTGGTTTCCAATTTTACTCGTGTTTGGTATTACTGTATGACTGTCTCCAGGACTTTATAGACTTCCTGAAAGTCTTGGAACCCATTCACAGCACATAACCTTCCACAGTCAGTAGGACTGTGGATCATGTTGCTAAATCAATAGAATACTGAAATACTCTCTAACAATGAATATGTTGCTTCAGGCCTTGAGTCATTTTCTGCTGGTGTACAGCTTGAAAGAATAATCTAAAAGATTCTCAGCACTGTAGCCTTAAGCTGTGTCATCATTGCTTTTTCTGTCTCACGTTCATTTAGGGAAAGAAGTGTCATTATTGATGCCATTCAGCTGTGCACTTTAGGCCACAATGTTCTAAGTCACAGTTAGTGTATATTTTAAGACAGCCTGTCCAAAGTGGGTTATCAGGAGCATCATGTTTAAAAACTGGATGAAAAGAAGAGACACCCTGTAGAGGGAACTGGGCTTGTCTGATGGAGGCTGGACATGGTACACGTGGCAATTCACAGTGATATCTGGCCATTGGCCAGGGGCTGGCAGGTAAAAAGCAGTTGAGGATTTGAGAATCTTTCAATGATGGAGCAGTGAGATGAGTTGATGCAGGGCAAAGCAGCTCCTGGAGCTTCTCAGCACTCCAGACCCAAATGCGTAAGCTCTGACCTGCACATCTGAGCAGTCTGTGATTCATCAGGCTGAGACCCAACAAGACCTGTGGGTGTTTAGGGGAGGGGGGTCCTTGGCAACCTGCTTTTCTAGATTTTAAATATGACAGTGGAGCTTTTCCTTTCTTGGAAGTGCAGTAGCAATGGTTAGCTGGAGATAGGATCTTTGTCTCTCCTGGTGTGTCTTTAGAAATTCTAAGTGTGTCTTTGGGAGCTCTCAAGATCAGAATTTTACTTTACGATTGCTTAGGATAGGAGTTAGCATGGAAGTAGAGCTCAGCATGCCTCCTTAGTCAATTTTATGGGAAACTGTGTATCCACATTGTGGGCTCCTAGCCATGATGGAAAACAATTCTATTGAAATGAAAATTCTTCTTGTCTTGCTATTGAGTAAGTATATCTGCAAAAGCATGCTTGTGTTTCTGTCACAGCAATGCTGTGGCTCACAGTAGATCATAGTATCACATCTTATTTTGAAATAGCTAGAAAAAGCTCTCAAAGACCATGAGATCCAAGGGATCTTTTTTATTATACCAGGAATCAACTGAATTTTCTGTTCTTGCTACTTTTGTAACATATAACCATGAAACTTGCTAAGCTGGAGGTTTTGGCGAAAAACTAAGTGCCCTGTTTCAATCTGGGGAATTTGGGAACAATTTTATATTACTTAAAATACAGAATCCCGGATACTAATAGACATAAAATCAGGCTTTTCATTTGAGCTGAGTAACCCACAAACCTGCTCCTGAGATGAGGTGAATTCGGCCATCCCTTCCATACTTGATGGCATGCGTTGCTCCATCGTTTGCTCTGGCAATTCAGGTGGTTGTAGGCCGCTTTGCCAAAAATTGCTGAAATGCTGCATTCACAGATTACTGTTTTGTGCAATGTGAATCTGGAGTGATAGGGTTTTATAGAGTCAGTCAAGAGTCTGTGAATCCTAGAGGAGATGACTACAATAACAAAGCAAGGTCTCGTGCTTTCACTTGTCTCAAGCAGCAATCCCCATCTACTTCCTCAAAAATAGTAGAAATCCTTCTAAATGGAGTATTCCTCTTGTATTTTTAATATTGTGTACTTGGCTGAGTCTAGGACAGTATTCTAAAATTTTTTTGAAGGAAGGGTTATGCTGATAAAGCTGTCAAGTTTTCTGAATTTATTGCTTTGTCTTGTAACCTAAACTTTTCTATACTTCAAAACAGGGAAAACTATCATAACTTTAATACTTATGACAGAAACTCACTTTGTCTCTATCTGAAACTACATTATTAAAATCCTGTCTAAATAGTGAGTAAAGGAATAATGACTTAACTAGCAATAAATATATAAAAGTTTGTAGCAAAAGCAGTATTAATTGCTTAACTTACAAACAAAATGTCCATTTACTTACTCTGGTGGTTGGTGTAATTTTAATATATTATTGCTGTCTTACTAGAAAGGTGTCTGTCAAATTACACAGGAAGCCCATTCATACCATGGTTTAAGACAGGTAATATTCTCCTGATACTCAGCATGTGTGAAAACCTGTGCTCTCTGCAGGGCTTGGTTACAATTCCAGGTTTGGAAGTTTGAAGATAATTGGTCTTCACCACACAGCCTTTCTCGACACCAATTAATACAAAATCCATTGAATTCCCTTCATTTAAATACAGTTTTGTAAAGTTTAAAATCTGCCAGGTTTCTGAAATCATTTGCTTGTCCTTGAAAGTCTGTATGTACAGTGAAACAAGTAGGACTAGACACAAAGGGTCAGTGAAAAATTTAGAATGAAAGATAAGGGAGAAAAGTAAAAATTATCTTTTTTTCTTTCAAAATAATAGAACAATAATTTTCTGAGTAGAAAAGGGGCACTGAACCAGTTTTGCCATTGCATTTTTATAACAGATTTTTTCCTAAATAGAAATTTTCTTATATTTCCCAGAGAATTCCAAAAATTCCACTCAAAACAACTTTTTCATCCTGTTTTTTTACAGTGATAAATGAGATAGTATGTAAAAAAATCAAAAGCAAAATCAGAAACAGTGACTGTGTTGCCCAAAGATTCTGGTAGTTTTTGGAAAAAACACTTAGATAGGCACTGGGAGGGTTATGGATAAATTGCAATAACTGTAAGATGTAGCCAATATGGACCGTTAGAGGGAGGGAAAATGAATTTATTATTATCTCTATCAAGAATTTGATACTTGGCTGCGGACAGATTCAGCAACTCATAACATCCTTTTGGTATTGTACAAAGATTCTGGTAAAAATAGCGGGGCGGGGTGGAGAATAATGTAAGGAGAGCTCATTTCTGTATTTAGAAACTTCTGTGTAGAAGATTGGAAGATCTGTTTCTTTCCTACTTGATTTTAAACAGCAAGGCAAATAGTATTCTTTATTATCCCTCATGTCATAGGTTGTTGGTAATTATTACTGCCTCTCAGGATCCAAGACTTGAAGCTAACAAAGGAAGTGAGCACCAATTAATTTCCAGTTTTGACAGTAACTAGTTTTTCTTCAGATACAAATGCTGTAGTGACCTGCGCCTTGAAACATCAGCTTTTCCCCCCCCACACAAAACTTTAGTTTTGTTTACTGAATAACTTTGGACTCTTTCTGGAGTTGTATTTCATCCCTCTGGACAGGGAACATACCTAAGCTATTCAGTACAATTTCATTATGTTTTTGAAAAAGTTCTTAGTATTATCAAATTCTACTGTTTCTTGAAGCATAAACTCAGCTTCACTTTAATTTCATTTTTGTGATAGGGTTTTGCCAAGTCTAGTCGCAGACTAGAGAGGTTCAAAGTAACTGTTCTTTGGCAGTCACTCTAATTGTATGCTGCTCCAGAAGAAACGCATAAGGTACCCAGATAAAAATAGAAGAACTTCACATTTGGATTCACTGACATAGTGAATTTCAGCAGAAATTTAATTTGATACCCATGGCCAGTATGGGTCCCAGTGCATAGGTTGTATTTTGAGCTGTTATTAAATTTCTTTCCCTGTGTAACACAGAGACATACATGTGTAGCATGTTTGTTCCAATAAAAAGATAATTAAGTTGGGAGAAAAATTCTGTCAATGTGCTAGAGTGACTGGAAAATGCCTTGGGAAGGAGGATAGTGTATAACTAGAAAAATGAAAATGAAAATATAGAAGGTTGATTTTCATTATTTAAACCCAAGGTCACAATAACCACACAATGTAAAGAATCTTGGTACTATACTAAAGCTTTCTGACTGATCTAAAGTTAAAATTTCCCTCCTCTGACTAAACCACAGAATCAACATTTTCATTATTCTTCAGCTGTAGTGTGTAAGTACAGCTGCCTTACTGAAAAGCCATCGCCCTGCCTGGAGAATGCAACCATGTGGTGCAATGACAGCCACAGTCAGATTAATGGAGGCAGAACTATTAATATTAAAGGTTATATTTTAATTCAGAATCTACTGTGACACAGAGCTGTCTACACCAAAAGTGTCACCCAGCCCAGGTGGATCAGAAGTCAGGTTGCTGAATTGCAATGAATACAGTAGAGACTCATGATGTTTTTCACTTATTACACTCTTGGTCCAGTGAGATAAGGGATTATTTCTGAGTATACTAAAATATAAAGATGTCTGCAGTAGTGGAAATCCACTGAGGGATCTTCAGTCTTTCTTCATATGCACATTGCCTTTTCTTCAGTACCTTAAAATCTTAATGTTTTGCTGTCTTTTGAAAATTACCCTTGAACAATTTCATGGAAAAAAATGACTCTTACAGAGTAAAAGCTAGGCTGGAACAGAAGATAATTTTTTCAATACTTCTGTTTTTAGAACTGTGAATACAGATTAAACTCTGAGTGTTCCCTCATCCTATTTAACTCAAGATTTATTTACTACACATTTCTAGTTTACAGTAGTAAATCATTAATTTGTAAAATGTCACTTGGTTAATGAGTTCTGCTAATTGCTTAGTGGTAGCTGAAGAAGTGGAAAAATTAACACAGTTTAAAGATTGTTGCTTATAGACTATAGCAGTGTATAAATCAGTTCAGCTGATGCTTGCAAGTGTTATTCCTCTGCGTTTTCCTCTTTGTGAGTTAGAATAGATGTGTTGTTCTCCTCCTGATTATTGCGGCATAGTTCCTTACCCTGTTTCCTCCAGGATGATGAAAATTCTGCTTAAAAAAGCAAAACAAGAAAACATAACTAACTACTGATTTTTACTTACTGAGATAAATAACAGTGATGATTTAAACAGCTGTCCCATGATCCCCAGGTACTTTGAAGTCCTAGGATGAAGGAGGTATTCCTGTATATTGAGGATTCTGTAGAGAAAGTAAGAACCCCTTCTTACCAAAACCAGAAATACTTCCTGAAATTCACAGGCAAAATACTTCTCCCTACCCTTGTGAAGAAAGCATCAGTGGTAGACTCAGCTTTCCCCACTTCTCAGTGCAGATGCTGTTGTTAGGGGCATGCCAGAGGGAGGGAAAAAAGTGTGCTCAGGACATGGGCTCCACTTACAGTTGCTGACACTAGGGTTAGGTGCATTTAGTTTTAGTTGCAATTAACCCAAAGCTCTTGAACCCAGGAGATGCTTTGAAAATATCAGATTTTTCTAATATGCACTGGTAGCTGTTATGATGTTTGGGAAATACTTGAAAATACGGTTTGCTTGTTCCAAGAGTTCTGCAGCCATAAGACAAGTTTAAAAAATGGACGAACAAACAAACCCTCAAAAAAACCCAACCAAAACCCCCTCTATAAATATCACTCCCAATTGTAGTGCCACGGGCAACTGGAGGGAGCTGCCAGAGAGAGGAAAGGGCAGTAGCAGTTCAAAGCACTTCTGGCTCTGCTTGGGAGGAGCAGTGGGAGGCCTATGAGACAAGACTATTGCAGAAAGTTTTCCTGCTGTGACAGAACTGATTGAACATGTCAGTCAGGTTAAGAGAAAAAGACTCAGGAATCACAGCTAATGCGGTTTTTAGTTTTAGCATCTGTCCTCAAGGATCACAGCTTCTTTTCTCCAGATCACAGAAGGGAGATGTCAGTGCCTTAGAGGTTCATGTTCTCTCTCTGGGTGCTTTTTAAATCCTCTCTCTTCATCTGTAGGTCACATGACTGCTAAGCATTCTGGATGAAGTGTATCCTCAGATGTACTAAAACCACTATTAAATTTATTTGTTCTGTTATAAATGCAAATTAGAGCAGAGTATTTAGTTAACTTATTGAAATGCCACTTGGAAGTATACATATTTTTAGAGTAATATCTAGAACTTTTTCAATAATGGATCTGTACAAGATTGCAAGGAGATAAGGAATAATTTATTGTTGCTTGTTACCACATTTTTTCCTACCAGATAAGACTTTTTTTTTTTACTCTGTAAGGCAGAGTTCAGCAAATATGTGTGGGTGTTGAGCATACTCCTGAGAAAAGTTTCCTTTTGTTCAGTCTTTTATGTAACTGGCTATGGGCTAGAATTTCTCAGAAGGCTTGGTAGGTATTTTCAGCATTATTATATTTTAAATGTTATTATATTTTACAGTATAATTTCTGAGTGTGTGAAACTTTACATTGATGAAGGTTGCCATGAAAACGTATTTGTTTCCTTTGCATGGAGAAATGCCAATTAAAAATAGGATGTTTAAATCCCTTTCAGTGGAAGTCTTTGGACAGTGGTATGCCTCTGTTATACAAGACTAACAAGAATGTGTTGTGCATTGGGATGACAGTGGAAGGGCAGATATGTAATGGAAACCTTTTTCACTCTGCTACCATCCTGTTCCTCACTTTGGCTGCTTTAAGTACTGGTGGAAATGGGAAGCAGTTGGGAAGGAGGAGCTTTGTGGTTTCTTTTTTTCTTTTCTTCTTCTTTTTTTTTTTTTCCTCCCTGATTGGAATCTTTACAATGAAAACTTGTGCATTTAAGTGTGTTGGTTTAAAACTAACATCCTTTCTGTGAGTTAATGCTCTGCCTGAAATGTCAGTGCTCTGTATCTCAGTGAGAGTGAGGAGAGCATGACAGGAAGGTTCCAGCCTTGTGGAATCCCTACAGTACCAAGCAGCTCTGGAGAAAGAGTATGGGAACAGGAGCTCAAGCACCTGCTCTTTGGCTGATCACATGAACAATCTCAGAGTGAGCTGTGAGACCAACACACCTGCATTAGCATCCTCGGGGCAGATGGGACAGCAATCCAGAAACTCCTGCTTGCAAAAATAGTTTAGAAGGAACTTAGCGACTAAAAGCAAGTTGCTGAATTCCAAGACTTTGGTGGTAAATGAAATGAGGACTGTGTTATCCTTAATCAGGGCAGTTTACCAAATAGAATTGTCTGCTGTGATTATAGTTGGTCCTGCTCATTATGAATGCCCTGCATCAACTATTTTATTAAAAATCCTGTATGCTGCTGTAGACAGTTAAGTTTGTTAAACAGGCTATTATTCCTGTCAGGGGTGTTCAGTCATGTGTGGCAGCTTATCACTGTACAGTCAGGTCTGGTGTTCCTTATGCAGTACCTGTATGATGGATGATGCATTGATCAATGCAGCATTTCCAAAGACACAGAAATGAGAAATGACAGCTCTGATAGCACTGGCTCCTGACTGAGGAGAAGAAAAGTCAATGTCTTCATTTCAAAATCCTACTTTTCCACAATTATAGTACAAAACCAACTGTTTGACACACTACTGTTGTTTGACATTGGAAACCACTGATTAATAGAATGTCTGTATCTATGAAATTAATTGAAGTTTGCTATATTTCTTTAGGAGCAAGAATAAAAATCCCGAAGTCCATATTCTCATTTTACATCTAAAACAGAGCTACTAAGAAAAAATGAACTCTATCCCTACTGCAAGTAGGACAGTCACTAGGCAACTAAAAAGGGTCAGAGGAGGGAAAAAAAAGCCAAATAAATACTTAGTTCCAATCAAATTTATTCTGTCCTGATACTGCAGCTAAGACATAGGGTAAATGAGAACTCTGAGCAGGTGTTGCACCTGTGGTCAAGAGAAGGAAGAGGGTCGAAAATGTTATCTGAAAGGTTGTATAAGTTTAGTATTTGAAATTGCCGGTTCTCAGTTCATTAGCAGAGTGGAAGAAGGAAAGATACAACCATCATTCCTCATCTTGGATGGGAAAAGGAGATAAGCATAAAAGCCGTAGTCTCCTTCTCCCTCAGATTCCTGTAGAAATACCAGGAAACACCAGTAGGGGCAGATATGCTCTGGTGGCTATTTCTGGCAAAACCCAAGGGACACGCTGATAAAGCTTTTAATTTTTCACATGAGACTTGTGTCCTATAGAGCTTTTCTAAAGGGTTTTTTGAGATTAAATCTGTATTACCCTTTATCTTGCTTTAAAGAATATTAGGCTGGAGGTCAGAAGGCTTTGATGGATAATCACAGACCTCTCTAAAATTGCTGCTCATGACAACTGTCTTCTGCAAAAGCAAAATGAAACTGGCAAAACACACCTAAAAATTACAGAAGGAGAAGTGTTTGTATTGTGGCCCAGACAGAAGTCTGAGGCAGCAAGTTTTTGGGCAGAGCTTCGAAATGCAAAGGAGCAGTTTAAGAACCAGGGGAGGTAGTGACTTTCAAGATTCCTGGTATTCTCTCTTTGCATTCCATCAAAGTATTGCTGCACTTTCATTGTCAGTGCAAATGAAATCAAATTCCCTGATGGCTAATTTTTCAGGTCAAAAATGATAATAAGGTTGTACTGCTTCCTAAGAAACCCTCTTTCTTTAAAAGTGTTATTTTTTGGGAGGGAAGAGAATGTTTCAGTATATATTGTTACTTTACCTTCTATTCTATGAATTCAGAGGCTGGTGATATTTTGGAGGCTCATTGTTAAAGTCAGAATAGTTTCCAGGTGGGCATCAGCTTTGAAAACAAGATTTAAGTTTTCTGGGAGATGTGCTTATATTGGGAATTGTATACTATGCCATAATATTTTTTTTGCAACATCAACAGTCGATGTGACTTCTTGATGTGCAGAACTAGGATAAATCAAAATAAAGGCATATCTCAATGGACAGAAAATAAAAAATGGCAAGAAGGCCTTGATTTGCATTCTCCTCTGTTTCATTATCATATTTTGGTGGGAATAAAATGTGAACTTTAAGGAAAATAATTTTTTTTTTTTTTTGGTGCAGAAATCAGTGTAATAATGGCTCTAAGTAGAGGTGCCTTTCTTAGATTTTTTTTTTCTTCTTAACTTTTCGGAAATGATAAAATATGACTATTTAGGAGCAAGAATTTCAATTCAGTGCCTGTATGTCACGGCTTAGAGGATTCTCAGAAATGATGTTGTGTGGTTGCTGGTGTTGCTGACATGCCACCCTCCACCCTCTGCCTCAGCACCATGTGCTGCTCTTTTGGGGGCAGTTTCTATTTTCAGAGCCATTTTAGGTTCAGCTTGTGCTGAAAGTGTGACAAACTCATCTGTGTTTCTTGCCAGATGTGGGTGTGGATGTGTGTGTGCTACTTCTATGGCTTTCTTGCATTTGACCCGGTGGCTTCCTGTGGCACCTGGGAAGAATAGAAGAGGTTGGCTCCAGTAGCCCCTGAGTGCTTGTGGAGACCTGAGTCCCTGCTGGGACCCTGAAGCAGAGACCCTGAAGCAGCCCTGGCTCCTCTGCACCAGCCGTGATGTGATGTGAGTCCCAGAGCCCAGTGTGGCAACAGGGACAGCTGAAGTCCGGATCAAGTTTGCTTTAGAGCTGCTTTGGTTTATCAGATATGCTGCCCCTTAACCTCTCTGTATGCAGAAGCAGATTTTGAGCGATGGGCTTTTTAACTGGTGAGAATGCACCAGATTTTATGGGTTTGGTTTGGATTTTGGTTCGGGTGTGTGCAGGTCAGGGTTGCAGAGGAGTGGAGCCCCCTCCTTGTCCTCTGTCACCTGCCTGGTGGCAGCTCTGACAGGTGCTCCTGCTGTAGAGATGTCCCAGGACACTGGCTGATGCACCATGAGAGGCGTTACATCACAGGTGTAGTTATGGAATCTATCGAGCTTTGAACATATTCATCCCATTTGTGAATTGTTTGCTCCACGTGGCCTCCTTGTCATGGTTGGAATGTCAGTTCTGGGATCCAGGGAATCACAGGAAAGCTCCAGATTCACAGTAGGCTACTATCCATTGAGCTAAAAGCTTGGAGGCATTACTACTTAGTCTCTCAAAATATTAGACAAAGAATGGAAAATTGGAATTTACTTCCATAAAATCCCATGATCTATAAAAAATTAAATGATTCTCTGGAGCCACACTGCATGAGTTTAATGCTCTTGAGGTTAATAGAAGGACCAATATAATTTATTATTCTTGCAGTGCTTTTGCATAGAGATATTTTTAATGTATCACTGCCTCTGACAGCTTAGAAAATGATTTCTCTGGGTCTTCAAATATTTGTTTGAGAAGCTGAGATGTGATCAGTGAAGGTACAGGAGATGGATTTGTTCCTTATTTTTAAATACCTCATAAACTGGTTGTACTTTGACCTGAAATAAAAAATGTTTCTTAGGTATTAAACATATCTTAGCAGTTAGTTTCCTATTGGCTTTTTGTGAATGGTAAATATAAATTCAGTTCAGACAAGTTCATATGAAGAGAAATTTAAACACCAGGACATGGTTTTATTCCCATGTGGTAACAGAAAACTGGATTTGACATTTTTCTGCAGTTCATCTTCAGTTTGTCACTAATAGTCTGTCATATGGTAAAGCATAATGCCACTTTTTAGAGCAATGTGTACGAACCTTTTCCTACACAGGGAGGCAAGATCTGTTGTGTGAGAGCAGGAAATGTGAGCAGCTGTGTCTGAACACTTGCACACTTGGCCTGGTTTTCTCAGAGCTCCAAACCAGATGACAGGGAGTCAGCTGAAAGTGTGTAACCGCCATCAGAGTGTTTCAAAGACTTTCACTGCCACATGCAGGGTGTGCCTGGCCTCAGACAGGTTCAGGATGCTGCAAGGATGTTCCATAAACAGTATTTTCCCTTTAGATTTGGGAGTTGCAAATTATTCATTCTGTGAGAGAAACCAGCCTGCAAGGCAGAATATGAACAGAAACCACTTAACAAAGTTAGCTGAAGTGGCCAAAGACATTAGTTGAGGAGACAAAACTCAACGTTAAGCTATTCCCTTCTTTGCCTCACTATCCTCTTCCCTCAAAACTGAGAAAGTAATTCTTCAGGGAATGGATATCACAGAATCACAGAATATTCTGAGATGGAAGGGACCCACAAGGATCATCAAAGTGCAACTCCTGGTCCTGCACAGGACAGCCCGAAGAATCACACCATGCGCCTGAGAGCATCCTGTGGAAATTCCTGGGAGAAGATATAATCTAGGTGACATTAATTTTGCTGCAAATGTATTACACAGTTTCATGTAGGTCTAAGCCAGGTTCCTTTAGCACCCTGTAATGTTTCTGCACCTGCATGTTTATGGCACCATACCTAGAATCACTGAAGTTTCAAAAGCCTCTCAGAACTCCAGAAACTCTCACTTAAGAGAAAAACCCTGAAACAGCTTTCCAAGCATCCATTAAGACCTTGGGGCTTACAGAAATATCATATGAGACGTAAGAAATGTTCCTTTAAGTCACAGGGGATTAGACTCCATACAGAAAGGATTCTTCAGGCAGTGAATGACTAAGCCTTATGCCATGAAGATGACCTGGGGGCTGTTACAGCTGTCCTGGTGGAAGGTCATGGAAGGAGAGTCCTTTATAATTTTTTCCTCTGACATGATATAAGTTCTATAATGTCAAGACACTGCAGCCAATAAAAATGTTTACAAAGGAATATGAGGAGAAAGGCTAAAAAGATGTGTGATCTTCAAATCTGGGTTTAAAGTACAACAGGGTGCCAACTGGAAAAAAAAAAAAGCAAAATATATTTGGTGTGCAAGAAGATAGACTAAGGGACAGCTAAGAGAAACAGGTGAGGACAATGACAAATGCAGAAAGGATGCACTTAGGTGAAAGTATTGTACCTGTCCTTTTGAGAAGCTGAACAAAGTAATCCTTGAATACTTACATAAAGGGCTTGAGGGAGAAAACTGAATATCTTAAGTATTTTGTGTAGAGCAAAGTAATTTGAAGGGCTGATGGACTTCGTGTAAGAGCAGTTACAGATGGGGTGTTCCAATATACAATACAATATATCGGTATTGTCTGTGACTGTAGCCTCTGCATCCCCACAACTATGAAGCAGGATGAGAAAAGGCACCGTGAATATCAAAGATGTAGAAAAGAATTCCTACAAGAAGAAGGAATTTGCTTGTAACTGCACTCCACTATTTTATGTCTACCATTACTTTTTGTGGGCAAAATGCTGAAAAATGAAGCTTCTGAAGAGAACCATCCTTCGTGATCTGCTGCTTTGAGGTTGTGGACCACTGAGCTGGGCCAGTGAGTTAACTGCCCATTTAGACAGGGATTTAAAACAAACCAAACCAAGCCCAAAACCCAAACCCTCGCTGTTCTGAGAAAAAAGGCTTGTTTGTTGGGGCCATAGGCATCTGTTCTGTCTGTTCCCTGAGCTCTGTGGAGTGTTTGTCTGTCAGCAGAGTGACTACTGGGAGGGATGGCAATGTGATCAGGGCATAAGGTACTAACACTTATAACTCACTGTGTTTCTAATCATCTCTGTTAAATGCAGGAGAAAAAAATTCTGATGCAAGAATGGAAAAACTATAAAACTATATCCAAAGCCACCAGAGACTGCAGAGGGATTCCAATTTTTATAAACAGAATAAAGGAGCAAGCAGAACTTCTTCCAGATTTGTGCCTGGTTAAGGAGATATGTGTCTATGAGTTGTGAAGGCCATGGCAACAACTTTGAGGCTGTAGACTGAAGGATGAATCTGGAGCGCAGAAAAACAATGGGTTGAGAGCCTAAAGAAAATACTGCCTAAAAGGAAAGCATGAAAAATACTGGAAAAGGAGTTTAGCTTAGAGGAGGAAGAAGTGGGAGGGGTATATAGCAGCATTTTATCTATCATTCAAGGTTGTTGCAAAAAGGAAAGGTATAGTTTATTTTGGGTAGCCATCCTGGATAGATCAGTAACAATTAGGACAAACTTTCTAACAGTAACATATTTCTGAGCCTTGTAGAACACCAACCCTGCCCATAAGGGGACCACACTATCTCCCTCATGTGACACTCTTAAAAACGCTCCACAGATCTATCAGGAAGAGCCAACTAGAACTGGCCATGTTTTGTCACCCTGTGGATGAGATCCACATTGAACAACCAGAAATTAGGACTGTTTCTACAAAAACCAGGCAATGCCAAATCTTAAGGTTTTGTGTGTGGAACGGGGCAGGTGGTGGCCTTCCTGCTAAAGTAAGTGTTCACTGCATTGCACATGGGTTTTAGCTTAGCGTGCAGAAAGATCTTAGTTGCCTGAGCATATGTTGACCTCGTATCATACTTTTCTATTTATTGGTTTTCTGTAAAGTGAAAAGTGATAAACGTGTATCAGCTTTGGAAAAGTGGTGAAAAAGGTAAAGTGTATCTTTACCTTTGTTTCTGATCAGTGCCAACACTTCAAGGAGCGCTCTTAGCCCACAAGGAGGGCTCAAAGCCTTTCTGGCTCTTTTGAAAGACTTTCTTACGCAGAAGTGAGGGAAGAGCAGAATGGATGCTTAAAAATGTCTCTCAGGTGAGGATATCCTCCCTGGGAGCCACACGTATATGACATTTGTATGTGGGTATGTCTATATAAATGGAAACACACAGTAAAGCTGTATTCTCTATTGTGAAAGAATAGAGAATTTAAAGCTTAGAGAATTAAGCTTTACTTAAGAACACTTTAAAAATAAATGAAGAAAGGAAGTGGGAAAACAGAGTGAGTTTCTTTCAGTCCTTGGAAACCTACCCTGCTCACCATGACATTTCAAAAATAGTGTGACCTCTCGGTAACATCTGCCAACTCACTTGGTACTCACAGTTGTGTCAGATCAGAGGCCACAGGCTTGTGTATGTTCAGTTTGTGTAAATATTCCTTAACCTGGTCCTGCTCCATGGAGGGCAAGTTTTCCTGTATTCCAATTCTTCCTGCAGGACAGAGCCTCAGAGGAGGAATCAGTTACAGGCTCATGGCTTGCTGCATGCAAACTGAAAGCCAATTTGGGTTGACGAGCTTTGGCTCCTTATGTCAGTTCTTTGAAAGAAACATGGGATGTGTTGGACCACCTCTCCTCTGGACACTGATAGTGACAGCCCATCTGCCCTGGCAACTGGGCAGAGGGGCACATGGTCTGCCTCTAATCAGACACAGAAGAACAGCAAGTGAGGCATGAGAATCTGCAATATTCAACACTTTTTGAAAGGACTGAACTGTGGAGAGCAAACTTTGGGTTTTTTCCTCCCTCCTGTATCTCAACTACTGAGTTACTGATCTGGGGATATGTTCAGGGACACGAGGTCTCAGGTGCAGCACAGCACTGGAGCACATCTTCCCCTGCAGAGAAGCCAAGGGGCTGTGAATGTGTGAGATCCTAAGAAGGGATGTAGGAGACTGGGGGTGCAGGCATTGGACAGAATGGATTTCATGCCAAGAGCTTTTGTCTTTTTGCTTGAGATGCTGCTTCTCCAGCTGAGAGGTATGTCTGGCTTGCATAAGAATTGCTATCAGAGCTGACCAAAGGAGGTTCCTTTCTAATTAAACAAGAAACACTTTTTTTAAACAGAAAAAAATGTCTTATTTTTCCCATCAAAAGATAATGTTCTGACTAACTATTATGCAAACAGGGGTTTCTGTGTCAGAATGAACTGAAGCTTAAAAGAGGGTATTATGTGACTGGACTTGTAAATCTTCTGGGCTGCATGGAGGGACTATTACGACATTGGAGAACATTTGGCCAGCCTTTAGTATATCTCTTCCCCAACCGAAAAGTGTTGCTCTTCACAGAGGAATGTTGGAATGAATGGGGGGGGGAACCGTCAACACACATCATGATATGGTAGGTGTGCCATCTCTTAGAAATTAGTAACAACTGAAAGAATTTGTGTTTCAGAGGACTGATTGCTCATAGCTGAATGACGCTGGCATTTTCTATGTTATCTTATGTTGAAAGTGAGGTTTTTGCTTTTTGCCTATCAGATTTAAATACAGGAATACTGTAAATAAGTATTAGGGCTGTCAGGGGCAGTTCTCGTTGGTAGCAATCAGGATTCATGCATAGGACATATGCTTTCTGGCATCTTTCAAACCCCAATAGCAAATTCTTGCTCATAGCCAAGATATTTCATGACTGAAACACATTATTTTTCTCCAAAAATCCAGCCTTCTGTCAGACATAGAACCCTTATACAACTGGGATTTTCACAACAGCTACAGCTTGTGATCCTGACTGTCATAGGAAAAAAAAAAACCCACTTTGTGCTGTTTTCCCTCGGCCAAATAGGAGGTAGAGGCTCTGGACTTGATGATGTCAGTGTCCCACGGCCATGGGACCAAGATTTTTTGCCTACATATTCAGCCTGGGAGATGCTTCTGAGGTTTGAAGATTGCTTCTGAGCAAGAGGATTCCCTAGTAAAATAGATGCTTGATGCTGATTCTGTGGGTCTTCTCATTTCTTGGTCTAAGGAAAGGATAGCGTTGTGGAGGGAAATAGGCATTAGCTGCCCAGTCTTCTGAATCTTCTGAAAGTGGGAGAGCTGAAGGTTTTTCCTTCTCATTCTTTTCCCTTTGAGCTGTCCAGAATTGAAGAAATCTACTTATTATCATCTGCCAAACTTGGGGGAAGCCACAGACCGGGCAATTCTAAGTTACAATGTGTTTTCTCTTGTTTCCAAAGTGGAGTGATACAGCTCCTTGGTTGGCATTATAGTTGTGCTGGAAGATCATGCCCAGTCCCTAAGGAGAAGGCAATTTTAGTTCTCTTTCATAAAAACAATTTTGAGTTATGGTCCCATATCCTTCAGGAATGAGGAATCCATTTCACTTGAAGAGCTCCCTCTCCACATTACTGAGTATTTTCTTCTTCTGGTTAGTGGTTGTTTATTCCCGTTTTCTCTTTGGTTTCTTTCCCCCAAGGAGTCATTCTAAACACTCACAAGGATTTGGAGCCATAGAAAATTCCTGGAAAATACTCTCATTTTTGTCCTTTGTTGTGTGGCAAAATCCAACAGCTATGTAAACTTTTGGAACAGAACTGTGGTATTAAAATAATTTTAGGATCCCTTTGGCATGAGTCAAAAAATCATGTCTAGTCTCACCATGTAGTTCTGCAAATCTTGATATCTATCTACTTTATGTTTGTGCACTGAAGAAATATATTATTCACGATTCATATTCCTAGGAAAACTTGCCCTTTCCTTCAAGCTTGACCAGTAGGCTATTTAGGAACAGTAATATTTCCTGTAGGTTGTACATAAACATCGACTTTAAACTCTTCCTCTGACACAGACTCAGGGTCCCAGTCTCAGAAACATGCAGCTTTTCCTGGCTGCTAGAAAAATTCTGTCACAATTTCTACTATGCAAGACAGTTCCCAAGTGTTTATAGATATGTAAATCTTACTCCTGCCAACTTAGAAAAACAACATCTACAGGGCTGCCCTACTCCACTTTAATTTTTCAAGGAAGAAGTTGAAACAATAATGAGGAGATATTTCCCACTCTTTATCCATTGTCAGTTTGTCACTGGCAACTGGGATGATAATGGAAATAAGCAGCACTTCTGAAGAAATAGTTTGGATTTATTCTGAGCAAATTCCAATCTGAAAGGACTAAAATCCTTCCAAGTGTCTGTCAAAAGTTCATCTGTATCAGGGAGCGGGGAGTGAGGAGCAGTGTCAGTCTGTAAAGCAGAAGCCACCATGAGTTCTTGATCTTTGTGGTGTCAATGTCAAAGCACTTGCTTACACAAAGGGTCTTTGTGGTTCAGAGTTGGCAGGCATGGCCTGTTCTGGAGCCCATCATTTCAGGATCATGTTTGCTCTTCATTCGTGTGTTTTGCCCCTTCAGTCATGTATTGGTTTGGCATGAATGGTAAAAACCAATTAGTGATCTGCTTTAAAACTGACAGCCAGGTTGGCCAATTGGATACAAGTGTACAACGCTGGGACACAGGGGTTAAATACAGGTGGGATTTTGCGAAAGTTTTCTCTTTGCTGCGGGCTTGCCATGAGGTAACTTCGAGAGGGGGGCAGCAGCAGGGCCCGGCTCAGGCCCCACCGCCCCCGGGGCTGGGCTGGGGCGGCCGTGCCCGGGCTGGCCCTGACTGGAGCCGAGCTGGGCCCCCGAGCCCAGCAGACGCCGGCAGAGAAAGGGGAGCCACGGCTGCTGACATCCAGCCCATCCTACGGCCTGCACCACACCGCCGGCCGGGCTGAGGGAGATGATCCCCCCAGCCCCTGGGTCCCTGGAAAACAGCACCGAGCCCAGGCTGGGCCAAACCCACCCCGTAAGACCGAGGGGTGGAGAGGAGAGAAGATCCGGGCCACTGTTTCTGAGCTGTTCTGCACCTCAAGGATTTGAGGCTTTCACAGATACTGCGGCAGCAACCACATGGTTGTCCGTGGCCCAGGCAGGAAATATTAACTCTTTCTTAACACCGATTGAGACTTTTTTTTAAACTTTAACCCATTACAAGTCATCACCCCCTTCTGCTTGTTCGTTTTCTAGCTGGTCTGGTGTACTTGATCACATCACTTTGTCAGTCTAGGATGTAAATCTGAAGTGATGCAACTTCTTCCTCACAAGGGAGGGACTGCCAGCATGACATCAGAGGAGAGATTCCCTCATCTATTTCAGACCTTAATTTCTAAGAAATGTTTTTTCACCTCCTGTGAGGATGTACACGGTCATGCGCATATCCGAGTGAGGTGTAGCTGAGTGGTGCAAGCTGCGAAGTACAAGAAATACAGCATTTTCATGAGGAAAGCAGTGCCTGTGTTATTAACTGGTGGCTTGCAGGACATTTTCAGGCTAGGTATCTTTTTTTCGTTTGGCAATTAACTTCCAGTACCAGCTGTATTTGTATAGAAATCTTAGTTAAGAATGTTCCATTAGTAATAGACTGACGGGTCTCTCCCAGTGCCATCTGTGATTCTTAGAGGATGCTGTGACAGTAGCAGAATAACTTCAGAAGAGCCTGCAGCGCAGACAGAAAATGAGATATCCTGGTGTATTTATCCTACACACAATAAAAAAGGAAATTGAAGCAATAGGTTCCTGCAGGGATAACAAGGCATCATATTTCCACCTCTTTCTTATTGTTACCTCTGGTGTTTAGTCCTTTTCTCAGAACTGACTTTCTCTAGCTGAACTTCCTGGCCTCAAGGAGGTTCCTATAGCAGCTCCTGATCCTGACACTGAACTTCATTACTAAATTCTTGTTGAGTGGGAAAACTGCCTTCTCTCAGCTTTTCCTGGAGGCTACAAACCCTACCCTTACTTTGATGTAGGGTTCCATTAAAACTACAGTGTGGAAGTAAATTGTACTTCAAGTCACTCATTATCTGTTTTTGTTTTGGCAAGGATTCTCAAAACCAAATAAGGGCTCTTAAATGGGACTTTTTTTTTTTTAAATCAAAATGAGGAAAATAGCTGTTTCCCAAAGGTATTGTAGCAAACAACAAAATGGAAAGTAGAAAATTTGACTGTCTTTTTCTGTCTTAAAAATGAGATGGGAAATAGGGTACTTGAGAACATTTCCAGATTTTTATAAAATATGGAGTCTCATTACTGTTTCAGTTATTGAACCAAGTAGAACAAAAGTACAAATACTCCAGCAATTACTCTGGATAAATTGGAAGCCTTGGTAAGAATATTCAGTTAACTAAAGAAACCAGAACTGTGTGATGGAAATGTTTTCTCATTTGCTGGAAGTCTCCTTTCCCATCTCCTCCTGGCCAAAACTACAGTATGGATCCAGTGAATAAGACCAGGAGTGATAACCAGCCAAAACAGGGGAAGTTTGGCTGTTCAGGGGTCTATCTCTCATATTGCCCTGCCATGATCAGCTCTGTACCTTTGGGCCCACATTGGTCTCTGTTCTTGCATTCTGCTTTTATTTTCAGAATTCCTGAGAGAATTACTATTGAAAATGATGGTAATGTAACATGTACTGTAGAAATAAGGGAAAGCTGAAGAATGCTTTCTTGAGGAGGTATTAGAAGTTAAGGGCAGTGCTGTGATGAGGTGTTCTCAAGGTACCCAAATCCTCTTCCAGTACTACCCTTGCTGTCAACACTGCTGTCAGAGTGAGCATGGTACCCTCTTGGAATGTCTGAAAGCACCAGTCTGAAATTTAATTCAGCACATTTTTTAGAAACTTTTATACCTTTTAAAAAAGCAGATATAGAATTTTTATATGAGAAGAATTTTTACATTCATTTTTCTTTGTTTTTAAAACTTTTTAATGTAATCCACTCAGAGATGTTGCTTCTAATGTGCAAAATTACTCACTGTGCTTAGCTCCAAAACTATTACAAATGTCTGCAAAAAGGGAGGTTCTTGGAAACTGCTTACCTGCCAAGTTTCTGGAGATTTAACAACTTGGGAATTCAAGATGAAAATAGCTTTACTGGTCCTGAGAAAGTGAAATTTTAGATAAAAATTTACTGTAAAAGAATGAGAAGAAATATTTACAGAGCTCAGAAGAATGTGGATTTCCAAACACTGCAAATAAGAACAATTGGAAATTAATGCTCAAATGATTCTCAAAATGTTGTTTTATGGACATTTTCTGAGTTTATTTTTATCAACAAGGATGCAGTTTTATTTATTTGATCCTTAAGATTCCTATATCTGTTTTTATTTTCTTATTTTGATATCATGCAGTAGACTGGCACAGTTATTTTTACTGTTTTTACACAAGGTATGGTGCTGGAAATATGACAGAGAGGAGCGGAGTAGAGTAGAACTATAGTTTCCATAACAGAAAGAATTAAATAAGCTACAACAACCTTGAAGTGATTTTCATTTAGAGTGGCAAGTGAAAACTGGGAAAAAGCAGATGAATGTCCTGTCACTATCTTTCTTGCTATCTCTTGAGAGCAGTCACATGCTACAGCAATGGCCACCAGGAAAGTGCTAGAGCTGAAGCTTTTGATGTGAAGCCTGATTGTTGCTGTATTTGCTAAATGAATGGAACAAATACTGGTAAAATTAAAATGTCATGAATATTATTAGTCTTATGCACAAGGCTAAAAATTCTCCCAGAATGAACTCCTGGTGAATGAACACGTAGCCTCTTTGGTTCATTGGAGGTGTCCTGGAGTACAGAAACTGAGAAGACTTTATGTAGAACCAAGTGATAGGCTACAGTGAGAATAAGCACCTTATAGGAAGCTGTAGGGAAGATGGCAAGCTGAATTTAGATACTCTCTTACTACACTGAAAGAAAGAAATGCAGCTACAAGGTCACTATTTAGTGTTGGTACCCAGCAGTGAGTTAAAATGCAGCGCTGTGTGAACCGTGAGTTTTAGCTGTTTCCTGAGATGTCTTAAATTCTCCAGGTGCCTTTTCACATATCCCACATTTCCCTCAAGTCAAACTTGTAAAGCTGTGCTGCCACTTCATTGGGAGCTGCTGTCAGTGGAGTAAGAGCCAGCTGCAATTCACACTGATCAAGCAGGAAACACGAGAATTCCCTTTGCAAACAAAAATTCAATGTAAGTAAAGAGAAAGTGAGAAATGACCAACAATGGCAATGTATTATCTCAAACAAGGGCCTGAGAATATATCTGGAGGATTTTGCTGAGTTTTCATCATCTTATTTTTGTGGTAACTTCCATTTGCCAAGAACAGCTTCAGATGATCTCTCTAATACTGGTTAAGACAATAGATCTGTGAGAGGACAAAAAACCAAACAAATAAAAGGGTTGGCCTCTTCTAGACTTCTTCCTTTTTATTCTGACTGTGGTAGAAGCAAGCTGCACCTGAGGTCGTTGCCCTTAAATTGTGAGCTGTGCTAAACCCCGTGTGAGTGAGATTTTACATATCTGCTCTAGCAGCTATATTTTTTTCACATGTCAGTGTCCTCACTTTGCTCCTGCACTCATATGCATGGCAGTGAGGTCTCAGGGAGTGATCCCCATAGCAGGAAAACAAGTGGTAACACTGGAATTTTTTTGAGTTGTATCACTGTGTATTTCAGACCAACACGAGGAGAGCTGACAGAAGCTCTTTTTCATTACTTTAACTCCATTCACAACAGATTTCTCTAGGAAAAGTTGGGCAATATCCCTGTTGCCTTGATTTTATGCTAGCACCTGTAGTTATGTTCAAAGCTGACACATAGGATACCTGAAATACAGACTCTCCTAAATTTAATAACTCCCTTCCTGAAATCTGGGAGAGTCCAATCTGTTGTAGTTTAAGGGGACATTAAGTAATGTCCAAGTTTTATATTCTTAGCTAAAGTCAGAAAATGACTTGAGCAGTTAAAATGGGACTTCTACAATTGTGACTAAGCCCAGAAATATGACTATGGAAGCTCTTTCTTGGAGGCTGCCTATGCTTTGAGGCTCCATGAAAGTACCTCTGTAAGCACAAAGGTTTCCCAGGTTCCTGCAGTTTTCTTTAATCCGTCTTGCCCTGTGCATTAAGTGGTTATCACTTTCCTAAAACATATTAACATAACCACACCATAGCTTTCAATTTAAGCCCATTTTAATCTATTTGTTTATTAGCAATTGACTATTTTTACTAAGAAAGAACAGTAAAACACAGATGACATTATGAACAATCTATTTCCCATGTTAAAAGGTCTGTCTGTAGTGGTTTTTTTGTGTGCTGTTTTAGAATGACACTTGCAAGACCCTTAGAAGGTGTAATGGGAGCTGTGTAGTGCTATTGGTGCTTGTGAATTTGCAAGGTTGGATAACTGATATTGCTTTCATTCCTATATAGTTCCATAAAAATCAATTATAATACATACAGAGGACATGATTGTTCTCATGTGACCTGTTCACTGACGCATAGATTTCACAGCTTCTGGAGAAAATGTGCTCTGAGCATAATAGATAATACATATAAATATTATGAATGTGAGCAGAGATGTAGAAAATTGCCTCTTCCCCAGGAGTTCCTTGGAATTAAGCTCTTTCAGAAACAGAGCTTAGTTCTCCCTAGACATTTCACGATATCTCATCAAACATTTGTCCAAGTACCATCTTTGAATTGTCTGCAGTACATTCAATTTTAATCATGAGGGCTTTGGTCTGGGGGATTGTGTTCAGTTTTTGTTCTGATTCAGACTTTGAGTATGACCTTGAATAAAACTCCTGGTACTCAACTTGTATTTCTTTGTGTATGTAATCTGAGATACTTCTGAAGTACCTGATTTAAAACACTGAATCATTTGGCTGAAAAGGAAAAGGCTAAATAATTCATGTCTCTCTCCTAATATTTTTTATTGGAGAAACTGATTTTGTTAATGTTTGGAATGCAATGATTTCCAGAGAAAAACCCTGACATGCACACCATGGAGGTTCATTTGTCTTAAATTGTTTTTTTCAATGCACAGACATAGTGATTGTGACTTTTAAATCCTCGTTATAAATATTTTTTAATTTACTAGAAATTTTACCACAACTATTAATGGAAGGTGTCACACTGCTCTGAAACTGGAAGTACTATACATGCTCTGGTACAGGCAGTCTTGAAAGTTGTGGCTAATTACAGGTGTGAAAATCTATGAGCATAGAAGGAAATATAATGTAAATCAATTTGGATAAAGGTTGCTCTTCACAGAAGACCCTCAACTTAGGATACAAGATGCTAAATGTCAATAATTCACTACAATGTGTAAATCTACTCATGATGTTAAAGAGGAATTACACCTGTTTAATGCCTTTTTTTAAAATGTTGTCCACTTTAAACAGATGCTTTATTTGTAAAGCAAAGCAGTGCTGTGATTTGCTGCAGGCGTTTCAAAGCTGTTTGGGGATCAGTGGTCAACGTGCTGTTTCTAACTGCACGTGAAGGGCAAGAATCTTCATGAAGGTATAAGTAGTCTTAATGCCAAACTTGCACTATTGACTTCATAATATTTATTGATCAGATGTGGAGTCAGTAAGGTTTTTGGCAAGGGTACGAGAGGACTGATAAAGAACATGTTGAATGTGTGTTACTGTCAAGGCTTGTTACAGAAGAACACATACGTTTCATCTGGGCACAATATGAAATTGAGATTCCCCAGTTTTAACACAGATGATCACTTTTATGATTGACTTTTATTTTTGAGTAGCAGAAACACTTGTAACAGTGAATCTTGAAAGAAGTGCTTTCAGATCCCTATGTGAGCATGGTTCAGATGAAAAATCCTCTTCCATTATGCTTTCAGGAAAGCTGCCTTCATTTTTACGTGTTCTCATTGGACTAGTTCATTTATAGTGATCACTACTGCATGTATAAAAACACAAGGCTTTCCAGGTGTTCACATCCTACAAAGCTGCCAGGCATCTCGGGAAGAAGTACACTTTTAGATTTAGGATTTCAATATGCTTTAGCTTTACAGGCCAGCGAACTACCATTCTGTGGGATGTTTAGCTGGCTAGTTTCATGATTTCTATGCGCAATGAAACTCTTCAAGATGAGAAATCATGGCAAATATTTGCCTTACTGATGAGAACTTGAGCAATGTCAAACTACCAAGCCCAGACCACCAGTGCAATCATAATCAAATTTGGAAATCATTCTTCCTTTGCCTGGTGCTTAGCCTGTTGGCTTCTCCCTCTTGCATATTTCTGTCCCCAGGCTTTGGTAAGGTGCTTAGGGTGAGGTAATTCTCAGCAAAGTTTGTGCAGAGAGAGCCTGCACTTTTCTGATAGAGGCTATGGGATCAAGCTATGGGATAGTACTCTGTTTATGTTCTCCTATTGTCATCTGTGATCTGGATCAGTGGGAAGGCTTTGTTCTTGGCTTTCATAATTGCACTGGGTGCTCCTTGATTTCTGAGAGTGGAAAGACCAGAAAAATCAGCTTTGGACACACTCCATAGGTGTAGAACCCCATGAGGAAATTTGGCCCTAAAACTACCACTGGAATTCCTCCCCTGAGGGAGCTAAGATCTTCCTCACCCATGTACTTTAGGTGGCCCTAGGGAAGGACAAGTGGAGTTGAAGTATTTAATCCATTGGGATGCATATAATGATCCCATCCACATGACAGCCAAGGTAGTCTGTGGCGCAGGGGGGATGGATTACCCTGAAGATACATAGCTGACACAAACGTTTTCAATGAAAGGTTTATGCTGCACTAGAGCATTGTTTCTACTTAGATCTACAGGCAGCCTGCTTTGGTTCCTGACCACATTAGAAGGCAAGCCCATTTCTGTCTACTTTTTGTAAGATATGCATTATCATAGGACTCAAAAAACAATAGATGTCTGCCAAAATATTTGGGGCAGTAGCAATAAGGGAAAAAAAAATTGTCATATTTTAGCAAGGGAGTTGAAGAGGAATTGTTTTCACCTTGTACAGGTCAGCAGCACTAAACTGAGCGGATACGGTGAGCTCTAAGTATGTAAACAAGAATAAACAAACGAAATAATACCACGTTGTTTAAAAAAAGTGCTGCTAAAGGTCTGTTCTAAGGTTGTTTTTTTTTTTAATGTGGCTCATTAAATTGCTTTGGAGTAGGCACCAACATGAATCAAGGTTTATTTTCCTGACCCATAGTCTTGTAATGGTATTTTACTCTTTCACTCTTTTTACTATATTGTGCTTTCTTGAATGGAGAAGTAAAATCCATGACATGAACTCTCAAAGCTTAGCCTGTGATTTTCTAATTTATTTCACTTCTTCCTCTATTTTAGCAATGCATTGACTCACTGGCTTATTTTGCAGAAGAAAACAAAGTAGAGGTTGTAATAGTCTCTTGAGGCATAAAAAAAATCAGTGGAATAAATTTGCTGCTTATGAGCATTCATTTGGACTAAGTCTTACAGAATTTGAAAATAGATGCATTTAGCCTGTCAGAAACAATTTGTAGGAAAAAACTTTCTATTCTCAGCAGAAAAGTCTCATTCATGGCAATTCCTTTAGAAATGAAAGGGAAGATGAAAGTATGGTTTTATTTGCTTTGTCATACCCTTATCTAATTACTTTCTGAGAGCACATTTCCCCATCTTTGTAGCCTCCAGGAACTCAGAATACTTTAAGGTTCTGCTGCAGTAAGCGCATCACATAAATAAATTGAGAATAGTTAAGTACCCTCTGCAAATATTCTTTCTGTTTTACAGACAAGAATTAATTTGGCTGCCAAGATAAGCAAAAGGTTCTACAGAAGAGACAAATGATGGACCATATATGATTCACAGGAAGGACAGAATGCAATCCTCACAGTCTTAGGCATAATTCTTCTAATTCATTTGTGCTCAAGGCTTCTTATTAAACAGCTCTTAGCAATTTATTTTTTAAGAGGCAGAAAATTTACTTTTAACTTTCTATTGTAAACTTTATTACTTTAGTGAATTATCCTTTATTGATTTTTTTTTTTTAAATCAAAAGCTTCTGCATGCTGGCAAGGTTCTCTGTTGTATGTAGAGATACTCCAAGCCAAGACATAAAAGATGCTGAATACATCTAAGTTCTGTTTCCTTGCCTATTCCTGGTGCTGGCCTCAGGTGTGTGGGCTGGACTGTCTCTGGCAGCATGCAGGTTTACCTCATCTGTGCCTAAAGGCTCCAATCTTTCCACACTTCAAAAAAGTGGAAGCACTTCCAAAAGTAGGAGCACAGGGTTTTACAACTCCATGACCTAATTTAAAAGTATCCTTCTTGAATTTGACCTAAACATCTCCTTTCCTTTTCTTGTGTACATTGCTCATTCTTCTGATATTCCTGATAACCCTGCCAAACTTAAGCAATAATGTCAGAGTCTCCATAAAGATATATAACAATCAGTTGAACGTGAAGGTTTTTAAAAGGGTTTATGATTTAGATGACTCACATATCTTCTTTAATATAGTGAATATGCTGATGCACCAAAGAGTTATGTAAGTCCTAAGAAAGTTCATTTTAGTAATGGTGGAGTGTAGTGAAAATATATTCCACAACTCTCATAACATATTCTCAAAATTTGTGCATATTTCTGGACAATATGGTTCTTTTGCAAATGAAATTTTTAGACATAGAAGTTGGCTGTTACGTTGAAGCTGCTGCATTTGGAGACCTAATGTTCTCCAGGCTGACTGAAGATCTGCAGCTTGTACTAATTTAGTGGAATTTGCAGCTAATTGACATACATATAGCTGTCAAGTCTGAAATTGTAGGCAGGCGCTAAAATAGTGACATATGTGCTGAGATGTAGGTATCTCCAGCATCTACATGGTTTCCATTAGAACTTGCTGAAATTAAATGCCACATGACAGATACATAGATAATTCAGTATTTATAGATTTTATATTAAAAAAGCAAGCCTGCTGTGTAATTACTGTACTGATAACGAAACATGACATCCAATAGAAGCTCACAGTTACAGCTTCATGCTGGGTTCTGACAAGGAAAGAGACTTCTAATATTTCAATTTTCATAATTTGTACCTATATTGAATCTCCACTTGCTTTTTGAAATATTGGTGATATAAACCAGTCTTGAATCTTTGGGGCAGCCTAGCATCACAGGTGTAAGATACATACCTGTTTCCTTCCGTTTTAAAGTAAATGGAATGTATTTTGTTGAGGAAATAAATGTCACTAGAAGGCAAAGGATCTTGTACTCTTAATTCCTTTAGGGGTGCCGACACAGAAAACTGAGAATGCAAATGTCTAGGAAGCTAATGGCAGCAGATAAAAGAGGACAATTCTGAGGATCTGTAGCTGCAAATGATGGTGATTTCTGCTCCAGCCCCTTTTCAAATATGGCTGGACTGGAGTGCTGGGAGAGTTCTGGGGGTTTATTTTTATTTGTCAGATGCTCCTGGCTAAGTAGCACATGCAGGAGAAAGCTTTATGTCTTCATAATTTGAGCAGGAAAATGAGGGGAAACAGCGCAGTTTTTCTAGCAAGAGAACTGCCAGTGCCAGACAGCCTATTTATCTGTTGCCGCTTCTGTCATGACAGTGCCCTGTCCTGTCTCCAGGCTTGCTGTGTGGGCTGGTAGTAAAAGAATGATGGTGAAAGATTAGATTGACTTTTCACATGCTGATGCTTTTATACCCTACCTAGCAGAATCTTAGTGTGTTCTCATGATCATCAGCCTGACTTCCTCTGCTCAGTCTCTGAGATGCCAAATCTGTTTGCTTTACTAAGGACAATATTTTGCCCAGTCAGATTTCTGGCTTCTGATTAAATCTGGAGTGGTGGGCTGCAATTTGGACTGAAATTATTATTTTGAAAAGTCCTATGATTTGCTTGTGGCCCAGGAAGCCAATCACATCCTGGGCTGCATCAGAAGCACCATGGCTAACAAGTCAAGAGAGGTGATTTTCCTGCTCTACTCCACTCTCTCGAGGCCCTACCTTGAGTACTGCATTCAACAGTTCTGGATTTCATGTTATCTAATGCAAACAGTCCATCCTGCCAAGATAATTCCTGAGGATATCGAAGTGCCTGAGGCAAGGGGTGACACTCGCTGATGTCAGTTTCGCAGTAAGCATGTTTTGCATCTGTTTAATAATAGCCAGAACACGCTGGACCCAATCGGTGGGGTCTGTTCTGAGAAAAATAAGGACACGCTGACTATTTCATAGTAGTACTACCTAGAAGGCTTTAAAAATCCCTTCACTCAAAATGAGTTGCTAAAACCTGTCTGGAACATTACTTTGAAATAATGCTTTGCACCAGTTATTAAATGTATAGACAAAGAGACCTTTTGCAATGCATGTGTTCTCTTTCGTCATGTAATTTCTCTTAACTATAATAAGTAATGCTTTACAGTGAATAATTTAATGCAAATTATCTTATTGAGTGTATTAAAGGAAAGATGGGAGCTAAAAATGAGGAGAATGGCTGGTGCATCATGTGCTGATTCCTGTTCAGCAGAAATGAGAATCTGGAAATCTGTTTGTAGGCGTTGGTAGTTCTCCTTAGGCCAATCACTTTTGTTATTTGGAAACAGATTGGATGTGAAGAATACTTTATCTGATGGGCCAAGGAAAAACATGGGTAGTTTCAGAATTTGAATTGTTGACTGTATCAAGCATGGTTGCTGTGGTGCATTTCTAGTTCTAATTTTTATAAGCTTGATGGACAGATTGAAAAATCTGGACTGGATAAGCAAAAGTAAACACATGCATGATGAAAGATGTGTGAGAAAAAGGCTTTTTTTTTTTTTTTTTTTTAAATCAGTTCAGATACATAGTAGAAGCCCAGAAGATGAGGTGCTAATGTATATGTCTCAAACATCTATAACTGGATGGCCATGAAGCCAACCAAAGTTTATTGGTAAGAACATGCTGCGAATAAAACCAGAATGATGCTGGAGCCAGGACTGGTCATTCATTCATTCATTCTCTCTCTCCCAAATAAAATTTACCAGTATTTACAGACCCTCTGACTTTTGTTACTCCTTTTCAATGATGGGCATTTAGGAATTTTCCTCTTAAGGATAGGATGTCACAATACTCAGAGGATGTTGCATGTAGAATTACAGGATTTATATGGATAATTTGAGAATACATGTACACAATGGCATAAATTTTTTTTAATGGGGAAATTAGTAATTTTCTGTTGAAAACATGAAACTCCACAAGTCAGACATTTAAAAGTTAGAAATAGAAGTCAGACAATGATATTCCTGTTGTATTATTTTTTTAGTAAATGATGTAATGATCAAATGTTTCATGTTTTTCAATTAGATTTCAAAATGTATCATTTGATAAAATCTGTCTTCCAGTAGAAGTCAGTATCTTTTCCAAGCATTGTGCATCCTTACTAAAGGAACTTACTGTAATCCTCAGAGGGAAGCCGTGGAAGATTTTAATGTGTGCATGGTTTCCACTTCTTTCATGGAAACAACTGTTTCTGGAAGGCTTTACAGCAGGGCACTGCTGCCTCTTTGTGCCTGGGTGACTGGCTGAGTGTCACTGCACCAGGGATGTTCTTACCAGTAGTTCTGTTCTGTAAAGCACCATTTACTCAACAACAAGCTGAATTCACCCTGTCTTATTCAATACATACTCCAATAAATGTCTGTTTTGAAGCAGCTGAATCAGCTTGTGCCAACAGCCAGGGTTTGTTCCAGTCTGCATGAGTGAACTGACATACACCAGATGAAGATCTAACTACAAACACGACTTAATGCTGCAAGTGTAGAACATGTGTTTTCTTTTTCTATTTACCCATAATGTAAAAATATCCTCTGTAACTTGTGTTTTTTGTTGTGAAGCTTTCCTTATAAACCACAAGGTTTTCTGCAAATTCCAGCTCAATCATAATTCCCCAAGAGTATTTTTTGCCTATAAATTTCTGAGAGCTGTCATCTACTATTATATTTGGTATATGGACTATATCTTGTGCTTGCTTCATAGGCACAAAGAATTTTTTTTTTCACTTGCAATTGGGTTGCTTCTCCATGAGACATTTTGAAGAGGGTTTTTGTACAGAAGATTTGCCTACGTGTGAAGGATAAATGAAAAAATTTTTTTGGAAATTCCTCTCAGCCAAATCATACTGTTCACAAGCTATGATCGAGTACTGCCTAGGCTAAGAGGCAGTGCAAGGATGACTCATTTCTTGCCTTACTTTAGGAAATTGTTATATGGCTATCTGCCTACCTTTGTATGAATTTTTGGAGTTTATGTAATAATTTATACTTGGCAAATTCTATAAATTATGTCAGGCTTCCCACCCCAAACAGGTACTGGGTGCATAGTTAATGCTATGTGTACTATAATAGCATTTTTCTTATATCCCTATATGATAAACAGGACCACAGGGATTCTTCTGATCACTGAGATCTATGAGTGGAAATACAAAAAATTAAAATGAAAATGTGTCTGGCTTGCAAGATATGGGAAGAAGGCATTGCTTTTTTTTCACACTGCAGAGCAGCAGCAGGATGCTTGATGGCCCCTTTGTTAATGAAGGATGTCAGAAATTTCTATGATTGTGTCTAATTATGAAAAGATAACTCAGAGAGCTGAAGTTGTTTTTCTCTCTCTTTCTATGATAAAGACATAACAGAGAGTCCATTATAGTTTATTTAAATCATCTTCCTACTAACACTAAGGGATTTTGGATTCTAAATCTTTGTTTGTACCTGCTATAAACCGCAATGAGTTAGTGCCACTTCTAATAGTTTCCATAACAACTAAATTTTTAATGCCTTTATAGGAGTTCTACACATATTTTTCTAAGTCACATCACCACATTGTGCCTTAACCAGCCACCCAATCTTATGCCTTGTGTGCAGTAAAGTCTCAGATTATTGTTTCTGAAGTCTTAGCATCTGTGTACTGTAAATTGAGCCTAAAATTAGGCAATGTGTCTTTTTTACTTCAATGAAAGGCTAAGTCTAGGACAAAATGATGAGAACACTTGGTTGTAATCCAGCATGCCTGTTGTCTTCCCTGTGTCTCATTGTGTAATGATGCACAGGGAATTGCTCCCTCAGGTGGTATCACCTCCACAGAAGAAAATCAAAGGCTAGAACTGACACCTGTCAAATGTAGCACAAATTTTGCATCATGTTTTACATGGATGGATAGTGATAGGAAAACGCTTATAAACAAAAAGAGGAGAGATTTTGATTAGCTGTTAGGAAGAAACTATTTACTCAGAAGGTAGTAGGATGCTAAAAAATGTTGCCCAGAGAAGTTGTGGATGCCCAGTCCCTGGAATTGCTCAAGGCCAGGTTGTATGGGGCTCTAGTTACCTGATCTAGTGGATGCTGTGGTGGGATGTTTAGCGTATTGCTCCTTTAGGGTCCATTCCAACCCCAGTCATTCTCTGATTCAGTGATTCTGTGATAGTTGAACCAATCACACACTGATGTAAGGATATGGGGTAGTAGACCTATCTCACAGTGTGAAAGTCACACTCACTTATGAAGAGTTCTCCTTGGTGTACATAGTTGATATGTGGCTTTTCTGAGTTAATATAATGAAATAAAAAGCCAAATGTAGAGATCAGCTATTCTCAACAATGGTTTCTGGGGTAAAATGAACTCATCATTGGGAACAACCTACCTGAGACAGAAGTAGTTTTTTTCCTGGCATATTCATAGAATTCTAGTTGGTTAATGGGGCTTGAATTACAGAATTTTTGAACAGTTCAAATTATGCAAGATGAATCCCCTCCTTGCTCTAGAAACTGCATTCATGCTGTTCAAGAAGTTGATTGAAAGCTCCTTAATATATGTGGGCCAAGTGTCTTTTCATGGGAAAAATATAAAGGCTACATCAATCCCAAAGACTAATTGCAAGTCAGCTCCCTACTTAGATCAGAGAAGGTCAGCAAAGCTGGTGAAATAATCCTTCTGTGAAATGCAATGATTGATTCTAATGTCCATTTCTTCTTAATGTGATTCTAAAGAGCCACAGACTGGTTTAAATTTCACTCTTGAATACTGGCCATAGACATTTGAGGATTACAAAATCCATGCATATTCATATTTAGAGATGGAACCAGATCTTTGGCTGATGCAAAGAAGTTGAACACTATGTAAATGAAGACAAATATTAAGTTCACTCCATCTTGTGGATTTACCTCTTCATTATTTCTTAACTAGTCCCATTCTGTCAAAATACCCCATTTTTCAATTCCACATCAAATGAGTTTAACTTAGGATTTCATGTGAGCTCTAACTTGTTAGAACACTAAATTGTTAGCACCTGTAAATAGGAAATTTCTTTTCTGACACTATTATTATAGTGGATGGTTTCCTAGACACACCCGCAAATTCATAAACAGATTTTAGCCTAATAAAAACATCAGTTAAAAGCCACAGATATTTCACTTAAAACTTGTGGCATGTATTACTCGGCAATCACCATATATTCCTTCTTGCAAAATAAAATTTGTGAGACTATTAAACTAAGAGAGAAAATAATATCATTTGGAGGAGCTCTCTATGCCTTACAAAAGTCTAATGCAAGTTTCTCTGTTGCCAGTGCTCGGGGCCTCTTTCATTCCCACTCTGAACACAACCATGTCATCTCTCTTAATTAAAAACCCCATGATTTTTCCAAGTTTGAAACTATAGTCAGGGCCTCAAAAAGAAAAGTGGTGGATTTGCAATTACCTGAGCTAGTTAGCAGCTCTGTACTCCCAGCTGCAGAGGACAGCTCAGGCAGGTGTCACAACTGGCAACTGAAAAGAAAATTACCTTCCTTATGTTTTTCCTTCTGCCTTGGAATTGAATACTACTCTAAATTGAATGGATTCTCTACTGTCTCCCTTAGTTGAATTTTATACTTCTGTCAAGAATAAACTTGTGGAGCTTCTTCAAGAGCATGAATATTCTTGCTTCTGCCTTTAGAATACAGGTGCACTCCATAAATAGTGTTTAAAATTGTGCTTTAATATTTGTGTAATAATTGCATTTAAAAACACTTATAAACTGTTTGAAATTATTCCCAGAATGTTGGTCTTCCTGAACATACTGATTCTTGCAGTTTACTTCAGATTTTGCAAGGTTTATGCTTATTGCATATCTGATATTTATTCTCCCATTTTACATATCTCTGTGATAATTTATAAAAAAATGGAGGGCTGTTAGTTTGGGGGTTTTTTCCCTTCTTTTTATAAAGACCTATTAAATCTCTCTTCATAGAGTTTATTAGGACAAAAATTTGTGCATTACAAGTGTCCTTAAATTCATTAATTTGATTAATCCTTGGAACTAATCAAGTTTGCAGCAGTCTGATGAGTGTGTGTGGCTACATTTGGTCACCAACAATAAAATTACGGAAGACATTCTGTAGCCAGGAAAACCATTATTAGTCATGAATAACCCTTTTTCCTGGGGCGATGTGTGGTAGCTCAGAGTGCCTGGAAGGGCAGCAGGTGCTGCCCTGTGGCTGCCCCACCATCCAGAGACTGACAGCCTATTCCACACCTGGGGCCAGGGTGTGGGGTGAGACTGGAAGGCTTAAAACTGCACTGTCTGCTGCACAACCCCTCCTCCACAGGGCACCTCATAGGCCCTGAGACCAGAGTTAGCCATAACCCGCAGCAGTGAGCTGAGGAATGCCCCAGTAAAGTCCTTTGCTAAGACCCATGGAGACCATTTGGCATCTGGAGATGAAGAGGAGATGCCCCTCTGCTGAGCAGTTGCTCTGCCCACATGGCAGCCTAGAGGAGAAGCAGGCAGCTGCCCCACCAGCAAAGTGGAACAGCCAGCTGGTGATCTGGACTTCTCCTCGTCCACAGTCTCAGTGCAAGTGATGTATTTTGTTACAGGTGTAAAATATCTGGGCCCAATTCCGTCCTTCTTGCAATGTGGCGATTGCATCATTATTGCCAATTACACTTTGCATGGATTTTCATCTCATTGTTTTATGAACTGCAACTAATTAATCCTCTCATTCCTCTCAGCTCAACAGATGTTATTGAGAGTCATCTGCATTTTTGTTTCAGATGAAGAACCACAGCAGAGATTTCAGGAGGCTTGTCAGTGTAATTAGAGGAATCAAGGTGGTGGAAATTGGTCTCCCATCACTTGGAATCTGGGCATAGCTCTGGCTATGCATTTGTTATTTGGAGGAGTCACACCGTAAAATTAATAGCTGTGAGATGAAATGAGGATGAGTCTTGTTGTCTTTTGCTTGATGCGTCTCAATTTCTGAAGAGGGTCAGGGCCAACCTATTCCATTGACAGAGAGACACTGGCAGACACTGTCTGCCACTCAGTTGTTGCGATTTAGTTCAGAGAGACTGGCAGAAGTCGTCCTGAGTGCTGAAACATTTTCCTTTTCAATTACCTTATTTCTCTGCTTCCTATCAGGCTTCACGCTGAGACAAGGTAGTTGCTGAATGCTGATTACCTGCTGCTGGAGGAAAATGGTATTTTTTCTACAGGCAATTTTTCCAGTTCTACATGCATGAACACAGACAGCTTCTCCATGGACTGTGGTCAGTCAGTGTACTCTCTGATGTACAGACGTGTGCAACAGAAATGACTAAGCTGTTTTAAACACTAGCTAAGTCCACAGCTTGAAAATACTTTGCTTTTCATTCACTATCCAATCCACAGTTCCCCCATTGCAAATAACCACATTTGCCTTCTAAACATCTTTGTGTATCAGACCAACCCTAAACAATCTCAATACCTGGGGATGAGGTTCCTTCAGTGTGTCCCATCTACACCCCCAGCAGAGAGGTAGGGCCAGAGAGCTGAAGGACCGAGTGCTGCCTGCTCAGCCGATCAAATAAACAGCACTCCCAGCTAAACCCAATCTGACCAGCCCAATGAAACCAACTTCTTAAACTAACCTTAAGGCAGAGTGGTTTCTCATTAGGCCCTTCCTGTTCTTCACTCTTGTCCCTGCCCAGTTCAGCTGAAAGGTAGCTGATTTTGTTTTGCTTGTCCCAACTATCATGTCCTCGCTTACACCAGAGAAGGTCAGCAAAGCTGGTGGAGGGTCTGGAGCACAAGTCTTATGAGGACCAGCTGAGGGAGCTGGGGTTCTTTATCCTGGAGAAAAGGAGGCTTAGGGGAAACATCATTGCTCTCTATAATTACCTGAAAGGAGGCTGTAGTCAGGTGGGGGTTGATCTCTTCTCCCCAGTAACAAGTGACAGGATGAGAGAAAATGGCCTCAATTTGTGCCGGAGAGATTAGACTGGGTATTAGGAAAAATTTCTTCACTGAAAGGGTGATCAAACACCGGAATAGGCTACTTAAAGAAGTAGTGGGGTCACCAACCCTGGAGACATTCAAAAGACATGCAGATATGGCATTTGGGGACATGGTTTAGGGGTGGACTTGGCAGTGCTGAGTTAATGGTTGGCCTCAGTGATCTTAAAGTTCTTTTCTATCCTGATTCCACGATTCCACGATTCCACGATTCCATGATTCTGCTCTTGCAGCACACATTGCACTGGCAGATTGGTCCAAATGCATTCATTGGTGCCAGCTTTCTGGTATCAGTATTCACTGGATTCAGCTGAAGAAGCTAAAACCGGAACTGAAATGAAAGAAAGAAGTTCTTACTGTACAGACCGTACCGCCTGACATGGGCTAGACCCATTACGGCATGTGTCACAAAAGTCTTGTTTCCTTCTGTTGTAACACTGTATATCTTCTAAATGTTCTCATTGCGAACACAGTTACCACCTCATTTAAAAAGCTGTGTATGAGCGTGGTGACAGCTGTTTAGACAGGTGATGCAAAATGTAGAGCTGCTGAGTGATCTAAACTGCGCACACACTATAAACTTCAACAAGACTGAACAAAGGAAAACCATTTTAGTTGTGTACTCACAATCTACCTAGTCTTAACAGGAAGAAAAACATGCTTTCCCCCCGGGAATCCTCTTGGAAATACAGCTCCCTATTCAGGGTTTGTTTCAACATGGATAGAGGATTTAGAACCTCCATTCTGTTAGGTGGGCTGTCATGTAAAAGGAAGGAATACATGACATCTGCAAGGAGATCAACAGGAATTCTGTCTTGGCAAGGACAGCAGACTTTGCCCTAGCTGAGGACAAAACCCCTCTGCCCTCATGATCTGCTGCAAAAGCTAGATTCAACCCTTCTGTTTGTTGCTGGACCATTTCCCTTTCCCTGTCCTCCCAAAGGAGGAGAGAAGAAAGACTAACAGTGTGGAAAGGGAAAAAGAAATCAGTAATCAAATCCTTAAGTATTTTTGAAAAGTCAATTTCATAAAAAGCTGTGTAGATATCATTGCTAAAAGAAGAAAACTTAATTTTTAAAGTTTTAAGGTTTTTCGGAAGTTAGAAAGTCTTTCCTGTGATATTTTTTTACAGTTTTACAAAGGAATGTTGCATAAATGAACTCTGGAGATATTTTCTTCTGTGGTCAGCAAGCACAACCCATGAGCCTGATGCCAGAGAGGAGCTATGGTAACTTCATACACAGTATGGCCTGCATGATGCAGGGCTGAAAAGTCTCCAATCATTTCTGCAGCATGAGAGTGTATTTACACCAGGTGGGCTCTTATTCTAAGTGGGGCAGCTGAAACCCAGCTGCTCTGAAAAGCCATTTTTCGCATACATCAGTCTTTGGGAAAGCTGGTGGGCTCCCTTTGCCACTGCAGGGTGCCCTGGGCATTATTAAAAAGAAAAGAACAGGTAAGAGGAGAAGCAAAATTGTTAAAGGATCCAATTATTTTCTTTGCTTCAGTCTTCACAAAAATTTAAGACAATAGGATAATTTTAATGAAGTAGTTACAGAAGGAGAGAAGTTCACAAGAGGCTAAAGAGCTGACTGAAGTATATTTTAGCTAATGGAGATGTGCTACAATTCCTTTGCAAAGTAAAGAAGCAACAAATGTAGTCTGTAAAACACTAGCACTTGTCTCCACTTATGGAGATTAAATAGAGGACAGAAAAGTCTTGGAAGACTGGAAAAGAATCACCATTATTTTTAAAGGGCAGATGGTTCATACATTTTTATTTTCCTTTTTTTCCCCCTGAACTTTGATAACTGCAAATATTCTGCTCAAATTATTAATTTTGATTTGCAAGTTTATAAAATGGGTTTATTAAGAACACAGTGTAATAGTTTAATTTTCTGACAAGCTGTCCAGCCTGGTGAATTAAAAAGTGTGACTGATGAACCATGACCTAAGTTAGTAGAATTTTTGGCAGAGTCTCCCAAGACATTCTCAAAAGAGGCATTCTTAAAAGCAAGCATATATAAAAAAGGTAACCAACAAAATTTACAATTGCTGTATGAAACAATATAGCTTTCAAAGAGAAATGGTGAAATTTTAGTCAATCAGGAAGGTATTTCAAATATGGAAAGACCTGTCAGAACATTTTGACCTTTTGAGTATCTCCTGGTTGTATAAGCATTACAGGTGACAAGGTGTTGGGAAAGCTATTGGCCATGCACTGAGTTTGTGATTACACTGAACTCTGAAAAAAAGTAAATTGGCATCATGCCATCTGCAGGAGATGTCCTTTCCCAGTTGAATTGTCTCATTATCTTTATAAAATATGTGTATTACAGTTTTAAAATATCACAGTTAAATCCAGAGGCCACTGATTAATTTCTATGGTAAAACTTGTACTTCCCCCTCATCCTGCCCAAGAAAGAAACACAGATTCTTTCATATCCTCTAAAACCTAATGCATCCAAAGGGTCAATGGCCATGAATATAATTTCCAGTCCAGGACATTTGCATAACAATCAGTCTGAACTGACTTTTGGTCTAATTGCTTTTGGCTCATTATTCTTTTTCCTTATGGTTAATGATCCCTTATTGTCGCTGTAGGACATGAAATCAGACCACACAACTCCAGAATTTGTCAGAAGGCTAAAGAGCGTTTATTAAAAATTTGACCTCCTTCTATACGAGGTCGCTAGAGCTAAACCGACTGGTGTTAGAAGTAACACCCATTCAACCGCATTGGCTAACAGAGAGACATTAAATTGTCTCCAACTCCAAAGAAGAATGAAAACAAGATAGAGTTAGAAAAAACATCTTCCCTTGTTTACAGAAAGCTCTGTGAGAACTGAGTTTTAGAAATCAAAACATCTCAGGCTGGAAAACCAGGGCTACACCTTATGGCATGGTTTTAGTGGACTGCTCCTCAAATGAAGAGCTTTTCCTTCTGGGTTTCTGTTGTGTTTTTTAAAAAAGCCAATAACTTTACTTTTGTATATATTTTTGACACCATGAAAACAGCCTTTCTACTTTTTTAGCATTCTCTGGGTAGTTGGAAACACCTTATAGCTTGATACTTAACATTAAAATGTAAGAGGATGTGACAAGTTAGCTCTGTGTAAGGGTTTAAAATTTGTAATCAGGCGGGAACATCAAAGGATGTGTGGTTTCATATTCGCCGAATTTTGTCTGCTAAATTTAGTGTAGCGGTCTAAGTATTTTCCACTGTGGAACAGTATTAGAAGAAAGGTAAAACAGGCTTAACTTAAAGATAAAAACAGATAGATTTATTAACACACATAAAAAGGAGAACAAAAAAAAGAGAGAAACGTTTCAAAAGCACTCCCCTCCCCCCCTACCAACCAACAGTTTACTTTCCCACAACAATATAAAAAGACAGAACTCAGAATGCTAGGTCAGTACCTCTTATAAAATAGTCTTTCATTCAGTCTTTGAGAGAGAGAAGTCTCTCCTATTGTTACGGTAACTTTCCACAAGAGACAATCTGTTTGTGGCTTCTAACTCCCACAAAAGCAGCCTGCCTAGGAACCTGCAACTGTGGGCCTCCTTAACACGTAGCCTTTCCCATGACTACATATGGGCTGTGGACTTACACATGGGGTTTCACCTTTTAAAGATGTACAGCTCCACAACAAAGGATTTTTCATCTTAAGGAAACAAATATCTTCCCATTCTTCACTGGTGCCAAGGCTTCTTCTCATCTCGCTCTGTTCAAACACCTCATAGGATCACCAGATTACAGTTTTTAATTCAATAGTCACTCAGTAAATCAGATACCTTTACTTGAATCCACAAAATCATCTCCCCAATTCATATTGTCCACGATTTAAAGGAATACTCTAGCATATTCATATTGCAGTTTGTTACCACAAAATCAAAGGAGATTTTCAGCCTAGAACTAAGGTAGCTTGTCATCTCTTCCACTTAAGAAGTCACTCTTCCTTTACTGACTTTGATATCTTCATATTGTCCCTTTACATATCTCCAATTTGGCCTTTCCTCTCTCTTTAAGAAGGGTTAGAGGTTTAAAAAGTCTCAGTCTGTGTTAGAAAAGAGTTAATATTTCCTGCCTGGGCCTGCAGATGGTCAGGTGACCTCTGCCTGGGCAGCAGCTGTGAAAGTCTCCAAGCCATGCTGGTGTAGAAAAGCTCAGAAAGCAGCAGCCGGGATCTCAGCAGTTGAGTAGACTGATGGATGCCTTCTCTCTCCACCCCCGGGCCTCATTTGGGATGGCTCAAACTCGGAGATGCTCCCATGGGCCCGGTAAGTGGGGGGAGGGGACATCTCCCCCAGCCCAGCTGGTAGCACGGGTGGAGCCCAGAGTTGGCTGGATGTTAGCAGCCGCGATTGCCCCGTCCCTGCCGGCATCCACCGGGCTCGGGAGGGCCCGGCACGGCTCAGCCAGGGCAGCTCTATCCTGGCTGCCCCACCCCTGCCGGCAGTCGCCGACTCGGCAGCCCGTCTTGGCTTCACCAGGGGCAGCCCCTTCCCGGCTGCCCCATCCTAGCCCCGGGGACACTGGGGCCTAAGCTGGGCACTGCTGCTTCCCCCCTCAATGGCAGGTCCAGGGTGAAAGAGAGTGGCCTCCCAAGATTGACCTGTATTTAAGCTGTGTGTCCCAGAGGTGTACACTTGTATCCCATTGGCTATTCTGGCTGCCAGTTTTAAAGCAGATCACTAGTTGGTTTTTACCATTCATGCCAAACTAATGCACCCTGGTTGGATGCCAAGTGCCCACCAAAGCCATTCTGTCACTCGCCTCCTCAGCTGGACAGGGGAAAGAAGATGTAATGAAAGGCTCATGGGAGCACATAAGGACAGGGATAGATAACTCAGCAGTTAGTGCCACAGGACACAGACTCATCTTGGGGAAACTGACTTAATTTATTATCAGTCAAATCAGAGTATGATAATGAAAAAGAAACCCAAATCTTAAAACACCTTCCTACCATCCCTCCCTCCTTCCCAGGCTTAACTTCACTCCTGATTTTCTCACCTCTCTTCCAGCGGCACAGGGGGAACAGGGAATGGGGGCTACAGTCAGTTCATCACACACTGTCTCTGCCACTCCTCCCTCCTCAGGGGGAGGACTCCTCACACTCTTCAGCTCCAGCTTGGGATTCCTCCCACAGGGCACAGTTCTCTGTGAATTTCTACAGTGTGAGTCCTTCGCACTGCAGTCCTTCATGAACTGCCCCACTGTGGATCCTTTTCACAGGGCACAGTATTTCAGGAACAGACTGTTCCATGGGTGGATCCCTCATGGGGTCACAAGTCCTGCCAGAAATCCTGCTCTAGCCTGGGCTCTTCTCTCCATGGGTCCACAGGTCCTGCCAAGAACCTGCTCCAGCATGGGTTTCCCATGGGGTCACAGTCTCCTCAGGGCATCCATCTGCTCTGGCATAGGTCTCTTCCACGGGCTGCAGGTGGATCTCTGCAGACATGTGATCCTCCATGGGCTGCAGGGGCACAGCTGCCTCACCCTGGGCTACACCATGTCCTGCAGGGGAACCTCAGCTCCAGTATCTGGACCACCTTCTGTCTCTCCTTCTGCACTGACCCTGGTATCTGAAGGGTTGTTACTCTCACATATTCTCACTCTTTTCTCCAGCTGAAATGGCACACTTTTTTCCCTCCTCTTCCTCGCTCTCCTGTCTCCTAGGAGACACCCTCTACCTGCTACCACCACTGCTGGTGGGCTCAGTCTTTTCCAGCATTGGGTTGACTTTGGAGCCATTTGGCACTGACAGTGTTGAAAAAGGGAAAAGCTTCTAGCTGTGTCTCACAGAATCCACTCCCGTAGCCCTCTCCTCACTACCAAAACCTGGCCATGCAAACCCAATGCACAGGCCTGCAGATGGCTTATTCAAGAGCAGATATTCATATTGGAGGTGAAAATGAGACATAGTGCAAGTGGGATGTATGTTCATCACCCTTCACATTAGTTTTCCAGAATACATTCCCAATAACTGTAATTCTCAGTGAAATAAACCTGCTCATTTTCCCTGGAGTTGGAGACAAGAAAATTATGATGGCTTTAGCTCCGAGGCAGTTCATTGGTTGGTTTACCTAGAAATAAAAGATTGGAAAGCTTCCAGCTTCAGCAGTTCATTACCCTGCCAAGGACATTGGCAGGAAAGAAGGTGAAGTACAAAAGATGTCTGGAGAACACTTTTTTGATGGTAACTTGCCTGACTTTTAACCTTGAGGTTAATCAAAATTGATAGTATTCCATAAGGTACTTGGATTTTAGAAATATACAGCTGTAGAATATCTAATTGGAATTCTTCAAAACAGCGGCAACTGACAAAGAACATAGAAAATCTTTTAATCTCCATTTGATTTGTTGCACTACGCCTTTGTCTGAGTCTTCTGATGTACAAGCTGAAATGAATAATCAGTTAATCTTAAAGCCCCATCTCACTTTCCCAGGAGTGAGAAATTTTAGGAGTTGGACTCTACTGGAAGCATAGTAGGAAGACACAGTACACAGATACTTCTAAAATTCTAAAAATCAGGTGTAAAAGCAAGCCTTTCATGGACAAGAGGGTTATCAAACTAAACATGGGTGCATTCTTTTCCTTTACCATGTCCCATATAAATTTTAGAGAATTTCTAAAAGATGCGTGGCTGGGTCCTGATTCCATACCAGAACTTTTAATGTGAGAAGCATAGCATGGTCTACCACAGAAATCATGTGCCTGGTGCAAGGAAAGAGGAGAGAGTAAATTCTTTGGAGAAAGGCAGACTTTCTTTTATATGTGCTTCCCATGGATTAACAAAGTCAAAACATCTGAGAGCTGAAGAGTAAAGGAGCTGTCCAGGTTGATTTAAGGCTGTTAATTTTGTGAGAAAAGAAATTTTACTAAGCTGTCCTGAAACTCCCTTGCAGTGAGGTTGAGTGACTTAGTAGAAACACATTTGAGGAGAAAAGGCAGCTCTTTGCCTGACTCTTTTCTAGCTAATCAGAGTGCTTGCAAGTGAGCTGGAAGATTCCAGCAAGAGCTGGAAGATTGGCTATGAAGGATTTCATTTTCTTTATAGCAAGCTGAAAAAGACAAGAAAAGTGTCAATTCTCTTCCCCCTCCTTTCACCTCAGATTTTTTATGAGGCTGAAGGGTCAGAGCTAGGCCAGTTTGGCACAGTAAAATTTTCCAAACTCCATTTTTTTCTGGTTTAGCTAATAGATTAAAAGGGATGGTGGTGTTTTGTATGAAAGCTTATTTTCCTCCTGTTTTTCCCCTTTTTATTCATCAGATTCTCTAGGAGATAAAAAAAAAAAAAAGGCCCTGCTAAACCATCCCTCAATATCTACTCTGCATGTTAGCTCAGGTATTAAATAAAACCTTGAGTATACATGTGTAGTATTTGTCAAGCTTGCAAAAACTCACTTTTGCTTTTATGAATGGCACTTTCCAGTTTTAATATGTGGTTATTCTATTATATCACTAAACTGTGCCTGACCAGAGGCACTCAATGATTTCAGTCTATCATTGTCTCACAAACTTTCTTCCCTTTTGTTATTAGATTTAAGGTAGCAATTTCCCAGCCTATCTTTCTTATGATTCTTTGATGACTAGGCTGCTATTTTTTGTCCCAGAATAAATATATTCCTGATCTGAAATAACAGATCCCTTTCCTTAATGTCAACAAGTGTCTATTTGTAAATCAGGTCAAATTACTCCTGTCAGCTGTGTTCGTACAGCTCTTTCACTTCTCAGCATTTTGCCATATTAAGTCTACAAACATTGCCTCAATTTAAACATTCTTTAGTGGATATTGATAGCATAATATTTGGACTACAATCTTAAGCCTGAGAAGATATCAAGCCAATTCATTAATAACTTTAAAATCTACCTAGACACAAGGACAAACCTGCAGGAATTTATGCGTTCACAGGAAAGTGTTGTGATGGAGTACATGTGCCTGGGAGCAAGGAACACACTCTGATTTTACTGCTGTAGCACTTACCATGCTGTGTATCATACAGAGGGGCACTGAGTTCTCAGAGTTTTCATAGAAAACACTGCTCTCCCTTCATCACTTGTCAGTTTTGTCTGTCATTTACACTGAAGACAAACAACGTCTTTTTTATTATTCTCTTTAAAACTTGAAATTACTCAAAAATATTCAAAATAATTTTTAGGATGGAGCCTACTGGGGAACTGCTTGGGAGACATCAGTCTCTAATCAAGTACGAGGCTTCAGAGAGGCTCTGGGATATGATTCCATAGTAATATAAAAGAAACTGGCCATATTTGCAAAATGGAGTAATTAGGACTGATTTCCCTAGTGTCCTATAAACACAGTTACACATTTTGAGCAGATCAACAAATTAATAAGGATTTAAGTCTGAGGTTTGCTTCTAGAGTCAGGGACATCAACTATTATAACATCAATCTCTCTGAGGGTCTTGGAGCTTCTCTAGAGTTGCTGGCATGTAAGTGTGGTGTTGGTATCTGAAACAAGGTGTGGGTGTCCTTTCACCAAAGAGGAATCCAACATCTCAATCAGTCTTTTGGATATTCGGTGCATAAAAAAAAGTGGGGCAATAAGGTATTTTCCTTGTAGTACAAGTAGTACCTGTAGTACAACCTGTACTACAGGTTCTGATAAAATGTGCTGCTCTGTTACTCTTCCTACCCAGAGAAAATTCTGGTAAAAGTGTGGGGAAGGTGCACTGAAATCTCTTCCAGGAGGAAGGAAGTCAGTGGTTATGGTGAACACTCTTTCTGTCTCAGCAGAAGAAATATATCATGTCCTTTTGTCTTAAATATCTGGCTGCATCTCTTAGTAATTACTAAAAATTTGACCCAGTCTGGCTACTTTGCCTGGGGAGTATTTAGTCAACTGTAGTTGTATTAATCTCCCAAGTGTTTCTTTCCTTCCAGTTTACATTCAAATGACACTACTTCTGCAGACAACATTGTCAGGAAGAGAAGAACACCATTTAAGAATGGCACTCCTGTTCACTATTTTGGGACAATGAACATGAGAAAATTGCATCTCTGCAGGCGTGGTTCGTTTGCCTAAAGTTTGAGGTGTGAGCAGTCAGCAGTGAACTCCAGCTGACTACTGCATGCACTATTCTGCTGAGGATGGAAGGAGGATGGAAACCTGTACACCAACTTTACAAAGTCACGTTCTCTCAAAGGAATCTGAGTAGTGAAACCCTGACCCCAGCCCAAGTGCAATAGTGTAGTAATAATGCAATAGATAGGAAAATAATATAGAAACCCTAGAGCTGGGAAAGATAAGATTTTTTCCATGTATGCATAGATATATTTCTGAGAAAGAAAATGCATATGGGTGTTCAGACAACTGAAAGCATGATGGAAATGCTTTTCTGTCTCTTGGACTTGTATTCACTATTGGCTCTATGCATTTACATTTGAAATATCAAGTCAGAAGATTCTAATTCCAGCATTTTAAAAGTGAAAATCATTTACTGGTTCAGAACACCAGGGAGGAGAAGGGAAAGGATGAGTGAGAGAAGGTACACAGAATGCAGGTGTTGTTTGGTCCACACCTTCATGTGAAGTACCTTTCATGTGATGCTGATTTTGATGCTCTGCAATTAAAGAGTGGATGAAGTATTTTAGATCTGTGTGCAACCACTATGTGTGACACAGCTGCTTCATGGTTTTGTCACTGTATTATACTAGGAAGCCAATTCTTAAGATATGTTGGTGTTAATAATCATGCCTGCCAGAATTAACACACTGTGACTAAGCCTCCAACCAAACTCCTAGAGCAAGTACCCATGCATGTAATGACTTCCTACGCTGTCACTCATCCTGAAATACAGAGTCTATCCCACCACCAATCAAGTGGAAACTGGCAGAGATGATAGTCTGAGATGCTCTCTTTGAACTTGCAGAGACAAAACTGCAGTCCCTCTTTCAGCTAAAGCTGACAGAATGACCAAATAGTGCTTTGCTGCCAAGCAGAAGTGTTAATCTGTGCAAAAGCGCAGCTCAGGCAAGTCAAGTTAGTACTGTCAGAATGCCCCAGTGTTGTTACTGCAGTTACACAGAGTTCCTCCTGGCCTATACTTGAGCAATAGAAAATATTTTGAGATTTTCCTCTGTGAGATGCTGTGCTATCTTAGGCAGTGAACTGCCTGGTACATTCATCAAATATATACATAGTGGCTGATTCAGAAAGAGGGCAGTGACTGATTCAGAAAGACGTGAAGAAACTATGCTGCCTTACTTCATTTTACTACAGAAAAAATAGTGGGTTCTTTTCCACACCAGTGCGTGCTCTTCCACAGTTTCATGGAAAATGTTAGCTACAAAAGCCAACAGTCTAGTACATCTTCCTGTCTCCATTCCTCAGAATTTAATTCTAGTTTGAGTACAACAAAAATTTTAGAAAACTAGCAAGTCTCATGTTCCCAAAACTCTATCAAGAATACCAGACCACAGTAGGGAAGTATTTCCACTGAGCTAAGTAATTGGACATAAAATGTGTGATCAGAATCATACCTAACACCTCCAATACCAAAAAAATCCTCCAGTAGATGAAGTTTTAAGATTAGATGGAATCTAATTAGTCTGTCATTAAATAAAAGGTGATGAATTACATATGCTGCCTAATTGTTGTGTTAGAAACAATTACAAGTCAGGAGGGATGCTTTCAGCTTTGTCCTGCAGCAGTGATAACTTTTTCATTAGCAATAACCATACCTCACTAATCCCTTTGAAAATTGTAACTTGTTTTACAATGTTGTCAAGGTACTCTTGGCACACCTGTTTCAATATTTTATAATATGTTGACCTTTCTCTTCAAGAAATTTGAAATCTTATTTTTTGTTCTCAGTCTCAGCAATATCCTTTAGAACATACAGTATTTGAAAGGTGTTTGACAAAGGATGAACCTTTTGTTCTATGCTTGCTTGGTCTTCACCTAAGATAGGGGGATCCAGCTGCTACAGGAATACAGATCTGTAATAATAATGGATTCTTTGTTCTCTCCAGTGTTATGAAGATTCATGGTAGATCCTTTTAAACTGAAGCCATGTTGCTGGAGTTGAGTGTCTGGGCTCAGTTCCAGCAGCTTAGACTCTAACTCCCTGCTAATGCTGCTCAGCAGACAAAGCTAGTTATTACTGTGCTCTATTCTAGTGACTGCCACCAGATTAAATACTCGGGAGAAACTCGGTAGCATCCTTACAGCTTTGCCAGCCTTAGAGGCTTCAGGCTGGTGTAAACCTGCAGCCTGCACCACGACTAGCTCTAAGCTGCAATGCCAGTGCTTGTGACACCCTGGTGTTGAGCCTGAGCTGCTAACTCCAGGCAAGGTTTATAATCTCAAACTGTGCTGTGCTATGCTATCATCACAGGGTTGTTCATCCTAGACAAAAGAAGGTTAAGGAGGGCGGTCATCACGGATCTAGGGAGGGATTATAGTGAAGACAGGCTCTTCTTGAAAGTATACAATGAAAGCACAAAGATCAATGAGCACACATTGCAGCAAGGAACAAGAGTAATTCCTGGTGGATGTAAGGAAGAAAATTCTCACAGTGAAAGAGGCTCAGCCCTGAAAGAGGTTGAGTAGAAGGTCCCTGGAATCTCTGCCCTTGGAAACATTCAACGCTGGACTGGATGAGATGTGAGCTCACAACCTGCTCACAATTTAGAAATCGGTCCTGTTTGAAAGAAGTTTGGGCTCTAGGCCCTCAGATGTCCCCATCTCAAGAGTTCAGTGGGAAGGGGGCATTTCCTACATATCTCTCCCTCTGTCTCCTTCTGACAAACTGATTTCTATGTAAAAATACATTTTCCAGCACAGCAGGATTTAATTTAGGGATTGTTTTGTAATGGTAACTTCTTGTTGGTTGTTACAGTATGGATGCAAATTACCACTGTAATCCTGAGGAAAACAAATTGGTGAGGAAAAATGTTCTTGACCCTCCTGTCATGGCACAGAATTTCTACTGAACTGAAAAATAATCTGTCTTTGGTTGCCACCTGTAACCTGAGCTGACAGAAGCATGTCCAGTCATCTGGTTCCTCAACCTTAAGCTAGTGTTGCAGGACAGACAGTTTATTGCAGAGCTCAGGCCACTCTTCCAATGTACACATCCTGGCCTCCTGCTCTGGCCTGGGAGCAGAGGAAGTATCCACACACAGGAAGAAGACTGTCATTCCTTCATTTTTATTATGTTAAGCTAGTGGAGATCTCAAATTCCCTCTTCACACTCGAGATGCACGTTGACATCAAGTCAGAGCAGGAAGACACTCCTAACTTCATTTCAGCCATCGCCCCAAGTCTTCTCTGAGGGTGCATCCCCTCTTCAGGCTGCACTGTGATCTGAGAATTAACTAGAGAAACAGAGAAAAACTAGAGAACTTAAGTGAGGTAAAAAGCACCCGCACTGCAGGGAGTCACTCTACTCCCTTGCCAAAGGGGAAGTTCTTGAAGTTTTTGAAAAAAAAACATGGCAAGGCGTATCTATCTACCTATCTATCTATCTATCTATCTATCTATCTATCTATCTATCTATCATCTATCTATCTATCTATCCATCCATCCATCCACACATACTTCTGCTTTTCCAGTCTGTTTCCATTTCTCTGTCTCTAAGGCATTTCCTAAAACAGAGGTTTATACCATAGATTTATCTAAAACTTCCACAGCTCTTGATAGACTCTTCTTCCATGAATTTGTCCAGTCCCTCTGGGACACTGCACCAGCAGAACCAACATGTTGTAGTAGGGAATCCTGTAGGAAAACATAATTTCATTTGGTTTGTTTTAAATCTGTTACCTTTGGTTTATTTTAAATCTGTAATAAAATGAGCTTCTGTGATAAACTCCTGTTTCAAAGAATTGACTTGGTTGCAAACTACTTTTTGTGTCTCCCAGGCAGGGAGAGGATTTGGTTTTCCTAAATGAATCACTGCACTTATTTAGGAAGGATAACCCTAAGTTCCTCATTAAAATGACAAAAATATTAAACATTTTCAGGACTCTTTCATATCAGCAGTTCCATGGCAGAGTTTTATGCAATGCATTTTCTTAACATGCTGAGATTTTCACTGTTTCTTGTTAGTCCACAGTGGTTTCTGGGATGAGTAGAACAATTATGCCAGTCCCAAAATGCTTAGACACGTGAGAAATACTTGAATTCATCAGTATTTGACTAATAGTCTTAATTGAATTTCTGTTGACAGAAGGTGATATAAATTCTTTACACTTTCCATTCTTTCAACAAAGAGGCACCAAAATGGAGATTTTTGTTCTTTTTGTTTTGATTCTTTCTAGCTCAAGAATGACCATCTTCTAGGAAAAGTGCCAGAGAGATAATTCAATTTTATTTTCAACTTTCATGTGACAGTAGGAAAAAATGAATGGGGTAAAGATCCTTGTACATATCCTCTTATCCAAGAAGTGCAGTTCTTGATTATCCAGAGCTGAATGCCTTCTCTAACAGACTGAAATTACTACCATAACTCCTTAAAAATTCCACTGAGCTTTTCAGGACATGGGATCATGAAACAAATACTCATTTTCTTGTCTCTGCCTCCTTGTTGGGCTGCAATTCATTAATGAATCAAGAATCAATGTGGATCTACTTCCTTGCCAATGGGTAAGTTCTTCAATGCAACTCAGATGCAACTCCTGACCTAAGTGCCATGTTATTGACAGTGAATGTGGGGACAGCTTATGGCTGGCTATTATGAGAACAACGCTTGTACATACTGTTTTCCTCCTGACTTTCAAGCTTAATAAGAATGCTCACAATATAGCTCATCTCAGTGAAGTGATTATGTGTAATTGCATAATTACCTGTTACAGCTGTTTGACTTACTGGCACTTAAATTTATTAAACTAGTGTGACGCACAGTCACAAGTTAACTTAAAACAAGGAAACCTTAGAATGATCCCCCTTGAGGGTGTCTATGCAGGCATTGATACTGTGGTTGAACAAAAAGTGAAAAATGGACCCTACATCTTTTCTTGTACCTAGAGCTTCTACATAGTTTACTTTTAACTGGTAATGAGACACGGAATTATATTATAAACTCTGTAATAATCCTAAACAAAACAAAATACAAGACTCTGAAATTAATCTCCTGCTTAAGAATACTTGCCATGCTTCAAGTAGTAGGAAATGAAATTTCTTACAGGTAAATAATCATACATTTGTTCATGATAAATATTCCTCAGTGGTGGCCAAAGCTAAACTGGGATTTGGCTTTGAACCTGGTGGAATATTTTATTTTCCTCTAGTTTAAAATTCAGTGTTTGAGTCTTGTGCTCAGTCAACTATCCTGATATGCAAATAACTTTGATGGATTGACTTTTTCCTCCTACAGTGAACTCCCAAATAATATGAAAAGGCATAAGATTCAGAATACAAACTTTAATGAAGAAATTGGAAGGATTAACATAATGAATAGCAAGAAGGATTCTGTCATAAAATCTGTATTTTTGGAGACAGTCATAATCCTACAATTAGTTTACTGAAAAGAATGTGCTACTTAGTTTTGACTCAGAAAAGCACTATTTATGTACTTACTGTCTGCATCTGAAATTTGGTCTATGCATTTCTTCAAAGGAAAATGTCAAAATCCGCTCTTGCTGCAACAGCTGAACAAAGCCTCCGTTCTGTTTCCCCCCCAGTCTTCTCATGCTATTGAATCTTGTTACTATAAATAGCGGTTTGGTTACTGTGATGCATTTTACTTGTAATAGGGATATGCAGAGAAGTTCATGTCTGCTCTGTGCTCTAAAAATCTGAAAGCTGTTCCTGTAGTGAACAGTGTTGGAAGCCTAAATACTTTTCTATGAAGGAGAAAGTTTTCTGAGTTCCTACAGACTTCTGCCCTCTGAAGCTGAGTCTGGGGTAGCTTGTCACTTTGTACATTGAGGAAACAGCTTGCCTGGGTGGAAGTCTCTCCTTCTGAGAAAACTGCAAGAGGAACAGGAACATTTGACTTCCTCACGGGAGAAACTCTATGACCTCTAGCAATGTTTTCCACTCTTGACAAGCAGCAGCTCAAGCAGTTCCCTTAGAAAGTAAGAAAAGACAGAGATGTCCTTGAAACTGAAGATGCTTGTGCAAACTGAGAGTTGCTTGGAGAAGATGCCAGCCACCACAAGGAAAAGGCACCTACTATTTTATGATTATTATCTGTTATTTCATATTAATTTATTTTTTTATATCTTAAAACATATTTTCATGGAATTAGCTGATAACCACAAGAGGGTCTATTAATCTAATAAGGTATTACAGTGTGTAATACTGCATGCAGTGCTTTTCTCCCAAGGTTTTATCTATTCTCCAAATTTTCTTTTACTCTCCTAAGGGGTAATTTGAGGCATTCTGCTACATTTGTGTGCCTCAGATGACCAGGAGTTTTTAATGCTTCTTTTGCTGACACAAACCAACTGCTTTAATAGAGTGCTTCAGTCCACTGTTTAACACTGAGACATTGTAAGGTGCATGTCAGTGTCTTTTGTCAGCTACCTGGCTAATGCTCTATAAATGAGATTTTTTATTAGCTATGTGCTGATAGTGAAGCGTGTGGGTTTTTCAGTGTGTTTGAAAAATTAACAGAAATAGTTCTGAAAGCATCACAATTTAAGACTGCTAAGACAGCAAAATAAGGCGGTACTCCCGAACTCTGAAAAAGAGATCATCAGCAAATGAGAATAGCAAAATCATTCTATTTTTTGCAGAAAAAGAAACTGGAAGAACAAGAATCAAAATGTTTCAATGAAGTTGGATGAGTCAATTTTTTTATGATGAGGCGTTTAGATATTGTGCTCTATAAGAGTTGTCCTTTGCAGATTATGAACCGAGAGATAAGTAATATATAAATATTTGTTATTCTGATATTCCACCAATGACACTGTTTAGTAAGTTAAACAGAAATTTAGTTTTTACTTACCAATAACATAAAGGCTCCTGTGGCACTGAGCAGAGAAGATTGTTCTAGTTTAGTGCATGAAAATACAAAAAAACCCCAAACATCTAGAGATCAGTATTTTTCTTCTCAGATCCAGGTTTTTTCCATTGTCAAAATAATTTAATTGACTTGACATCTCTGTAAAATTCTAAAATTTGTAAATAAACTACTATGCATGCCTGGATTCAAATATCTTGAAATGGATTTCAGATGACGTCTTAAAGGTTTTTTTAAAGAAGTATTATAGCTGGGACTCAGTGAGATATTTATCAATGGCACCTCCTACTTGAAAAGCAGTAATTCTGCAGCAATAGTAAAGCTCAAACAAAACCACTGGTATGATGCATCAAATATATATTTTATCTTTTTTTATAATAGTGCTGACTTTTTCAACTCAGGAAAGCTTGGTGTGAGGTCTTTCAATAGGCTAGTAAAAGTGATACCCTGAGAACCTGTGATTATCCCCTTTAAAGAAATGGACGCCGTTTTGACTATATTACAACTTTTTTGTTTTCATTAGGTCTCTATAAATTAGCCAGCTTTTGTTAGACCCCTTATATTGAACACATAGCTGGTATGCTGTTAATATGCTTTCACAATCAAATATATGAGTCTCCAAATAGAGATCCTAAACTGTTCTTTGACTTCGTTGCACTGAATGACTGCTGCTGAGTTCAGCACGGTTTATGGTACACTTGGGGCAATAGAGATACTTGAATGCCTTCTATCCTAACTTTTTAAACGGAGAATCTACATTAATCCTTCATGGTCTGCTGGGACAAGGCTCAGGAACTAGTTATGTGATTGCTGGGAGACCAAACCACAGCAAAAGTACCTTGCAGTTACTGACTGCACAGATCCACTCTGGACTGCACTGCACTGCTCTGGGAATCAACCGACAAAGACTATCTTAAAACTCTCCCCAGGAGCATGGTTTTGGCTGCTTCCATGCTGGGAACTTGTGTCTAACTAGAGATTGAAAAGCCTGCTTCTATTGTGCAGATGAGTTCTTCATCTTGATACTGAGTAGACAGCTCAGGGAGTTCACAAAGGGAATTGTGATCTCGTTCTTCTCATCTGACAGAACAGAGGAAAGAACTCCTTTAAATCCAGAAACTGCTTGAGGATGAAAAGAGGAACTGCACACTGAGGATTAGAGGGTTTCTCTGGTCAAAGGACTTATTTTTTTGCAAAGCTTTTCCTACTTTGGGAGCTAAACACCATACAGGGTGCTAGCCTGCTTTGGTACTGATGTGCAGTCACACACATTATTGTTTGAATATGTGACCATCATAAATGTGGGGGGAAAATTTCCATCAACTTTGAGAAATTAGCTCTTCTGAAACAGCCCAGAGCTTGCTTTACCATGTTACCAGCAGGGATTCACCTCAGCTTGGCCACAGAGAACGCAGTTGCTGCTCCCTTGGCCAACCTCCAGTCTCACCATTAATTCAGGGCATTTCACCGGTGCACTTTCTGCATTAGGAAAAGATAAGCAAATGTAAAAAAACTAGAACACATTGAAGAGCTATCCAAATTGCATATTTTGTCCAAAATTATCACCCTCTTGCTGTGTGGTTATTGCAAGCTAATTAATGCAGAGTCCAGAGAACAATTAATGTTCTTCTGAGAAAATAGTGGCACCCTAAACCGCTGTATCGCACCAAACCTGAAATCAGAATAAAAATAAAAATTAAAAAAAAAAAAGAGGTTTTTTTGCAAAGCTCTTACAGTAGATCCTGCATCAAGAAGTTCCAGAGCTGGCACACCTACTTAAAAGCTTCTCTTTTAACATGTTCTTGATAAAGAAACCTTTTTCTTGGAGATATCAGAGATTGACTGGCTGTTACAGTACTCCAGTGCTGCTCAAGAAGTTAACCAGAAGCTGGATCACCTTTATTGGAAACCCAGAGAGGTAACAAACAGTCAAATATGTTGAAATTGAACTTGCCAATATCTTAAGCCAAGACCAAATATGTTAGCATCATTAAAATATTTTCTTGCATAAATGCTATTGGCAGAGCATCTGCAAATCTCATGCAAACGTCTCTGTAAGTATTCAGGGCTGGATTTTTAAAATTTGAGCCTACTAGAAATTTTTGTGGGTTGTAGGGATGTATGGCAAAGCAATAAGAAAGGGATATCAAGCCCTTCCACTTACACTGGTTTTAAAAGCAATCATGCAGTTCAACTCTTGATATGATAACAAAGTATTTTGCACTGTTGTCTCATGATTTTGACTGTGAGTACATTTTCCAGACTGCTGGGCAAAGGCCAGTACATTTTAAGTTATGGTTGCTCCTTCACATGCAGTTAGGTTTTAACAAAACACACTGAAATTAATTACCATTAAAGCATCAATTTATTCACATTAAAGCCTTTATTAGCAATGCATTCCCATATAAACTAGGAATTTCCTTCTTGCCATTAAATTTCACTGGTATCCTTTTATAATTTTTTACTCAATGTGGAACACATGGTCTTAATGGGACTATAATTAGCTATTGAATTTAGTTGTATATACTAAGAATGAATATTTTCTACCCATCTGTAACCCTCTATAGTTTGACAAACAGAATCTTTTTTGCTTGAGAAAATGCAAACAATTGGCTTTTTAGAGGCTCCTTATATGTCTTTCTGCAAGCGACAGATTTACATCTTAAAGCACTTCATTATTCATATGATGTTTAAGCATGAGAATCATTCTATTAAAGTCATTACCAAAATTAGCACTTGCTCAAGTGTTTGCCTGAATGTCATTTCAATTAGGAGAGCATTGTATACAGGAGATAGGTGACAGACATAGTTTGCCCTCCCACTAGCCTCTCATTTCTTCCTCATCTCTGCACCTAAGGGCTGGGCTTTGTGTTGGCCTAAGGATGTCTGAAAAACATCTGACATTGCCTGTGTGTACTAAGTGCCAGCACACAGGAAGTGAGGTTACTCTCCTGGCTGGTGTCAGTTCTATCGGATAGGGAGATGATGAAAATGAACCTAGATTTTCTTTTTCACTTGTGAAACTCCTGAAGTTTACAAATTTCTTGGAAAAAAAAAATGCTGGCAGCAGCTTCCAGAGTAAATTTCTTTTACAGTTATCAGCTTTAAGTTTTATGTGCACCTGAATTTTCAGAATAATATTTTGGCCTCCTTAGAAATTATAGGACATAGGCTAATGGCTTCAAAAAGGCTAGGTTCTCACCTGTACTACTCCAAATCCTGTTCAAATAGAAACACTTCTGTGCTTCAATATTTAATATATTGAGAATAGGTTTCAGTAATAGCATATTAAAATTAAAATTAGTCTAACATTTTAGTCCTCTCTGTAGAAGAAATTAATTTAAAGAATAAGAAAAGCATGAGTTTCTACTTTTTTATACATAATTTTATATCAGTGAGAATATTAATGACAATCTATAGTAGGTATGGGTATTTGTGAATACATTTTTCTCTGAGGTCCTACTCCTGAAGTTTTAATGTATTACCAAAAACACTTTTCCCCTTAAATTTGCCTTCAAGCTCCAGATGTCATGTGTGCCTATTGGCAAGCATTTCTTTTGTTATGCCCACCAACTGTAACAGGCTTATTTGTGGATTAGCTGTGTCTCAGCTGTAAAATTAATTCAGGAGCACAGCCTGTTGTTCCAAACGAAGCCGTAACAGAAGGAAATGTTGTTTCCATGGGTTTGTCTTTTAAAGATTTGTATAATTGGTTAATGCTGTTCTGTCTTTTTGTTTTTTGGAGACAATTAATCAATACTTTGTCATGTGTAACTTTTATTTTCTATTTTCAGTACATTGCAATATACAAACAGCAAAGTCAGATGATCAAGTCCTCTAGTATGCAAGGAACCAGAGAGCCCTAATTAACTGATCTTATTGTATAGCAGATTTAGCAATTAATTTTGAGTCACACACCCCTGAACTGAAGACTTCAGTTTTCAGCTTTCTGGATTTTTAAAAATTTAAATCAGTTTTTGCAGAATAAATGTATATTTTCACCTTTTTTTGCCACTCTCAGTAAAATAGGAGGCAGATGGCTCAGTGCTTAAAGCCCTGCTCTTGTACTCAGGTGCTGTGGGCTCTGTTCTTTGGCCAGCGTTTCTGCCTGAATGTGCAAAGACACCACAAGATGTGGGGAGAGAGTTGAGACTTCCTTTATGGATATTTTCTTAATGCACCACATATGGTTTTTTGGACATCCCAAGCCTGTCCTCAGTTTTGCCATGTACTACTCTTAACTGGAAAAAAAAGCTCCCTGCCAAAAGCAGTGAGGAGCCTTTCAGCTGTAACAGGCTGTGTAGGCACCCAGAGCCAATTTCAGTGCAGAACCCACAAGAGATGAGTTTAAAGTACTTTGGACTTACATAGTTGAGCAATTAGGTGCTCTGTGGACACCACCAAGCTGCAGCAAGGTGCTGTACCCACAGTGCTGATGGCCTGCTCCGCCTGGAACAGATGCTGCCAATCAGCCTGTGCACACAGGGCTTTGCCTTCAGCCTGCTCAGCTGCACAACACAACCTGGTGACAGAGGGCAAATGCTTTCCTCCAGCTGAAGCAGTGAAAAGCTAAGCTTTGAACACAAACAGGACTAACTGTTGCCAGAGCCAATTTAGTGCTGAATTAAGGCAGCTCAAGGCTTTAAATGGCTAAAGATGACCATTGGGTAAATTTCTTCACTCCTTTTCCTTCTGCCAGTGCTCAACCCAGTTCCTCATGCAAGTTTTTAGGAAAATAGGAGACAAGTGCTTTGCAAAGGAAAGTAGCTGGAGTGTGAAGGTTCTTTCTATCTATTTGTTATGACAAGGATCATTTTTACACACACAAAAAGCAAAATGGATGATACTTGCCTTTAGAGGCATTTCCCCCATTATTAAGTAAGTTTCCCCTTGCTCAGCTAACACATGCTGTATTTTTAACTATGGTTCTTCCTCCATTTGTCATATAGCTTGTACTAGGGCAGAAGGCTGGCACCAGCACACTCCTGGAGTGAACCTCACCATCTAATCACTTTTCTGTTGTGATGTGAAGGCCCTTTTAGTACACTGGGTCTTTGTCTTAAACCAAAAGCTACCATTTTTGAAAAAGTTGCTCTCACTTCTGACCAATTCAGCCTGACTACCTTTATACCTGCATAGCCTTGAGCAGTAATCCCCATTAGGAATAGTCCACATGGATGTTCTGTGAAAAGAAAAAAAAAACACTGAGTAGCTTCTCTATGCCTTCTTTAACTGAGTTGCTGCAAATAATCACTTGAATGAAAACTGGTGAACCTGTAGATTGCCCTCCAGAAGTAGCCCAGATAAAGTACAGAATTACAGAAGGCTACCTGGGAAAGAAGGGACTGTCTAACGTCTGTGTGGCGGGGCATATCCACCTGATGGAGCTTGGGGGATAGAGGTTAATTATATGGAGGAACAGGGGATACTCAAAGCTCTTCATGCTTCATGAGGCAGGAATTGAGGGACAAAACAGAGTGGAGTGGAGGAAGGATAATTAGAGGGGCTTCCAGCAGAACACAAAGGAGTGGAATGAACTGCAGTGTTTACTTTCTTATAAAACAACAAAAAAAAGGTGAATGGCTGTCCAGTTGATAATTTAATGGAAGCTAGCAACTTCATGAAGAAACCTTCATGGTAAAGCCAAGTATGAGCTAAACTTCCTCCGTTGTTATTTTGTGCCATCTTGCAATTTCCTCTTAGATAGAATTTTTTTTGATATCTTCATGTTCAGTCAGGGTATATTTAACACTGTGAGTTAATGAAATGAAGACATACTCTTAGTCTAGTTCAGATTCCTGATACTCAAGTGAACCCCAGTCCCCTGGGCTGCAACAATTGTATAATGATCATTGACAACAGGGCTCAAGGTAATTTAAGAACAGCACAGGGTACTCCGAGGCGAGTTATTAGAACTAGGCATCTTTTCAGGTGTTCATTAAGCATAAATAATAATAATTATGGCAATTATACATGTAGTTCAAGAGACTTGACTGGCTCTCACTTGCACAGGAGGAAAAGCCCTAAAGCTTTCCCACTAATGTATTCATACACACTTTATGTAACATAAACCAATGAAAACTGATTTATACTCTAGCGTCTCCCTCAGGCCCTGACCCAAGTCTTTAAACCACATGTCACAAAAACAAAAGCTTCACTTTATCTGACTAGCATAGGCAAAATGGGAAACTGTTGCCTATGATAAAGGCCTTAATTTCTGTTCTCAGTATGAGGACGCTGGTGACACGGCTATGTCTACCAGGAGAGGACAGAAATGCTACTTCTGTCTACAGCGCTCAGACTGGGTGGTGTTGGACTAAACCCCAGACTTCTGTCTGCTGGCCAGTAAAATAATGTCACTGCCTTTGTACATTACACAGTGCAAGGTGTAGCTGCTTGCAGATCTTCAGGACATAGAAGAGCTAAATGGCTGAAAAATCTTTATTTTTCTACAAATATTGCATCTTCCCAACACAACTGTGTGAGTACAGCTGAATCACAAGCATCTCTGTAACAGGGGTATAAAATGACTCAAATAAGAGGCATCTGAACACATTGAAGAATCTCATGTATATGTCAGAATTTCATTTGTGGCCTTGGTTTTGACTATATGTAGGTGGAAAGAAAAATAAGTTTTGTAGGCTTCTACATTAATTAGATCAAGCCCTAAATTACACTAACAGAGTTCCTGTTCCACAAAAGAATGAAGCTTTTTCTCTGACAATCTGTCATGATTATTTCTTGAAATAATTATTGTCTCCATAGTGATGGGTTTTGTAAATTCACCATGCAGTACTTCTCACATACATTCTATAATTGCTGAGATTGAAGTGTCCAGGGCATAATGATTTTGCTGCCAACATTAAATTGGCAAAGGGCAACAAATAAAAATGTAAAACTACACAACAATTCTGCAGTCTTCCATTGTAAAAATACGCACTCCATTCCCATTTAGCTTCTGATAACTGCTGTTAGGAGAAGAATTTAATCCCAGGATTTTTTTTCAGTTAGACTATGAGAGGTATATGAAAGAGAAGCTATAACTTTAAAGAGTAATTTAAGACAGTGTTGGGGGTTAGATTCGGTTTTTTCCTTATAGAATTTTTCCCCATAAAGTCGCTAGGAGACTAATTACGGTGTGCTTATGGGTGCTTGACCAGAACAAAAGAAATGGCCAAAGGAGAGTGCAGCACTGGACTACACCCTTTTCTGGTGTCTGAGAGTTTTTCTCTCCAAAGGAAAAAAGAGATACCGCGAGGATTTGGGCAGGTAAAGGGCAGGAGTAGGGGCAGCTTTGGGCTCTTGCTCTCGGCATCGGAGAGAGAAGGGTCAGGCTGCTCTTGCTGCAGGAGGAGTTTTCTCACTGCCATCACCGGGTCCGTTCCTGAGGAAATCTCCCATCATCTCCTCGTGTGCCCAGGAGCTCTGAGCTCGTCTCCTCCTGCCCTGCTGGAGCTGGGCCGGCCCTGTCCCACCGCCGCTGCTTTCCTTCGGCACCGCTTTGGATACGCTGTGTCCCTGCACTGCCCGGCCCTGCCAGGACATCCCTGCCGTTCCAGCTACCACCGTGGAGCTTCTGGTACATCCCACCCACCAGCCCGGGATTCTCCACCGTTCCAGCTTGGTGCTCTCGGAGCCCTGCACCGAGACCAGACTGCCCCGGGTATTTGTGAAACAAAAGCCCCCTCGAGGTTCCTGGTTTTGTTTATCATTAATGCTGTAGTTGTTGTTGTTTGTTTGCCTTGTTATGCATACCAGTAAAGAGCTTTTATTCCTATCCCCATATCTTTGCCTGAGAGCCGACTTAATATCAAAGTTTCAATAATTCGGAGGGAGGGGGTTTGAATTCTCCATTCCAAAGGGAGGTCCTGCCCTCCCTAGCAGATGCCTGCCTTTTCTAATCAAGATAGACAGGTTGGATGACTCCAAACTGCATTAGGAGGAGCCATTCAGGTTAGGACAAAGGCTCTATGTTTCCTTACTGAAAGGCTGGGAAGCAAAAGCATTTCACTGTATCTGAAGGATTCATTTTACTTCTTTTCAGTTCTTGCATTCAGGTTTTCTATTCTTCTGTCCTCTTGGCAAACAGCATGACAAATACTTTTATGTAACAGAATCTTATTTTTCTAACTCTTCCAGTAACAACCCTTAAATCAGCTAAGACAATTTCATAAAGAACTGGGCATGGTCTACTCCTGGCCAGTCTATTTTCTAGCATATACAACAAAAATTATAATGCATGTTTTAAGGTCAGCCCCAGCTCCCTCTTTGACCCGCTCAAAGAACTGTTCCAGAAGGTATGGAGACACCTCCCTCCAGAAGGACTGAGTCCCTCATCAAGAAGGAAAAATTAAGACTGCATCTTCCAGAGGTTCAGCAGGATTATACATTACTGTCATGCTGTTTTAGAAACTGCAGCACTTACCCCACATCCACCGGAGGAAATCCACAGAAGTGAAGATAAAAGGAAACATCATACTCCATTTTTCAATCACTAGAATTAACTTTCAACACTGCAAGTAGTATGGGAGAACTCTGTGTCCAACAAGATTTTAAATAGAAATTATTGAACTGAAGAATTACCTGCATGCATGAATTGCATTGCACTTCTCTGGTTTGAGACAAATCTAGCAGTGATATGCACCAGTTAGGTGCTCTCAAAAGGTAAATTCATGCTTATTCCTGTTATAAAAATAATGATCAAAGTACAAGTCGTTAGTTCCCACATAAAATATGATTAAACTAGGAGTTCACTTTTCCTTACTGCAAAAGTGTTTGCCCCTTCCCTCTGCTTTATCTAGTGTCAACAATACCCTCTCAACAATCTAATTCTCCTGGGAAAGGACTGGTTGCAGAAATTAGGAACTGGATAGCAATTCAAAGCTTTTAGTTGGCTGACAGGTTTTCCACTAAAGAAAATGATAAGTAACTTTCAGTGTGAATATTGTTCTGCAGCAAGCTCATTTAATGGACCTTCTAGGTTGCTGTAAATCATCAGATGTCACACTCTAGGTGTGCAATGTGCTATAAAATGTATCTGCATATATATAAAGATCTACCTGTCAATTAAAAAATTGCACTGATTCAAAGGTTTGATATAAGCTTAATAAAACTTAATAATAAATCAAATAAAACTTAATGAAGCATAAGCTTCTTTGCCTTTATTATATATTATTCATTATATATTTTTAAAATGAATTACTCTGGTAGTCAATAGGTAAAAAAATATGTTCACTTGTAGACCAATATGCAATATAATACCTTACAAATTAATTGCATAGGAACAATTTTTCACAGGACTCTACCCATAGATTAACATTTTTGCTACTCTTTTCTCCTACAATAGTTCATGAATTATCAGAAGGAAGATTTATTCTGTCATAAGATTGACCAAGAGCAAAATATGAAGAAAGAAACAAGCTCTCAGTGTGTGAATTTCTCACTGAGTTTCATTTTTGGTGCATGTAGCAAGCTGGATTTCCCTAAATTATATTGAATTCTACAAATATATTAACGTTTTCTCAAAAAGTTTTTTTTTTTTTAACTCTGATTTTCTGTGGGTGGATGTTCCCTTCTTGATCCATATCAGATGGAGCCTTTATTACCCTCAGCTGTTCTTTGCTTTCCTCTGCTACTCCCCACCTCACTACTGAAAAGCTTCTAGGAATCCAGCCTAGGTTACCTCAATCAAAACCAGCTGGATTTATAGAAACTTCTTTCATCAATGACTTGATTTAAAGTAACTGACTTTGGTCATCATGAGTTGGGAATTCACACATTTTCTTTTATTGGGTGGGGGGAGCAAGGGGTAATCTACAGTAAAGGGCACTGAACAACCAAAGGTGGAAATTTCTTCTGCAAAAACATCAGCTCCTGATGTGTAAATCAAAGTATCCAGACACATGCAGGGGCTTGCAGTCATGTTTTAACATTGAGTCGACATTTAGAATTGATCTAGCTGGGAAATAAACCATCTTAAACCACTGGGGCTTCGAGTGAAGGAGGATTGAAAGGAAGAGCAAGAACACAAGAAAATAAAGGCAAAAGATTAGAACAACAGGCTGACCTTGTCCCTGTCTTCATTCTCTTCAGTCTTGGATCTGGGTACACAATGAGCTCCTTCAGAAAGGTTCATGTTCTAGCCATGGCACTCACATAAAAATACCAACAACCAGAGGGATCAAAGGACAAAAGGATGCAGTGGAAGACATTAAGTTAAAGCTCCAGAATGCCTTGCTATTATCTCCTTGGCAATGGCAAGTTTCCTCCACTGCAGAACGATAGCATGACAAAAGGATGTTTAATTCCTCTGACAGGCATATTTTGAAAAGAGATTGATTATAATTTTCACCGAAAAATATTGTGTAAGAGTGTTGTTTCCTTGACTACTTACTCAAACAGCAAAATGGTCACCAAAGATGCATAATATTGCTCTTTCCTGGGTCAGCTGATATAATGAAATGAAAATGAATAATACATTTTAAATATGAATTTTAGTCAACATTCAAACATACTAGAATTAATGAAATCTTTGAAATCTTTTGGAAGTGGCTGATTATTTAATGAGACTCAGAAGACAGATCAATGTAATGCAAGAATTACTCATGATATTAATTATTTAGTTCCAACAATCCAGCAGCCTTTTTTTTTTGTGGTCAGAACATTGAAACAATTAGTGAGTTGCAGCTGCAATGACTAGGGATTGCAATAAAGTAAGCATTCACCTTTAAATGGAAATTCAAGAGACAGGAAACGTTTGTGGTAGAACAGTCTAATTTCAAAGAAATTATTTGGTGTGTTAGAATGACATCTAGTGACTAGTTCAGGATCTAATGCTGAATTATAAAAATAGAAACAAAGAATTAATTTAATCTTCCGATTCTTTATTTGCTGCCCGCTAATGAAAGACAAATATAATGAACAGTAAATCTATCCAGAGACAGTAACACTTCAAAGAAAATCAAGTTAAATTAGGGTCAAAGGCAAACAGTGCAGTATCTTAAGGGGGAAAAGCAATAAAAAGATTTTATGTTTCTGAGATCCTAGGAGGTCAAAATTATGATTGCATCACACTCTTCAATCTGAATTTATTCTTCAGGAAATAATTTTCATTTTGTATGGAACAAATTCAGTGAAAAAATTTTTAAAAGCCCTTTAAAATAGGTTCCTGATCATAAATGTAAATTCACCTTCATTGTGAAAAAGGTTTGACAGAAGCCCAAAATATCCCTTTGGAATGATAATCAGCAGCCTTCTCTTGTTCTATGTAGTCCAGCTACTGACTTACATAGCACAGTGCAACCGGAAAAGAGTTCAAAATGTATCTTATGTTCATTTAATATTCACATATTTGATCAATCCTAACAAGATGCAAAATTTTATTTTCCATGTCTGATACTACAACTGCAACCTCTTAAGAATGGAAATTTTAGAGGGAATGGAATGGTAGTGAGATATAAACTAATTTCTATGGCCAAAAATGAAGACTAAACTTAATTTTTAACCTTATTGTTCATTTTTATTTTCATTAAGTATATAATTGCCTGAAAAAGATTGAACTGTGCTCTTTTCACTGAAATCTGTGAGAACATTCATTAAATTAAAATTATTTTCTTCTTCTGAATACACATCAGACCAGTGTTCCTAAATAAGGAGAATGCTTCCCTTATAGGATAGGACACCTGCCAGAGCCAAAGTTTTCCTCTGACAGTAAGCTTCATTTCAAAAGGAAAATTAACTCTCTAATATCAGTGTTTCAAAGCAAATTGTGAGAATACAATGGACATAGAACCATTGCACATATATCTGTCTCAATCTGTGAAGAACTGAAACAACAGTGGTGAGGTACAAAGGTCAGTCATGATATTCTAAAGGTCACTGTTACGTGTTTTAGTGCTCATGACAGTACAAGGGAAAGAATATACAAGAGAGGTGCTGTTTTCTGATTCATAGAGTACTTGTAGTCTGATTCATAATGAAAATGTCTCAGGGATAAATTTATAATGCATAGGAAAATATGCTGAAGTTACAGAAGACCATGAGGACTGGTTTTGTGTTCCCCAGACAGCTTATCGTAATTTCAGGTAATGTTGTACTAACTTCAAACTTGGAAGCACTCAACTGTACAGCTACATCTGGTGTTGCTAAATTAACTAAAGTGTCGTACTTTGCCCTGAAATTGGTAAACTCTACAGCATCTAGATTTTACCTGAGATCTTCCTTAGTGAGTGAAATACATGTTCTGCTCTGGATCTCCCAAGCCTTTTGATAATGCATTATTGTCCTATGATAAATTTCAATCTCTCACTATTTGTTTAAGATGTGGAGATATTACCAGTTGCTACTGTGGTTTTGGTACTGGATTTCTTGCAGGTTTGCATCTGATGTGGTTCAGCAATCAAGACTACCCTCACTGTTCCCAGCACTTTCTGGTTAGTTTTATCTGGGAATAATTTGTGGAACTCAACCATATAAAAACCTTGGGGAAACATTTCATTTCTGAACCCCATTTTGTGTCAAGATCCTAGCTACTAGGCACTGGAAAGGGTTGGATAATTTAGGGCATCCTCAGGAAAACTTGGTTACACACCTATTGACCTTCATAGTGAAAAATTAGTTATTTAGGGACTTCATGTGTTCTAGGGTTAGGCTGTGGGTGAATTGAGATTCTAAATTCTCATCATGTTTACACCCTGGTAGGACTGCTGGAACAGTAAGATATCAAGTTCCTTTGGCAAATCCAACCTCTATTATTTCTATACCTCAAATTTCCATCTACGGACGAGGAAGAAGTGTAAAATGTAGGACTACCAAGGATAAATATATTGAATAACTGGCTACACTTATGTACAGCAAGTCTGGAAAAACAATATGTGCTTCAGACAGAGGGCACTTTGCACAGTCAGTGCACATAAAACTTTTTTTCACCCTTACTAATTTCCTAATTGACAGCATTGAACACTGCAATGTATGAGAGACAAAGAATTTACAAATGAATAGGCAGGAACAGAGAAAATGAGATTTGAACTGGAAGCCTGGAAAGAATATATTGTTATTGTGTGTATTTTAATGTTTGGTTTGATTCACTTTGTGTGAGCATTTCTTGCAAGGGACCAGTGACAGAAAAGGTCAGAAAATGTCAGTGTCAGAGAGTAAGGGTCTGATCTGACAGGCTTTCACAGAAAAGATAGTGTTCTGTGTTAAAGGCGTAGGAAGAAAACCCCTGAAAATTACAGTGAAAACATCCTAGGTTTCTGTTCTGCAAGCCTAAAGCTGAACTTAATGGAAAATGTTTCCCATGGAATATTAAAACTTCATGATACAGATACTGATGAAATCAAGAGTTTTTGTAAAGCTTTTTAAAATATTTACTACACACTGCTTACCAAAGAGTTTGTTCTACTACCCAGTATGTCTACACAAATTCTAAAATGCATTTTCAGCGGGATATTTGCATGCACTGGCTGGCTTCTGTAGGGGTTTGGATAATAAACACAAAGAAATTAGTAGAGTAACACTATGAAAACGCAGAGGCAAAAGAGCATCACAACATTTTGCTCATCTACCCACCTAGCTGCATGACAAGATGACTGCAGTGCTCAGCATTGTGCTGATAACCAACACAGCAGTGTATCACACTCCATTTTACAGTAAGAAATGTTTTAAATTAAAATCACTCTTGAATATATGTGCAATTGGTATAAAATGTCTTTTGAGGAATCTCTGGGTAATCACCATGTCTGGAAACTGCGCTGACAAAAAGTGTGCTGTGTTGTTACAGTGTCTAGAAGAATTCCATGAAGCTTTCCAGTTCCTCAGCTAATTCTTTTCTGCAGTTCCAGCAAGAGCATATGAAGAAGCTTGACTTTTACCCAATTTCAATCCCGTGCTGATGGCATCAAAATGAGCTGACGAAACACCTGCAACACAGATCACACTTGGGAACGTGCCAAGGCCCCTTCGAATGCAAACCTTGCCTACAATACATCAGCTGCGTGTATTGCCCGCCTTAACTCAGAGCACTGACCTGTTTCTCCCGAGGCAGGATTTCCCAGGGGCATCACCCGCCTGCTGCTGCGTGCTAGGTGAGAGCAGCAGGGGGCTGTGGCCCTGCGCCGTGTTGCAGCAACACGGGGTGAGGTGAAGGCGTGGGTGGGGGGGAATCTAGCAGTACAGACAGCACTGAAGCTCTCTTTATGCTTCTGAAGCCTGACAAGTCCCCAGCAGACAGAGAGAACTGACTCTTTATTTCAGCCATGATCCCTTCTTTAGAAAGAATGCTGGAGTTAATCACAGAATTATGAGGTTATTTAGGTTGGAAAAGACCTCTAAGATGATTGAGTCCAACCACTAATCCAGCACTGCTGAGTCCACCACTAAATTGTCTCCAAGTGCCACATCCACACGTCTTTTCAACACCTACAGGAATGGTGACTCCAGCACCTCCCTGGACAGCGTGTTCTGATGCCTGACCACCCTTCCAGGTGAAGAAATACCTAGTTCTAAACCTTTCTCGGTGCAGCTTGAGGCCATTCCTTCTCACTCTATTGCTTGCTACTTCAGACAGGAGGCTGATTCCCACCTCACTACAGACTCCCTTCAGGAACTTATAGAGAGTGATAATACACTTTATAAAAAAGGATTCTGAGTAGTTACTAGAAAACAGGCACACGTAACTTATAATATAAGAGATTCTATATTTATCTGTTTTGATTTTTTGTTGTTTGTCTTCCTCAGACAGATACAAACTACTGAGTTACTGAAGTCTGAAGAGAGTAGAATATAATCCAGAAGGCTCATGTTAATAAATTCTGAATTGACAGCCTAGTGCTGGCATACAATGTGGGCCTCTGCTCTCTGCAGTGCCTTGCTGAAATCAGCTAGACTGTGTGTGGGTGTATAAAGCTAAAATTAGGGGGTTTTGACTGCCACAAAAAGCAAAGTGAGTGAGTGGGTTTATCCCAATTCCCTGCAGATAATTCATTATGAGGATTTACCTCCTTTAAGGTCTGGAGTCAGTATAGGATTTTATTGGAAATTTTTCTGACAGTTCATGTAAAGGTCTGTTTTATTGTATATTTTGGTCTTCTTACAGTGCTAGATTTTTTTTTTTTAGTAAGCTGAAAGGAAATTAATGACCTGAATTATTTTTATTCTCTGACCATGGAAAACGCTTATTGCATGATTATTGCACTAAAGTAAAAGATTGCTAATATCCTGGGCTTATATATATTAAAAAGATTTGCATATTCTTCATATTTTACAGGAGAACAAGATCAGCTTCATTGCACCACAGTACTGCAAAGCTATTTTGCTCTACAGGCAGGCAAGCTGCTTAGCTGCAGCTGTTTTAAATCACGACTTCACAGTTTCTTAACTCAGGTGGGAGCCATTTGAAAACTTGCATGAAAAGTGAAATAAGGTAATAAGCATCACATGCCAGGCTGTACTTTATGTTCAGCATCTCAAACAGTTTGAAACAAGTAATATGTGATTTTCTAGTTCCCATGTCAAGTAAAAACACTGTAATTGAATCTTCTTAGAAAACATCTGTCTTCATTAATTTCAGCCAGCATATGCAGATTTGTCAATTATCTACAGGTAATACTCTAATCAGAACCACATTGAGTTGCTTCCTGAGATTCTTCTTGTTTCCAAATCTTGATCCGTGCATAAACATGGTTTTGGACAGATTTTCTGTGACTGTAATTAAGGGATCCTCTGTGTGTTTATACCTGCAGCTACAACAAATATATAAGAAGAAGTATAATTTCTCTCCTCTTTTTTTCTGCCTTAATCTGTCTAGGAATGTTATGCATTTCTAAACTGAAATACAGATGTAGAACCTGTCACTTTCCATGAAGTGTGTTCATCTCTCCATATGTGATTTTTAAGTCAGACTGGTTTTATTGAAAAATGGTGGGATCCAACGTGACTGGGAATTGAACGTGTTTTATTTCCATATAATGACTAAGAGCAATCCTTGTGTAAGGTTGTATCATTTAGATATAATCAAAATCTGTGAGCCAGCTACTTAAAGATAATCACTGGAGCTGGCAGCTTTCCTTTAATCTGATAATGGATTCAGCTCTTGGACTACCTTTAACAGGTGACAGATACCAACTGAGCAAACTTCATCTGAGAAATATTGATTCTCTTGTGTACTATGGATGTAATGGAGGTAAGGCTAAATTCGCTTGTTTTGGTAAGTAGAGTGAACTGTTCTAAATGTAATATTCCCACTTTCTGTGACAAAGAGAAATGTACTTTTAGTGAAGCAAGCAACACTAGCACTACTGCTGGTATCTCATATCTACCCTGCTATGTCAGAGGAAATTGGAAGATGTTTCCCTGCAGAGCATGAGCAGGAGCACATCTCCAGCTCACTCCCTGCTCTAATGGAGAGCGAGCGAAGGGAGGATGTATTCTTCTTTTCTTTGGAATTGGAAGTAATTCCATAGAAATTAATGGAGCTTCCCAGCACAAGATTAATGTGAAAGAACCAGGCCTAGAGGTTATAAATTAAGTGTAAGTGAAATTCAGAGAGAGAGAGGTTTGTGCCATAAGAAGCCAAATAAAATGTATTCTACTCAACTGGCTGAGAACAAAAATGAATCAAAACATTAATGAATACTGCAGACCAAGAAATAGGTTCTGCTTCAGCGCCTCTTTCTTTCCTCTTCTTCTGCTGTTTTCACACTGATTGAGATTATTGAGGAAGTTAACTCATATGATCTCCTTCTTCATGCAAGTGATTAGGAGAGTCCTTTCAGACACAAATTATAATATCTCTAACCTGGAAAGAAAGAACATACTAAATACTTATTTAAAATAAACTCCAAATTATGAGTCTAATTCATTAAAAAAGAAACCACAACATTCTAATTAAAAGCATGTGTCTTTTTTGTTCTAGAAAATTTCTAGGGTAATTTCAGGTGATTCTGAAAGTCTGAATATTGTTGTGGTGTATGCCAGACATTGTACTCCACTAATAACCAGCACACAGCCTGATGGGAATAGGGAAACATAAAAGACTGTGAAATCAGTGCTTCTAAAAATAGCCCTGACTACCCGTTTCTTCCTCAAAAGAAGTATAAAAGCCTGAAAAGGATGAGGCTGGGAACAAGGTGAAGTAGCTGAATGGAGAAAAGCAGCTGTTGCGAAAACATACCCCTTTTCTAGAAAGTGGTTCTTTTCTGCCTGCCTTGCTTGCAGTAAAATAAATACCCTGTGCTGATTTAATTGCTGGAGTAGTATTGAGATGGTAAGAGAGGTCATATAAACCTAGAAAGATGCAGAAAAACACAGAAAATCAGAAATTTTATTTAGCTGAAATTGATCTTTATAGAAAATTTTCTGTGCTGTGAACTGCTGCTCTCCTCTAAGAGATAATCCTGAGGGACAACTCTTCTTGCAGATGGGCATCTGGAGATGAAGTTCATTTTTGGTCTCATACACATTGAGGGTTTATTACTATGGGATATACTTCCCCTGAGTGACTGTTCAAGCTCAGGAGACCCTGATGTTTTAAGTTTCCTATAAACAGATGAGCATATATAATTATGTTTAAGAGCTTGCACTGTGTGACTGTCTCACAATACATCTTATAAAATTTTTCAGTTAAAAAACTTTATTTTCTGTTTTATTTATAGGCTACAGTTGAGCAGTCTTTGATGTGAATTGATTTTCCTCTTCCTAATATGTGAGGGTGTGTTTGTCCATATACCAAACAACTTGTGCAATACTTCCTCTTCATTCCATGTGTGGCCTAATTGCTCACTAGCTACTGACTGAAGAGAGGAAGAAGATTGTGCAAGCAAGGTAACAGAACCTAGTTCCCTTCCCAAAGGCAGCTTCTGGGACTTTGCTTCAGAGGTTAAATATATCCACTTCATTTGGAGGGAGTTATCATTACTTCTCCACAGTTCCTTTTGCTGATTTACACTTGGAAATTACAAAAGAGTAGGAAGATATCTTTTTTTGGAACCTAATTTTATATCTATTTCAGTAATTTGAAAATAACCTCAAGCAAGCATGTTAAAACTCCCGAATTTTCCTAATGCCCCAGTTGCGTAACCAGTGTGTCACCTTTTGCTATGTGCAACATATTCGTAAAAATGTTTTGAGCTAGTGGCTGGCGAGTTCCTTTATAAGTAATGCTCAATCTTTTAAGCAGGCAGAATTCCTCCGGAATTTGCAGAAAGAGAAACCAAATTGAACATATGTGATTGAGAAATGGTATTGCTGGTCTTCTCAGAGTTTCCATGGATGATTAGAGAAGAATTATCTGATCCCTTTCACAGCTGGAAAATATTAGAAATGCTAGTGTTATATTTTTGTTACAGGGTTAATCTGAATAACTGGTTAAACTGAGTGAAAAACAGATTTATGACTTCAGTGATCTTCTGAACCAGATTCACCCACCGTGTTACCTGGGGCGATACTGGGGACCCTGAACCTGAAGTTTATGGATTGTTTTGGAGAACAAAACAATGTTGGCTCTTCACAAATTCTGCACCTTCAAAACAGGCAACAGTCTAAACTTTGAACCTGAGGAACCCAGGTAATCTAAATCAGAAGCTTTTCATCACCCAATACCCAAGCTTTGGACAACATGCAAGCAACATCCCAGATTAACTTCCTAGACAGGAAAGGTATTAGTACATTTGGCACAGCGCCTTAAAATCACAGAGGGATTTTCTCAATTACTAGAATTGTTCTATGCCACTGGAACACTAATTGCACATTCCACTTTCATATAATAAGCAGTGGTTTTGCTGTTCATTACCTTGGCCATCAAAGTTTATGTGCCATTTTGAAATCTCCTTTCTTATACCCATTGTGTTACACATTTCAGTAGTGCTGGGGCTCAGGTTAAGCATTGCACCCTCACAACTTTTCAACAGCTTAATTTAATAACAAAAGTCTGAAAAAAACACTGCGCCTACTTGAACCAGTGCTTTTCTCCATCTGTAGTCCCAATGCCACAGGTGAATTTTTTTCACAGGAATTCACCTGCCAATGAACGTGTCCAGAGCTTTTTGCCACACGTTCCACATTTGAGCATACTCCTTACCTATTTTTAAATTAAAAGTTTAGCTGTGTCCTCTTTGAAGCTGAGATAAACTCAATCCTTGTCAAACTCAAGCATACAGGAACCTTAAAAAAAAAAAAAAGTCTCACCTTCGAGAAAAATACAACAATTACCTGAAAAGTAGGGAATTAATTTGTAGTACGGCTGCTTTTATATTTAAAGAGCTCACACACAACATGGAACGTCTTCATTTTGGAACAATCAAATCCTAGAATAATTTATCAGATAACCAAATTATTTGTATTTGGGGAATTTCCTCCAATCTATTTTTTTGGGAAAAAGAAGCAAGCCCCATTTATTTGAAAAGAGTATTGTACAGCATTGAGAACAATATACTTTGTCAGTAGGTAGCATTTTTTTAAAGCAACGAGAAGGAAGAATGAACTCATGTGTGGGCTATTTTTTGAATATTTCATATACTTCTTATCTGCTCTGCCTTTTCTATTTGTAAAATAGAAATAACATTCACTTGGTTTTCAGCTGTTTACAATGGTGTTTTCTTCATGATAGGATTTTGCTGAACAATTTTTGGGAGGTTTTCCTTCCTCTGAATGGTGCAGAAAAGGTTTGGTTTTTTTTTTAAGAAAATCAAAAGATAGAAGAAAGAAAACACAGTACAGTATTGTATTGTTCTTTTCTGAAAAAAAAGAGAAAGCTACAATATTTGGTACTTAACTTCATTTTGACACTGAAAGGCATCAATAAGGTCCTTCATATTACACAAAAATCTCTTCAAGGCAAATTCCATTTCCTGCACTGCATATGAAAATGACTACTGCAATTGGAATACAGTTTCCTTTTAATAATAATGCAATAAATATGATAAGCCTGAGAAATTGGTCTTTTACTTCCTTAACACTGTGAAGTACAAAGAACCAGACTTGTATATTTGGTGCTAACCTGGGGAATTTTATCACTTGCTTACTTCTCAGTGTAGACAGTATCTTTAGTTACTTGATTTTTGCTAAAAACAAATATACATGTGGGTGGATGTAGAAGCACATTTTAATGTAATGACAGTCAAGTGGCAAATAAGGTAAGTGTTCTAAAAATTGCATAAGGATCCATGGAGTTAGGATAAGCAACGTGATTCTAATAAATATTGATGAGGTATAATTTTTCAGTCAGCTTACCAGGCAACCTGCATCACTCTCTTGTAATTGAGTTTAAATGACATCCTTTCCTACCGTCTTAATAAATTACAATATTTCGAAGGACTCTAACTGTCCAAACCATGCATTTGAGATTTTTAAATAAAAAAATCTGGCCAATATCTTATTAAATAAAATAAGAAAAAATACAGTCCTGCAGTTTTAACTGATGATGTATCCATTATCCCTTAATAATTTTCCTTAGGGGTATTTTTTTTCCTATGGATCATAATAAGGACAGACTACAAAAGGATATTTGACATACAACTAAAGTAGATGGTCCAAACTTTTAGGTCAGTTGTCTGTTATTGGAATTAATAGTGAATTTTTTGGTTGGATTATTTCTCATAACACCACTTTTCTAGTTAATTTTAAAGACTGGTATTTCTGTTCTGCAAGTGCAATTAAAATGAGTTACCTGGGTTACAGGTAAGTGGAATCAAAATGGTATTTTGTGTCATGTCATTAACAACTGAGGGTTGCTGCAAATAACTGCCATGGAGTGCTTAAAGTGTGTCTTTTGTGCTTTAGTTACCTTGTAGTTTATTAAAGAGTGTGTTGAGGCAGTGAAGAGTGACCTGTGACAACAAAGTCACTGTTCCTTCACAGGATCTCAGCAACATGAAATTGAAATGCAACCAAATACACGTGGCAAATAAAACATGCTTTTAGAAATGGTTCTGCAGTATGGGAATAGGTGGCAAATGCCATCTGAACTCAAACAATGGAGATTTTGGGAACAGAAGAAGATGCTGTGAAAGAAAATCCTAATTATATTGATAGGACTAGCTCTGCAATGAACTCAACCTATATGCAGCCATTGCCAACTGTTATATATAAAGATATTTTGCCCAGTTTTAGTCTCCTTTTATCTTTACCTTGGTCTTTCAGAAGGGTCTGATATTCTATGGCCATTTATTAGAAAAGTAAAAATTTCAGATGTAAAACTCTTAAACTCTAAAGATACAATTAAATTCCTAATGTTTTAATAAGTTGTCTGGGCTTTGCAATGAGCAGAAAGAAGGTGAAAAAACTCCAAAACATTTCCTGAAGACTACCTATTCATTCTAAGTAAGATATTTGAAGTATTTCAAAATTCTAAAGGGAAAAATATGAAACTTCATTGCCCTGTTCATGGAAGAGGCAAATAACATACATATGATTTGCATTTATGCAAGCTGAATGAAAATAATCTTTAATTTCAATACTCTCTCTCTGTTTGTCTCTCCTGTTAACCGACACAGAATATGGTAATAGACTGCTGGTTTCACACTGATTATTCACTATTAAATAATTTCTAGCTTTAGCTTTAACATCCTGGACAAATGAGGTACTTCTCTCTCCTTCAGTTCTATTTTCAGCTCTCCAGTAAAAAGACGGCTTTATTTTCTATATTTTTTTCTGGTTGTGTACTTATCATGCAATATTACAATCTAAGAACACAGTCTCTTTCCACAGACTGAAAGCTGGATATCACATTTATCTTTGCAGGAAAATGCTCTTTTTATCTCTGCTGGAAAATACAGCAGTATGTTAACAAGATGCTATTTCAGAATCCACCCTCATTTTGCTCCACAATACCTTTTTTCTCCTTTTCTTTTGCTAATATATGGAGTCTCTATCACAGGTTTTGTTCTTTCTCACTGGGAAGCATTCTGTAATAAAGATTATTAATTTTGCTCCTTACCTCTTCTTATTTTTAAAGGTTATTCCCCTCTGTTAAGGACCATGACATTTTATCATTTTACAAACTGAGGCAACAGCAAATATTGACCCTTTTTAAAGAGGAAATTTCTGTTTGTTTTCTATAATCTGCTGAAAAGAATGATTGATCTTTGTGTTACTGGAACTCTGACACTGCACAGCAGCCAAGACATTCTTGACAGTGGTTTCTGGTTTCCTGTCAGGAAAGCTAATGCCATATGTCTAGGAAATGTCCCAAAATACAAGGTTTTCAGAAAATAATTCAACACTTAGCATATAATTTAGGAAATGGCAGCTAAACAGCATCTAATAAAGCAGTTAGAAATATAACTTTATGTCATGCCCACCTCCATGTGTGTAATAGCAATGCCATGATATCCATTTTGCAAGCCAGAAAGTGGCGACCTGCAAAACGACCCCATGAAAGATAAATTATTCATTCAAGGATTAACTAATTACCCTATAATTAGTGTCTGAGGAACAGATTTAAAGCTTTGTTGAATCATGAAGATGTGACAGTTGTAATTGAAACTTTGATTTTCACAGTTTCATAGCACTTCAAGTTTGCTTATTGGGAACACAAGTCCAGATATCATTGTTTTTTAACAGAAAAAAAAAATCACAGTTGAATTCTGCCTGGGGTATATTGTAATAAAATAAAAAGAAAAATCTTGGTTATTTTTTTTACTTTTTGGTGGGATGGTGGTGAAGTCATAAAAGGGAAACCCTTAAGCCCCTCTTAGTTCTGAAAATTTTTATGAATAAGAATTAAAGGATAACTTTTAGAAGCAGTAGCCTCTCTGAGTTCACTGCCACAGACAAGATTGCATTTTTGGCAGGAAAAAGTTGATAGGGTAGTAGGATTTAAAAGGAAAAAGATAATTTGAGATCAATATGTTTGTTTCTTCTGCTCTCACATGTGCCTTTTAATGACTGGAATATAACCTTGTCAGAGAACAAAACCCTGAATCTTAGAGACTGAGATCCTTGTAGACATTTCAACCATCATCTGAGACCTAAAGTCTGTCCAGTATAAAGGCAATGGACTAAACGAACACTCACTGTCACCTAACTGCTCCTGCAGCAACAAAGATTGTTTCCAGGAAAAAGAAAATTCAGAAAGGAAAAGCACATGCAGGAAAAAAAATCTGTCTTTCTACTTCCACTGAAATATCTGATGCCATCTGTCCTTCTCTTGCCTGGACAGGCCATCTGGAGCAGAATAGATGAGACTTAAATCACCAGCAAGACTGACATGCTCACTTTGTACCCTTGTAAGGAAATTTGAAAGCATTACAAGTGAAATTTGAGAGTTGGTAATTCCAAAAATGATAAAAACCCCCTCCCTTATTGTCAGTTTATTTCAGTGGCAACATTTTCATTTCCCCATTAGTGTAACACAATCCTGTTTTGAAAGAGAGATAGCAGTATATAGAAGTTTTTATAGCAATAGATATCTGAATAAAGGTTTGGAAACATGGTCAAGACTAATGAACAGGATGGGTTCAGAAAGAGGAGGAAGGTCTTTTCTTGTCTGTGATGCCGGTAGAACAACCACCTTACAGCAGATTATTCTATACAGAAATCCTAAGCACAAACAAAAACATAATATCAAAAGAGTCAGAAGATCTTCCTGAATTAAAAAGCAGCCATTGAAAAACTATTATTTTTTAAATTTAATTTTTAATTTTAATGATGTAACTATTTAATGCCACTGTATCATTCACATTTCTGTATCAGGTATGAGAAGTTCCTCTTGTTATATGAATGTTTAGAAAACTAACCACAGTTTTGTCTGAAAAGTCATAGTACCTCCTCAGACTCAGGCAAAAGATGTTTACATCTGCAGCAGCTTAGCAGAATGGATGCCTAGATGCTGTCAATACCTGCATCCTATTACTGTGGATGTCTCTCACAAAGGTGATTCAGCACACTTGCAAATCTATAGGAAAGAAGTGCCAAAGTGTCAAGAAACTGTGTTAATGGAAGAGGCAGGTCTAAACATTTTTTTTTTCATAATAGACAAAAGAAGAGAATTGGGAGAGTGACAAACTCTTTTGCGACAGGGATTTGGAGATTTTCTTCTGCTGCTCCCCATTCTTTAGAAAAAGATAGACACCACTTTTCTTTCTCTGCATCACTGTGACTTGGGTATACCCATGGACTTGGAAGATGGAACAGTCTTTCAACACAAAGGTGACCCAAGAATAAGAGAGAAATCATGAATTTGAACTCTGGAACCCAAAACAATATCTGAACAACAAAATGTACTGACATTGTGGGAGTTTTTTCAGCTGCTCAGAGCACTGAGCAAGAGCAGAAAATGACAATCCTGTGCCTTGACTTAGATATTTATGCAATCGTACTGAGCATTTTCCATTTGTTGGGTCTAAGAATGCAGATATACTCAGTCAGTTTAAGCCTCCCTAATGTCCAGCCAGTTGCAAAACCATGTGGATTGCAAGCCTGAGCTTTAGCCACAGTTTCCCTTTCTAAGACGCTCTTTCACAAGCAACCTCATCTTCTGAAGTGATTGTTTATGCATTGTTTTGTTGAGTCTGCTGAATGTAATTGTTCACTCTGAACTGTAGTCTTTAACTTCTATGCATATTCAGTAAAACCGTAATAATTATAACCTTGAGTAATACAGATTATTAGTAGCTGATCCTTTCAAATAAAAATATTTAAAAGTGAGCATAGGACTTATCTAATCACAGAAGTCACAGCATGGCTGATGGATTCCAAGAGCATAAATAATGCTGGGTAAAAATTGTGTGAGCTATTTAATCCTGCTTCAAAATGTAGGAATTCTTCCCTACTTTTCTGCTCCTACGGGCAGGTTGCCTGATAACTTCCACTGAAATTTGGGCTCTCCGTATTCCAAATCTGTGTGGCACAACAGACTTATGATGTAGCTCCTCTGTGTGGAAAGACCTCTATTATGCCCAAGCCAGTAAATATTTCACAGACCTTGGTTCAGAGCTAAAATATCATGAAGCTGTATTTCATTAACTGTTTATTTGCTTGATTATTGTGCTATGATTGTTTATGCTACAAAATGTTAAAACGCCCCAGATAGTCTGGATTCACCTAGCTCACTGTGCTGTCCCAGACATAGAAGTTATGTCAAGAAGGAGGGTGATCAGCAGGCTGGGGGTTACTAGAACCAGAAACTAAGATGAAACTATTGAGTCCATCAGTAATTATTAAAGGTATCTCCTCTGGCTCTGTTCAATTTTTCTGAAAATTTAATTTTTCAGTGCATGAAAATATACTTATTTTTGTATGCTTTAAACCTACAGTCTGATTATTTGTTTGGAGGATTCCCAGTTTCTGCATTTGGAGGGGAAAAAAGGAATAACCACACACTAACTGCCTTCTCCTATCTGTCAGTTTCCAAAATGAAGTATCCTGACCTATTTAGTTTCCTTTGTACAAAAGCCACCCACAGATCTATCTTTATTTCATTTCTTCTTGTAATTTTTAAAATTATACTTTTTAAAGTTGCAGTAGTCAGAACTGCAACCATGAATTTATTCATTAAAAAAGGAAAGTCTCTTCATAAAAACTTAAAAAGTATATTTCTGACTTAATTCCTGATCTATCAATGAAACCTGTGTGCGCACAAATGACAAATCCACTGCAGGACTGCAACAGGAATGCAAACATATTTTCTGGATATTTTCATCTCCCCCTTTCTGCAAATCCCCTGTGCCTCTAGGTTAAAGAGAACAGCCCTGGAAAAAATGACAGTATGGCGTTGACTCTTAAAGCATTCGGGTCATTTAAACTCTTTCTAGACTTGGCTGAACATAAGGAGCTCAAAAATCATCAGCTAAGAATTTTGAACAAAGCCAAACCAAAATGCAGGAGCAAGTAAAATGATCATATGATTTTCAGGAAATTAAAGCAAGAAAGCATTTTCTGTTGAACCACAAACAACATAAATCAATATTTTTTTTTTTCTTACAGAACTAGATACTTTCAAATGTTTTTTTGTTCACCTATTTTTACAAACGTCCATATTTACTAAAAATACAATATAGGAAAAAGAAAAATGAAACAAAGAAAACAGAAAGGACTAGAAATTTAAGCAACAGGACAGGTAAATGTTGGGTGATTGTGTTAGTATTGGTTGGTCAGTTTATGTACAGTTTCTCCATCATAAACTTTTACCTGTGAATTTTTGTTTGTTTTCCACGGAAGATGAATTGCAATTTTTTTTCCTTTGTTGCCTTTATTGTTGCTTTATTTCAGTGACAGGCTTTGGAAACTTTTGTTTAGGCAATCGGATGGTAACTCTGGGGAGGGTACCCAATTATATAAAAGGGTAGCTGTAGAAATAGTCATGACAAACAGAGAAAGTAAATAAAATAACCAATTTATCCCCAGCATAATAGAAAAAACATAGATTAGAAAGATGTTAGTCTTTCAATGTAGTACACAGTAACTTAATAAATAATCTTTCTCTCCTAGGCTGTAAAGTCCTATTTTCTACCATCACTAAAACTCAGATTTCTCTTCTAATACATGTTAGAAAATAGATGCTAAATAAGCTAGAAAGAACAGTTACTTACATATATGGAAGGTATTATGAACGAAAAAAGCTCTCCCTATCACAAAACTTATTTTCCAGGTTGCCTGTTGTCTGACTTTATGTGCCTTTGGTTCCATGTCACTAATTCTAAATTTAAATATAATTTCATACTCATTCCTCAATTTGTTTGATTCTCTCCAAACGCATTCTGAAATGCAAAATCTATTTCTCATGCTTTTTTTTTTCACTGTCTCTTCAGTTTGCATTAAATATTTGCCATGTATTCTGCAAAACATCTTGGGGGAAAAAAGTAGACACTTGGTCAGAAAATGTTCAGATCCAAGATGCTGTTGGTGTTTTGGCTGATTTTTCTTTTTGTTCATTTTTTCGTTTTAATACTTATTTCTAAGTATATTCAAATATTTAATACCTTAGTGGTTTTGTTATACTGAGAACACAAAAACAAATTTCATAACCATAGCTCATAAGAATTCAATATTTATTACTGGTTTTGCTGTGAGCACTTGAAAACTTAATCTTAGCAAGTTTTCACTTGTGAAAAACTCTCTGAGCAACAATACACAATTAGAGCCACTAATTAGATTTTGGCAGACTGATTTCCACAGCAGTTTTCAGTTGTTCTTATTAAGTATATGGAGCTCCATGAATTTCATTTTCGTCTCTGTGTTTCAGATCAAGATAAATTACCAGCATTGCGAAGTAAATTAAAATAGTCACATTTTTGCAAGACATACAAGCATGTGCCTACATCCCCACGATGGAATCAGCAGGTGCTAAATGTAAAACAGATGTAAGGATTATTTTCATTTTGTTCATTTTTACAGACTGTAGAACTTGGGTTCTCTTCTGTGACTGGGACTTTTAGGTACCAATACCAGCAATAAATAATGTGAATAGATGGCTATCCTAAGGCTGCCTTAGAGTTCTGTAGGATACTTCTTTGCTGTCTTTGGGATAGGAAGCAATCTAGCAGGAAAAACAACCTGTTGCGCTTTGGAGGCCCTCAGGTCGTACTACAAACAGTCTCCGTTTGCTGTAGGTTATGCCAAAGGCTATTTTTGCCTTCTTCAGCCTTAATATTTGTAACTGATGCTGTGTCCTGGAGACTGGAAAGAAGGTCTTGTGGCATAATGCACCACATCACTACTAATCCATAAACACACTTAGAAACCTACTGCAAGGAAAGCTACCCACTGAAGGAAGCAGTTTTAGCTAAGGCTAACAAAGTAATCTAAAACTGTGATTCAAAATCTACTTCAAAATTAGAACTTAAAATGATTTTTAAAAATGCAGCAAAACAAAACACAAAAGTAAACAAAAAAATCCAACAGCCCTTCAATATTAGTCTTCTTTTCATGTAGTCTGGAAAATACCCAGGAATTTGTAACTATTTCTAGAATTTCAGTCTGGTTATTTTTGTACCCAGCACAATATATCTAATACTCTTTCATGGCAGAAGGTCTCACTTCCCCAAGGAGTAACTGCAACACTGTTATAATATTTGATTTTTTGTGGTTTTTTTTTTTGTTGTTGTTGTTTGGTTGGTTTTGGTTTTTGGGGTTTTTTTTGCCAAACATAGATCTACTGTCAGTTCTTGAAATTCTGAGAGGCTGGTGAATGCTTGCTTGTTCAGGACAGAATCTTTAGAATTTCATTTGTTCTAAGAAATCAGCTGCATCAGCAATATTTGGGAAAATGTTTATGCCCATGACTGAGCAAACAGGTAACATTAAAGGCCTCTACTTCTCTTTCAAAATACAGAGAATTCAGTTATGACCAAATGGTCTTGAACTTTTTCTCTCGAGGACCAAGAATTTGGAGGATTTTTGCTTTCTCTCTTTTTTTTTCTCCTACATCGAGAATTTTTTCCTAGACTTGGGAAAAACGCATCTTAGGAAAAAACCAGTTTACACAGAATTTTTTTTTTAACTGGTCAAATTAATGGTTACTTAAAGGATAGCCAAATACATGGAAATTTTGTAGTCAGACGTATAAGCAACAACAATTATGGCAGCATCACTATCTCCACACAACTGTCATTACATGACCTTCTGCATAAATGAGGTTGTATTCATGAAAATACACATATTAACTTTTAGCCCTCCCTTATTTTTTTCATAGCATAAGCAGAAAAGTAGGAAGATGACTCTTAGGAAAACTTTAAATTGTTATTTAGGTTTGCAGGACACTGATGAGTTTTTCTGAGGACAGGAGCATTGCTTCAGCTCTCAGGAAGGTTCAAACTATTTAAACACTATCTCACAAACTAAACAAAGCTGTTATTGAGAGCTGAACAAAACAGTGAAATTCCAACAACTGTAACCTTTGCTAAAGTTATCTGTGACTTACGCAACTTAAATGAGGCTGTGACAGAAAGCTTAATCGGAAAACATCTGTCTTCTAAGACATAAGATTCTTCTTTCTCTGAAGTCTGTTTAACAAACTCTGATTGCTTTTTCCTAATTGCAGTAGAACGAGTGGGACCAGATTGTTTCTATTTATATATGCAAAGGAATTGCATCTCTGAGGATAAGATTTTAGCCACAAAAGACAAAGCAAAGCAAAAATCCTCAAGCCTTCCAGAAAATCTTCTATCAGTTTATTCCCCCACTGAAGTGATTACCAGCCAAACTGCATGATTTAGTTTTGTGCTCTGGCTTTTAAGAGTTGAATGACATTTTTTGAAGTGAGGTTAGGGAAGGAGCCCAAGAGTGTAAGCTTATCCTACAGTTCTCTCTTAGTGTTTCTTAGTCTCTCTCCATTTCCAAAAATGTTCTAAGGAACAGCCATTAATCCAAATGCAGCAAATAGAGGTTTCAGACTAGTTCTGATGTCAGTCTTTCAGGCCATTAAAATTCTGATTTCTGTAATAAAAGTATTTGATAATAATTAATGATGATGATGTCTCCTGCTGCATTTATTTTTCACCTGTACAAGTTACAGTGAAATAAATCCCATCATTCCCAAAACTACTTTTTAACAATCCTTCTTCCTATTGCACTTGCACAGCCATAAAACAATTTTTACTTGCACCTTTTCCTTGCTACATAGATTTCAAACAACTGTGCATACACCGATTTAAAGGAATATGAACATGATCTAATGCAAGATATTGTCTTTTCCACATAAGATGCTTACAATAGTATGGTATAGCAAATAGTTATATTCGTGACACAGAAAAAATTACAAGTTGCCTAATCTCAAGATGATAATTATGGAGCCTTAGAATCATAGGTAATCCTGAGGTCAAAGGGATCACTGAAGTCCAACTTCTGGCCCTGCACATGACAGCCCCAAGAATCACACCACGTGCATGAGTGTGCAGTAAGTTTCAGGCTTGAAGTTGTAATACAAAAGAAAATCCCAAACTTTCTCAAAATACTTCCAATCTGACATTTGATTTAATAATGGGATTGTAATGAGGTTAGGTCACATGACCCAAAACTTAAGTGTGGTGTTATATTTTTCTTTATTGTTATGAGTTTTATGTGTTTGTGCTACACACTGAAGAACACCAATTTTCCCAGGGTCTAGATCACCCTGACAAAACTTGATTTAATCTTTACTCATAATTAATCTTAATCTTTAAAAATCTTACACAGACTGTACATTTTCTTGGAATTGTCAGGCCTCTTCCCATGCTTCTTATCCTGAGCTTTTTAACTCCAGGCATTTCAACTTCTCATTGACCTTACAAGAAGGGTTACTTATAAGTTATTGTGCAGGATCCTGGAATGCTGCTGCCCTGTATAACCAAGTGTGGCTAATAATAATCATGCTTCTAAATCCAAATAAACGAGAAACCAAAGCTATTTACGAAAAGTACCAACAAAGTAATTGCGACACGTAGGATTAATAATGAAGCCATGTTATGCTCATTTATCAGTTTTTATTACTACAATTAAGGAAAACAGAAAAGGCAAGGAAGAGAGCTGAAGCAATGATGGGAAAAGATTTAAGAAGCAAAACCACAGGGAATATTGCATGTAATTCTCTGTAGAGAGGAGAAAGCTGATCACAGAATTTTGCCTGTGGCTCCAAAGGGATTGCTTGGAACTAAGGGAGGTCTGTACCTTGACTGCAGTTCACTGGGTTTGTCTGGGGGGGTGAGTAGGAAAGAGCTCTTGTAAAAAATGTGAATATAAAAAATGCTGCTTCTTGGGCTGTGAATTACAGACTAAATAAGGCAGTTGGGCTGGCTTAGCTAAAAGTGAAGGCAAAGTGACAGCCAGCAACCAGAGAGCAAATAGACATGACTTGACTGTACCAGAATGTAAAGGTAGGGTGTAAGGAAGACAGAATAATGTTGGTATCAATCATTAAGTTTGCAGTAAACAAAAAATCCCCGCAAGATTTTCAAGACTGATAAGGACTTTAGTATTTTATTGTTGATAAAAAATATTTTAAACAGAAAAATGACAAAAATTGTGACAAAAACAAGCAGCCTTTCTTCCTTAAATATATAGACTATGGAGGCAGCCAGGTGAAATTTGGCAATGAGTGTAGGCATATTGATTGAAGGAGAGACAAATTTAAGACAGATCATATGGAAAAGGAAAAACAGCTAGTCAAAAAAGAGTTTACTACAGCTGATTCAATGACTGTGTACAAGCAATAAGAAATAACATGAACATGTGGCAGTAGATGACCTGGGGAACAAAATGTGAGATTTTAATTTAGTATTGCAGACTGCAAAACTGGATATTATATAGGCAGCACATTAGTATGTGCATTCTTTTAACAACCAACTCTAACAAATGATCTAAGCAACATACCACTCTCTACCTCCTTGGATAGTTTCTGACACAGCTTCATTGATGCTGGTAGCAGTCATAGTTCTTACACTTGATGATGACAGTAGTGTAAGACAATTTTGCTTCCCTCAAGGTCTTCTGGCATTCCTTCCTGCCTGTTGTCTTACAGCACCCTATATTCACAATTATAAAGCCACTATGGTGTGAGGTGTCACTCTTTCAAATGGATTCCTGAAGTGACCCAGACAAAAAAATCACTAAACCTCTCCCTCACCCCCCATCCAAAAAAAAGTGCTGTTACTTTTCTCCAAAAGATCAGTGCCTTGGTTTTGTTAACAGGACGTCATCATGCACAACTGTCCCCATGCAGTATAGGAAACCTGTTAATTTCACATATTCAGTTTCTATGGCAGCATTTGCTGGACTTCATGAAATATGTGAACTTTTGAAATGATTGACAGATGTGTTTTTTATAGCAGCTTTGGAGACATTGATGGTTTTGCAGCTGTTGCTCTGATGAGATTGTTTGATTTTGTGTTTGCTGATCCGTAGAAAATGTACTTTTGGATGCATAGATTGAAAACAAGAATGAAGAAGGAGTCCTCATCTTCTTCTAGAATAACTTATAATTGTTTAAGAAATTTCTGAAGAAATTCCATTGCTGGAGGAAATACAGTAGAGCAATACCCATCCAATGGAATTTCCTCTTCTTACAATAATAAGTGAAGTGCAATATTGTTGCTTATTCAAAGAAGTGATCTACAGATTGTGCAGTAATTTTTTACTGAAGAAAGTAATATTTAGAGAAGAGGCTTCAAGTATTATGATCAGACCAGACACCTGTGCGAAGTCATCTACCGCAACTGTGAGTTATGCTGCTGCTCCTACAGTGTCCTGCTGCTGGAGATTCAATTAAACGTGACACGTCTATCTTCCAAAATTCCATTTTTTTACGCTTCCACAAACATTTCTCTATATATAAGTTATTATACTACTCCACGGGTTGTCTCATGCTCATCATGGTAGTCTCTTAAACTCTTACAAAAGTTCACCTAACAGTCCAAGTGATCAAACCAAAATTAATATTGAGCTGGAGACATGGCATTTGCCTTTACTTATGCAGAAACAGCGCAGTATAGGGCACCGCTTAATGTTCCTCCACACAAAATTTAGGGCCAGTTTTAAGATTTCTTGTATCATGGATCTCACTCCAGTATCTGACAAGATTCAGTGAGTTGTCATCATACTGATCTTCTAATGTCCTTCCCTATGTTTACAGCATAGAAACAGATCTAAAACTGTATCAAAAAGTCTAATAAAAGTGGAATGTAGGAGAATCATGTGCCAATGAATACTCAGTTATTCCAGTTAGCAGAGTAAATCAATAGCTTTAACACATAAAAATAAAGTAACAATAATGCCACATCACATATAAAATAAATTTTATTTTAATGTGAGATAGCAACAAGACATAAAGATACAGTACATTTTTGCTTCATAAACCCAAGTTCATGTCCTATATTACTGTCAGCTTAAGCTTCAACTTTAAATAATATATATAAATAACATTTCATTGTTGTATTCCTATGGCTAGTTTTGTACTATGGTCAATAAAATAAATGACATATATCAAGTTACATATCTGTTACTGGCAATTCAGAAACAATTTTCTGACAAAATACACCACACAATCTATCCTTCTATCTGATACTGTAGTGGTTTAGCCCTAGCCAGCCACCAAGCCCCATACAGCTGCTCCTTCATCCTCCCTGCAGTGGGATCAGGGGGAAAATCGGAAGGGTAGAAGTCAGAAAATTCCTGGGTTGAGATAGATAATTTAGTAGGGAAAGCAATTGCTGTGCACACAAGCAAAGCAAAAAAAAAAAAGAAAAAAAAATCGATTCACTGCTTCCCATGGGCAGGCAGGTGTTTAGTCATCTCCAGGATAGCAGGGCTCCATCATGTAAAGGTTACTCAGGAAGACAAACACCATCACTCCAAATGTCCCTCACTTCCTTTTTCTTCCCTCAACTTTGTATACTGAGCATGATGTCATATGGTCTGTAATATCCCTTTGGTCATTTCGGGTCACCTGTCCTGGCTGTCTCCTCCCAACCTCCCATGTACCCCCAGTGCCCTCACCATGGTGGCAGTATGAGAAGTAGAAAAGGCCTTGGCTCTGTGCAAGCCCTGCTCAGCAATAACAAATATGTATCTGTAATATCAACCCTGTGTTCAGCACAAATCCAAAACATACTCCCATACGAGCCACTGTGAAGAAAATGAACTCCACCCCAGCCAAAACCTGCACAGATACTCATTGCAGTAACAACCATCAAAATATAACTGACAAGTCTCTGTTTCAGAGCTGAAGGAACAGAATTTTTCTCTCTCCTATGAAAATCCTTGCTGGGAAATCCTTGTCTATGCGCTGCATCAGTGATAATCAGGGAAGCTCATGATGTGGCTATAGATTGTTATTGTGTGTACTGTGTTCCACTGTACAAATAAATGTTCAACCTTCAGCAAGATTTTGACTATGTAATCATTTGCTTTTGTTTTTACTATCAATTATTTGCATTGCTACTTCACTGATTAACCATTTTGTATTTCTAACCCTGACATTTACATGTCAAATGACTCAAGTTTTTTACGTTTGTGGTTAAAAAATACTGATATGTTAGCCTGCAGAATGTTTGGAAGAAGTTTGCCTGTGACTGAAGGAAGTGATAAGGTTGCCCTGTCAGTCTAAAGGATAAACTCTACTTGATCACAAGCTGTGCTGGGTGAACAAGATAATTTCTCTCTGTTATTACTGAAACAAGATGAAGAGCATGTAGTGAAAGGACAAGGGGGAATGGCCTCAAACTGAAAGAGAACAGGTTTAGGTTAGATATTAAAAAAATATATATCATTTAATATGAGGGTAGTGAGGCACTGGAAGAGGTTGTGCAGTGAAGTTCTGAATGCTCTATCCCTGGAAGTGTTTAAGGCCAGGCTGAATGGGGCTCTGAGCAACCTGGTCCGGTGAAACTTATCCCTGCCCATGCCGGGGCAGCTGAAACTAGATGGTCTTTAAGGTCCTTTCCAACGCAAATCATTCTATGATTCTTTGATGATTACTGAGACAAGATGAAGCTATATGCAATATCTAGTGCATGAAAACCATAGTGCAAGTATAGTGACTGAGACAAAATTGTATTGTCAGGAGTGAGGAAATTCTCTATCTCTATTCTTTTTGCCCTGTATCTGACTAAACTCCACACAAACTAACAACACCGACCTGGATTCTTGTGCAATTGGATCCTGCTGCCACATTAAGTGTGCCCAGGCATGACCTGGCCTGCTGCCAATCCCTTGGCACACATCTATCTGTGACAGCATTCTCCAGAGGAACAGAGAGATTACTGGCTTAACCCTATCACTCAGCAACTTGTGGCAGCCAAGTTCATTGCCAAAGCAAGAAAGAGCAGCGGATCGATATGGAGCTTCTGCTGCCAACTTTTAAAAAATACCTTTTTAAAGCAATGGCCTTGGGAGTGAACTGGTAATGGAGTGTGTAGATCATCACATTTAAATTCAGCAAATCCTAAAGCACAAGTGTAGTCAAACCTTCAGGCAATGCTTCCAATTTGGCTCTCTGGAGAACTGTTGGGTCACACAAAGACAGAATCACAAAATGGTTAGTGTTGGAAGGGACTGTCTTCCAAGGCAGGGTCACCTAGAGCAGGTTACACAGGACTGCAGCCAGGTGGGTTTTAAATGATTCTCTGGAGAGGAAGACTCCATGACCTCCCTGGGCACCTGCTCCTTGGCCACCGTCAATGTAAAGACGTTTTTCCTCTTTACATGTTGAGGTGACATTTGTGTTTTAGTTTATGGCCATTACTCCTTGTCCTGTCGCTGGGCTCCACTGGGAAGAGTCTGGCACCACTCTCTTGACAGTCACCTTTGAGACGTTTATGAGCACTAATGAGTTCCCCTCTCAGACCTCTTCCCTAGACTAAGCAGGCCCAGCTCCTGCAGCCTGTCCTCGTGTGAGAGAAGCTGCCAGCCCTGACTCTCGTTTCCAAGTGCTCTGCATTAAAGCAGTATGAAGCACAACCACATCCACCCGCGGCACAGCGGCAGCGCCGGCTGAGGAAGGGAGGGCAAGGACAGGCATCAGCGCTGGAAAGTGGGCGCGGGCAGGGCAGGAACCCGACCCCGCCGCGCCGTGTTCTGCACAAGGCCGGGGTGACTGGACACGGCGAAGGCATCCACGCCCGCCGGCCGGACAGAGCGGCAGCGCCGGACGGGCAGAGCGCGGCGGGACGCGGGGCCCGGCCCAGCCGCCTCACCGCTCCCGGCC